>MU228094.1:757412-781514 GCA_018584345.1 Thuja plicata
TGTGTCTCCTATGTGGCTCTTATGTGGATGCCACATAGGTGCCACTTCATCCAAGCCTCTTTCTCTCTCTAAAAACTCTATAAATAGAGGCCTTCTCCTCTCATATTTTCATCTCTCAATTTGCATTCTTATCATGCTAGTATTGTCTTAGAATTGTCATTCTTTCTTTCATGCTAATGCTCTTAGATGTTAGTTTATGCTTTCATTTGCTTAAATCATCTAAAGTCACATGTTAGGATCTTAATTGGTAAATAAATCATAGTTTCTTTATAAGACTTTCATATCATCCTTACTTGCATAGGTTTATATTATCAATTTGAAGGAGATTTGAGAGTAGTTCTTCATAACTAGTTCTTGAATCTTTCTTCTTGTTTCTAGTATTCTTGCAGTGTTTGAGAGAGCACACCCACATATAATCCAAATAAGAAAATCAAAATGAGTAGATTAGGGTGCATTTTATTTACTCATTTTTAGCTTAATCCGATGTTATTTGGTGTCTTTGTTAGTTTGGTCTCTTGCATGTTTTTCTTGTCATGATATATATGCTAACCCACTAATGTTTGCATGTTTGAGCTTTCTCCCAACAGATTGAAGGATTCCATATACACAACAGGTTTTACTCTAAGAGAAATAGAAAGATGATGCATGATAAGCTTAGGATCTAGACCTGGCATGTCAGACTATTTCTAGGAAAAGTTGATCTTCTTTTCCTTGAAGAATTCAGTAAATTCTTTCAATTCCTATTATGATAACGAATAAGCTACATGTACAATGTGTAGAGTTTCCTATGTTCCAATATTCACAATATGTTTTGGTTCAATAAGCACTAATGATTGTTCTTGAAAGTGACTTGAAAAAACATCAAGTATCTCATCTTTAGGCACCTCAGAGAGGTTTTCATGTCAAATATGTTTGTAGGAACCTAAAATTGTCCAATGTATAAAAGCATCAAACTTTCTTCTTAATTGATTAAATAATCCCTATTATTTAATTAAATAGTGTCATTCTTCTAATTTGAATTCAAAAATTAACATGTCCTTCCCTTCTCATAATTAAATAATTTTATTATATAATTAATCAGTTTCCTCCACTTTAATCTATTATTTAATTAAATGCTTTCTTCCATTTTCTCTCATAATTAAATAATTATTTTAATTATTTAATTAGTTAACTAAGTCTTTTATAATTAAATAAATCATTTAAGTTATTTAATTTTTTTTTCTTAATAAAAGAAAAGTCTCTTAAAAATGAATAAAATCTTTATTTTATTTATTTATCTCAATCTTCTATAATTAACTGAATTCTTTAATATATTTAATTATTTGGTTTTTTCAAAGACAACAATTCTCTCTTAAAAATAAATAAAATCTTTATTTTATTTATTTCTCTAAAATCTTCTCCAATTAAATAAGTTTTTTTTTTAAATTTATTTAATTCACTTTTTGAAGAAAACTTCCTCTAAAATAAAAAAAACTTTGTTTTATTTATATCTTCTCTCTTGCACATAATTAAATAATTTTTTTTATTATTTCATGCTAATTAAGTCTTCAATTTCATCCACTTTTGAAATAAAGCAATATGTTTTATCTAGTTTTAAAGCAACTTTATTGAATCTCGTACGTCAAAAATAAAATCTACTCCTCTCTAATTATCTCTATTAGAATAACTGAGAGGGGGGGGGGGGGTGAATCAGTGGCCTCAAAAATATTCCAATAAATCAACCCAAAAACTTAGTACCACAATATTAAGCCTCTAGTTATCTTCAGTCCTACAAGATGAATGTCTTGAAAGAATCTCCACAAATAACTACTGCTCGGAGTTCACTGTTAAACCTTATTCTTACTGTTTATCGATTAACAGTCTTTTATTTACCAAAATGCAGTAAATAACTTAGTGTATACCAATCAATCCAGATTAGTTATGTGTAATGCAAAACACTAAAGTAATGACTCATAAACACAATGACACATGGATTTTTGACGTGGAAACCCTGTTAAGGGAAAAACCACTTGGGACCGGTAACCCAAAATTTTTACTTTTCTGAAGTGAGCTTGGTGAAGAGCCAACCCTATTAAAGGTTACAAACACACTTTTAGGTGTGACCTTGTTAGAGGATTTAAATAGAATAGCTTGTCAATTGATATCAGGCACCTCTATGCTACCTTTTATGACCAAACCCAGTGTAGTTTGTTAAATGGTATCTGGCATCTCATGATATCTTCATGACCAAACCTTTTGATACTCCTTAAGATGTATCTCAATATAGAAAGGATTGCTAAGTCCTTCTCAGTTAAGATACTTTCTGATCCAATGATTAAATTGCAACAATAATGATCTGTTCACATATACAACTATACTTTGCATTTTTTTAGATCTATTGTAAGCTCATAATACCTTTCTGATCAATGTATCTTTTCAATACCTTTGCTCCACTTCTTTCTTCTTGGTGATTTTGTTCTTCTCTGTTGCTCGGTGTCTGCAAAATTAGCTCTATTTTTCAACTTGATTGATCAGGTCTGATTGAAGACTTCTTTCTTCATCAGTTTCTCTTCAGCATCTTCTTTCTCTATTCACCCTTAATTCACAATGAATTAGCTTATCTCTTTATAGACATGATTTCACCATTTCTTAGTTCTTCACTTTTTTTTTCTTGGCATGATCCGCAATTCTATCCAATCTTAATTTAAAGATTTACTTCATTTTTATCCCAAAGATTTCTCTTTGACAACTGGAATAAAACAACTTTAAATCTTTTACTTTTCTCTGGCTTTAACTTTTCAATAAAAATAATATACACAACCAGTTAAATCCTTCTTTATCTCTTGCTAGCTAAGTATTTTGTCATTTCTAAACTTCAATTCTTTTCGGTGTTTAACTCCTTGTTAGCTTCAATCAACACTTCAGTTTTCCTCGGGTATCTTTATCAGGGTTTTCTATTCATTGGAGTTGTCTATCTGTTGGGCATCACTGTGAAGTTTTTCTCATTGGTAATGCTTGTAATTATGCTTCTCGGTAATGCTTATCAGGTTTCTTTCTCGGGCATCACTGTGACTTTACTCTCAGGTTTCTCTATCTGTCGGGGTGCATTGCCTGCCAGTATTTGTAGTTAGTTAGTGAATACTGGTCTTTTATGCATTACTGAAATCATAATCTTTATCTTTCTGATTATATGAATTTGTTGACACTTTGTATATAATCAATCATATTATAACAAGTTGACATCAATGACAATACAATACATTAACTGATTTAATATTTTACATTATCTTTCTGTAGCTTGGTGATCATCAACTTAACATCTTCACACATTCAATTAGTTATAGTTCATCAATCTCTCCCTTTGGCATTGATGATAAGATACTACATTATCACACTATATTATTACTAATACAATATGAAATATAACATTTGTAGTTCATCAATCTACCAATTTCATTGTTCTATAACCAATACAAATGTCTGGCTCTCAGTAAGATCATATAGCTTAGATTTGTTTCTTGCAGAGTGCTAATCCCTTCACTAAATAGATGTAACAACTTCTTATTCTTTCTCTAATTTTGTCTCTCCCTTTGAGTATTCCTCTCCTTGAACATCTCTTTTTCCTTTGACATCAATAAGTCATCTCTCCCTTATGATATTCTCTCCCTTAGTCATGATGGATATTTCATATGTAATCTCTCCCTTTGGATATTTTGGATACTCTCTCCCTTTGAATTATTAGAACTTCCTTTAGATAATGATTATATCTCCCTTTGAAATCTTAGGAACTTCTCTCCTTTTGAAAACAATTCCAAAATAAATATTGATCATGCCAAAGTTATATCCTTTCAACTTTTTATAATATACTCCTTGAATTTCCCTATCCATCAACAATACAGTGACTCTAGTGTTCGGTGCAGATATGTACCTTGCTGTGTATTGATGTATTTTTGTAGTCCATCTTTGTGCTTGCATCAACATGAATGATCTTCTATTTTTGTGTAGGCTGATGCAGCTTACTAACCAATAGACAAGGGTTGGAGCCCTAGTCTCTATCTTAGGTACTCAAATGTATCTTTCGGTAATGGCTTTGTGAATATATCAGCTAATTATTTATTTGATTAAGCATATTCTAGTATCACCTCTTTCTCTTGCACTTGTTCTCTTAAGTAATGATACTTGATAGCAATATGCTTTGTCTTAGCATGTATGACTAGATTATTAGAAATTTTTATTACACTGGTATTATCACAATAGATAAACATTGGTTCAAGAATTTTCATATTCATACCTTCTAGTAATTGTTTGATCCAGGCAATGTTAGAGCAGTTTGCAGAAACAACCACATATTCTTCTTTTGCAGTAGATTGTGAGATGCATCCTTACTTCTTGTTGATCCATGTTACAAGTTTTTCACCCATGAAGAATGCTCCTCCAGTTGTTCTCTTTCAGTCATCTAATTTTCTAGCCCAATCAACATCTATATAGACTTTAAGCTCAAATTTTCCTTCTCTTTTATACCATAAGCCATATTCCTCGGTGTTCTTTAGATATCTCAGAATTCTCTTGATAGAAGTCATGTGTGATTCTTTGGGATTAGCAGAGAATCTTGAAACTATTCCAACTCATGTGCTATATTTGGTCTAGTATGAACAACATACATTAATTTTCCAATCATTGATCTATATAAGGTCTGATTTACCTCATTTTATTTGTCTTCTTTTGTCATCTTACATCTGGTTTCCATAGGTGTTCCTACTGACTTAGAATCTTCCATTTTGAATATCTTCAACACTTCCTTGATGTATTTGGTTTGTGTGATATATATGCCTGCATCTTGTTGAAGATTCTATAGACCAAGAAAGAATTTGATCTCCCCAAACATTGACAGCTCTAATTCTTTGCTCATTTTATTAGAAAATGATTTACATAACATATCATTACCCCCAAATATTATATCATCAAAAAATAATTCAGCAATCAGAATATTACCATCAGTATCTTCGTTTAAGTATAGATTGTTATTTTCACTTGCTCTTACAAATTCAATGCTTATGAGATAGGAGTGAAGTCTTTCATAACAGGATCTAGGTGCTTGTTTCAATCCATACAAAGCTTTGTGTAGTCTACATACCATGTTTCTCTTG
Organism: Thuja plicata; assembly: GCA_018584345.1. Lineage (NCBI taxonomy): Eukaryota > Viridiplantae > Streptophyta > Pinopsida > Cupressales > Cupressaceae > Thuja > Thuja plicata. Next base: position 762,539 of record MU228094.1, read on the forward strand.
TCTGGATCAATAAACCCTTCTAGTTTTTCAATGTATACCTCTTCTTCTAGTATTCCATTTAGGAATGCAGACTTGACATCCATCTAGTATACCTTGAATCCTTTGAATGTAGCATAAGAAAGAAGAATTCTAACTCCTTCTAGTCTAGAAATAGGTGCAAAGGTTTCTCCATAATCAATACCTTCTTCTTGTGCATACCCTTTTCATACTACTTTCTTTATTCCTTGTGACTTCTCCATTCTCATTTAGCTTGTTTCTAAATATCCATTTGGTTCTGATGACATTCTTGGCATCTGGTCCTAATACTAGTATCTATGTCTTGTTCTTCTCAATCTATTCTATTTATTCATTCATATAAATGACCCATTCTTCATTTTCAAGTGCAGTATTAATAGATTTAGGCTCAAAATCACAAAGTAAACATCTAGTGTTTAGTGACTTACTTCTTGTTCTCATTCCATCCTTCTTGTCTCCTATGATCTGATTATGTGGATGATTTCTTCTGAAATACTTGAAAATTTTTGGTTCAGCTTTGTGCTCACCATTCTAATCATCATTAGGACCTTCATTCTAATCTCCATTGCTTGGAACATCATTTTGAGGAATTTCTTGATTTTCGGTATTTGCAGCCTGATGCTCGAGTGCAATGTTCTATTTCTCAAGAGTGATACACTATTTCTTGGGTAGAGTGTCAAGTTCTTTAGTGTAAACAAACCTGTTGTAGTCTTCTGGTTCTTTTCTTCTTTCCTCATCATTTTTCTCTGCATATTCATCTATTTTGATATTTGCACTTTCAATGATTTTGTTAGAGGACTTGTTAAGACATTTATAAGACTTTCTCTTGGTATAATACCCTAGAAAGATACCTTCGTCACTTTTGGAGTTAATCTTTCCATTTCTATCATCTTTCAAAATATAACATTGAATGCCAAAAATTTCTGAACTAACTTACTTTGGGTGTGTATCCATACCATAGCTCATAGGATGTCTTCTTGGTGGCTTTCTTCAATTGTACTCTATTTAATGTGTAGAAAATAGTACTGACAGCTTCCCTCCAGAATGTTTGAGTGATGCTTTTCTCAATGATTAGTGTCAACAATGGATTTGTTTCTCCTTTTAGCAATCCCATTCTATTGTGGTGTTCTTGGTGCAAAAACTTGTCTTTTAATTCCATGCTCATTGCAATAGTTAGTGAATTAATCAAAGACAAATTCTCCTCCTGTATCTGATCTTAAGCATTTCAGTTCCTTACCACTTTGTTTTTCTACCATATCTTTATACCATTTAAACATCTTGAATGCTTATGATTTTTCTATTAGAAACATAACTTTCATCATTCTAGAATAATCATAAACAAAGAGAATAAAATATCTATCACCATAGTAACTCTTTGTTCTCATGGGTCAACATAGATCAGTATGGACTAATTATAGAAAAGCATTAGATGTATGAGATTTTCTCTTGAAGCTAGACTTTTTTGTTTTACCTTTTTTACCATTTTTACACATGATATGCTCAGGGTTTGACATGGTTGGTAAGCCTCTTACTTTCCTTTTATTTCTTATCTTTATCATGTTCTCAAAATTCACATGCAATAATATTTTATACCATAATCATATGTCTTTTTTTTTAGCCATTAAACAAGTGGTGTCAATGTCATCAAGATAGAAAAGATTACCTTTTGTCTTTTCACTAGTTCCAATCAACCTTCTTGATTCATTAAAGATCTTTTCCTTTTTATTCTCAAATGCTACTCAGTGACCTATGTTATTCATCTGTGAAACACTCAATAGATTATAATTAATTCCTTTTACCTAGTATGCATTTTTCACATTTGATCAGGTTATTCAACATTATAGTTCCTTTACCTTCAACTGGACAAGGTGTGTCATTACCCATTCTTACTGATCCACCATTATAGTACTCAAAAGTTTCAAAATTTTGTTTATCACCGATCATGTGGTGAGTGTAGCCACTATCTATGATCTAGGCATCATTCTTACTAACCTTAAATATGAGTGTAGTCTCTACATAATTTTCTTCTTCGTCTGAATCATCCTTCATGGCCACAAATACCATCTCAATGTCTTCATCATATTCGGTGTCAGTATCTCTATCTCTATTGTCATCTAGGTAACAAGATTTCTTCCAAGTGTCCTTGTAGTCTTGGGTATCTCTTCTATCAAATTTTTGGTTTCTTTGGTAATCTTTGTTGTCACTTTTATCAAACTTCTTTTCATATGATCTGTCATTGCTTCTATCATCTTTTCTTCTGTTAGGACATCTAGCAACAAAATGTCCAATCTCTTCACAATTAAAACATACAAGTGATAATTTACCTTTGTATCTACCTTTTCCTCTGCAATCTTCTAGCCATTAGTGCTTCAATCTCATCACAATCTTGATCATCACTATCACTTTCACTAACATTTTTAATAGTGTGTTTATGACTTGACTTACTTATTTTCAAAGAAGATTTGAATGCAGACTCTATAGATAGTAGGACACTATTATCAAAGTTATTCATCTCAAATGAAATCAGTCTACCAACCAAGTTATCTAGAGTGACATTATTGTTTTCTACTACTCTCATTTCTTGTATAGAAGATACTCTAATAGCATATATAGGCAGTAAGGTTCTTATTTTTTTACTTACCACTATCTCTTCTTCAAGTATGCCTCCAACTCCTTAGATAGCATTGACTACTTTTATTATGCAGCTATACTGAGTGATATTTTCTCCTTCTCTCATTCTTAGGTTATTAATTTATCCCACATTTGATTTGTAAAGGTGGATTTTTTGACATCTTCAAATTTAGCATCGGAGAGAGAGGAAGCAAGTTCTATCACCATGCAATTATGCTCATGATTTTCTCTTAATTTTCAAGTGTGTGAGGCCCTATAAGAAACACAAATTTAGTATCTAAGTATTGAACAACATCATTTCCAATACCTAATAGGTGGAGTCTTATTCTAATTTGCCATGATGAAAAGTTTTCCTTGTTCAACTTGGGTACATCTCATTTTCTCATCTTGTGATATTTTGCTTAGGTCTTAAAACCTTCCTTCTAAGCACACAAGATCTGATACCAATTGTTATAATAACTGAGAGGGGGACGGTGAATTAGTGGCCTCAAAAATATTTTAATAAATCAACCCAAAAAATTAGTACCACAATATTAAGCCTCTATTTATCTTTATTCCTACAAGATGAATGCCTTGAAATAATCTCAACAAATAACTACTGCTCAGAGTTCACTATTAAACCTTATTCTTATTGTTTACCGATTAATAGTCTTTTATTTACCGAAATACAGTAAATAACTTAGTGTAGACTGATCAATCTAGATTAGTTATGTGTAATGGAAAACACTAAAGTGATGACTCATAAACACAATGAAACATGGATTTTTAACATGGAAACCCTATTAAGGGAAAAACCACTTGGGATCAGTAACCCAAAATTTTCACTCTTCTGAAGTGAGCTTGGTGAAGAGCCAACCTTGTTAAATGTTACAAACACATTGTTAGGTGTGACCTTGTTAGAGGATTTAAATAGAATAGTTTGTCACTTGATATAGGGAATCTCTATGCTACCTTTTATGACCAAACCCAGTGTAGTTTGTCAATTGGTATCTGGCATCTTATGCTATCTTCATGACCAAAACTTTTGATACTCCTTGGGATGTATCTCAATATAGAAAGGATTTTTAAGTCCTGCTTGGTTAAGAGACTTTCTGATCCAATGATTAAATTTAAATAGTAAATGATCTATTCACATATACAACTATACTTTGTAGATTTTCAAATCTATTGTAAGCTCATAGTACCTTTATGATCAATGTATCTTTTTAATACCTTTTTCTCCACTTCTTTCTACTCAGTGATGGTGTGTTTCTATATTTCTTAGTGTTCGCAGAATTAGCTCTATTCTTCAGCTTGATTGATCAGGTCTGATTGAAGACTTCTTTCTTCATTAGTTTCTCTTTAGCATCTTCTTTCTCTATTAACCCCTAATTCACAATGAATTAGCTTGTCTCTTTATAGACATGATTTCACCAATTCTTGACTTTCTTGTTCTTGGCATGATCCACAATTCTAGCCTATCTTGCTTTAAAGCTTTACTTTAGTTTTATCCCGAAGATTTCTCTTTGACAATTGGAATAAAATAGCTTTAAATCTTTTACTTATCTCTAGCTTTAACTTGTCAATAAAAAAAATATTAAAAACCAATTAACTCCTTCTTTAGCTCTTGCCAGCAAATTCTTTTATCAATTTTGAACTTCATTTATTTTCAGTGTTTAACTCATTATTAGCTTCGGTAAACACTTTAGTTTTCCTCGAGCATCTCTGTCAGGGTTGTCTATCCGTTGGGGTTGTCTGTCCATTGGGAATCACTGTGAAGTTCTTCTCATCGGTAATGCTTGTAATTATTCTCATCAGTAATGCTTGTCAGGTTTCTTTCTTGAGCATCACTATGACTTTATTATCGGGTTTCTCTATCCATCGGGGTGCATTGCCTGTCGGTGTTTGTAGTCACTTAGTGATTACTGATCTTTTATGCATTACTAAAAGCATAATCTTTATCTTTCTAATTCTCTAAATTCTTTGACACTTTGTATATAACCAATCATATTATATCAAGTTGACATCAATGAAAATACAATACATTAACTGATTTAATGTCTTGCATTAAGTTTTTGTATCTTGGTGATCATCAACTTAACATCTTCACACATTCAATCAGTTTTAGTTCATCAATCTCGTCCATTCAAGCAGTCATATTTATCTATATAAACCCCCTTCAAACCCATATGAAGGATCCTATTTTCTTAATATCAATTATCTTGTACATGTTTTATTTCTTAGCAATCAATTCATCAAGCTTTTTCAATATTTATCTCGAATGTCTGAGTCTAGATGCTTCCAAATCCAACTCTGAGTGCCAACAACCAACATGTCAACAAAGTGCAGAGAAGAAACGAAATCCATTAATCATTAATCATTTTGCATTGAATTTATTTTCACTTTTATTTCTGATTATTCATGCTTGTATTTCTATTATTTGTAGGGATTTATGTTGATTAATAATATATTTAATTTTGTGGTTCGATGCTATTAATCCTCTATTTGATCTTGTGTAGATTTCCCCTACATAAATTTTGGTGAACTCAACGTGTACATGCTAAAAATATGATAAATTTATCTTCTATATTTGCATGTAGGTTTTCTTTGTTGATTTGTTGTTGCATGCATATTTTCAAAGATTTGATCATATATCCTAAATAAATTCACCTTTTTGTATGAAATTTTTACTATAAGGCGGGGATGTTATAGGGAGCCTACAATCCAAAAAGAAATTTTTTTATTACTTTTGTGTGATTTACAATTTTTTTACGATTTTTCATTAAAACTTAATTTTGGGCGTAAATCAGAAAATTTATCTAAAACATTTACATTTATGGAAATATCTTGAAAATGTAAATGGGGTCTATTCTTTGTGTTTTTAATTTCAATAAGAAATAATTTCCGAAAAAGTAAATCTTTAAAAATTGGTTTGTTTTGATAAATTGGGTCCCTAGAGCATGAATTAAGGAATTTTTTTAAAATTATTTCATTTTTGAAAATCTCACTGATTTTAAGAAGGGGTTACTTCTTTCTATTTATATTTTTGTGTGTCAGTAATATATCTAAAAATTGGATTTTTATGACTAGGTTAAAAACATTAAAAAAAAAAATATCAAGGCGCACTTGTTCCAATTTCAATTGATTTGTGAAACAAAAATAAAAAGAGGAAGGAAATAAAAATAATCCAAGAGAGATATGTGTAGAAGAAATTGTTACCATGAGAAAAATATGAACTAGGAGCAAGCACCCAAAAGCCAATACAAGGAGACAAGAAGATTTTGAAAGGGAAAAGGAAAGAAAAACCCCTTGTGATATTATGAAGATGGAAAAGCCAGAGAGAGAGAGAGAGAGAGAGAAAGAGAGAGAGAGAGTAGCTCATGTACAATAAATCATAGTGTATAAATTTGAGATAGGAGCATCTCTTTTATATAGATGAGGAGATGAATTACCAAGTAGCTCACCAATCTATGAATGCCAACATCCATAACAGGTGTGTGCAAAGTGTCAATATCCTCTTAAGGAGGAGTATCTAATTTCCTTATTAAAGGAATTAAAAAATATAAAATGTCCTCCCACTTGGATTAGAGGACAAAATACATGTAGAGATTCCATGGGAATCTCCTAATTAAATAAATAAATATAAGGAAAGATTGAATATTCTAACAATCCCCCTTAATCTTTACTTGGCCAGTTTACATCAATGGGAATTAAACCTAAATTTTACAATGGATTTGAACTACATCTTTACAATATAATTTGATTATCTTCAATTGGAGCTAAATACAAGTCTTCAAGTGGTATCCTTTAACCATGGGTACAATTGGTACTTCATATTGGATAGAGATCAGAGAATTGAATTGTGCCTTTGGAAGGGTCCATGATATATCACCTAAATCAAAGAGTAGAAAAACCACAAGTAGACTTCCCATTGATGGGATCTACCCTTGATACAAATCAATATTCCTTTGAAAATAAACTCATAATGTGTATCATCAAATAATTCAACTTTAGAGAATCTTTGAAAACTTTAAAATTTAAATGGGTTAGAGATGAATCCATAATAAATCTCTAAAAGTGCAATGAAGCTAACATGAGATCAAGATAAACCATACGCTAAAAATCCCAAAGGAACAATGGAGGAACCAAAAACAATATCCAAGCTCTCATCTCAAAACAAAAAATACTAATACACAAATGACCATGGACAAGGCCAACTCATGAAATCTACATCAACATTGAATCAATCATGTGGATATGGACAGTCCACTAATGATTCATCCACTGCAAGTGAATGGCTAGCTAATCTAAAACCTGCATGAATCGCGATCTAAGAAATGAAGAATAAAAACTCATCATCACATTAGTAAATTGCAAAGAGATATGAGAGAGAATAATCCAAAATCCAGTAGCACATGGGACTCAAACACCAACTCAACCTATGATCTGCTTTTCCAAACATGTGTACATTCATGAACTAGAATCAAAGAACCTTTAATGAGATAAGAGATTTAAACCAATATAATTAAAAATTTTAACAATTTGAAATTTTCTACCTTTTCATTAGGATGAAAAATAATTGAATAGATCATACTTAATAACAAGAAATGTTAATCCAAAATTGAAAAGAAACTAGTGACATGAAATATAATAATTTGTTCTAAGGATAATGAGTGTTAAAACAATATATTGCCTTACAAAAAATATCATGAGAAATCCAACAAATTTTTAGAAGGATTTCAAGAACATCATCCTTATTATGAGGAAAAAAGATCAATTTGATAAACATCAACAAAAGGAAGTGCATACCACGGGCCCCTACTAAAGATAAGGTAACTAAGATCCAGATAAATTGAAGACCCTGTAAAGTTAACCTTGAAAAAATGGGAACCCTACACAACTTACCAAAAAGTGCAATAATGTGCATATAAAAAGATGGTATGAAAACCATAAAAATGCAACAAAGTGCATATAAATAGATGGTATAAAAACATACTAATATTGATAGAAATTAATGCTAATCAATAAAATCAATAATGATACTCATGAAGGCAATATCATTATATGAATCACAATACTTGAAAAAACTAAAATAAGCAATGACATAGTTTGCAGCAGATAGCACATATTCTATAAAATTGAATATAAAGTTAACATAATGAAAAACATAAAAAAAAAGATAGCTAAAAGGAAAGAAATTACTCCCTTTAAAAATAATTTATTTTTCATTTTAATGGGAAGTAACATTGGAACCTGGTGCTGAATGTGAAACATCTAATGGGTTAGAAAGGTTTATAACAAACTGTAAAAGCATAATGAGGTTGATTACCATTATTATTCTTATAGTGAGATTGTTGATTATTTTGATTCATAGGTTTCTTATCATTTTTTCTTTTTAAAGCAATTGTTAGTTACATGACCATCTTTTCCACAATAAGTGCAACGGATTTTTTTATTTGAATTATTCTTTTGATGATAATGATTATTATTTTCATTGTTGTTATGATTATCATTATGATAATTATTATTATGATTATTAGATCTAAAATTTGTTTAATTCTGATTTTTACAAATAAAAGCATGTTCATTAGATTTGAGAGTTCCAAATTGAATCAACTTCTCTTCCTCTTGACGCAATAAAGTTTGAAAAATAATAAAGGTTAATTGAGAAGCTAGAGTAGGGAGGAAATGGAGAATGCGCATTAGTGATGAATTGTTGAAACTATCTAGGAAGACATTTCTTTAAAATGATATGAATTAAACAAAGATCAGTTATGGTTATTCCTAAACCATGCAATTGACTTCGAATAGAATCAAACTTAAGCAAAAATTCATCCATAGTTTTAAAGTCGCTATACTTGAGATCCTCCAATTGATCTTGGAGTTGAATCTTTCTAGATTCATTCAGACTATAGTAGGTGTTTTTCATAATAGCCCAAGTTGCATGTGCTTCAATACAATTAGCAATTAAAACATATAAATCAAGATTTAAAGAAATGCCAATTAGGCCGAGTGCCTCCTCATTTTTAACATTCCAAGCATCTTTTTTCTGCTTGAGTAGCAGCTAAGGGAGGAATAGAAGTAAGATTAGTAGCAATGTCCAACATATGTTTGAAACAAAAGATAAATGATATGTGGGTTTTCCAAGCATGATAATATGTGTTATTTAACTTAATTTATGTGATAAGAGTTGACATAATTTTAAAAAGAATTGAAAAAATAAAAATAAATAAATAAATGTTTTAAGATTATACAAGATCACCTTAGAAATACTAATTAATAACCTTCAAAAAATCCTAAAAATGAAATTTAACTTAATGTTAATAAATGTTTAAATGATTAAATATTGATGTAATTTTTTTAAATTTTTTTGTTGAAGTTTTAATTTAAACTCTTAAACAATAAATTCTTTATTAAAACAATTAAAATCAAAGTAAAATGTATTAAAATAAGATGAAACGGATTATGTAAACTAATTGAAAAGAAATAACGATAGAAGATAAGCTAATTTGAATTACAAATTAATTAACCAATGTAACAAAATAGTGAGATTAAATAAATTATTAAAAAAAATAATAATTATAAACAATATATTAATTATTTTAAATAAAAGATTAAACAATTTGAAAAGAGTCAAAGACAATTTCAAATATATGTTAAAATTAGATAAGAGACGGAGCTATAAGAGTTCATAAATAATGATACGAGAGCCTGCAAAAGAAGTTACAAAGATCAAAAGACTACAATAATTAAAAATGAAAGAGAATCAAATGAAAAGTAGCTTTTTAAACCAATGAAGAGGCGTGAAGGTGTAGACAAAGTTGCGCAAGAAGAGGGAAATTCAACTAAAGAAAAAGCTATGATTGAAAGAGAAGAAAAAACTAGTTTAGATAGGCTACACAATGATAGGAGAATAAGGATAAATGTGATAGATGCTAGAAAAGATGCGTGTAAGGAAAAAGAATCTATGTTCCAAGGAAAGTTGTGTTTTATACCAAGGAATATGCATATTTGGTGGTTGAAAAATAAATAAGGAAATATCCAAGCTACTATGTAGGATTTAGAAAAGGCTGGGGAATGAAGATGATGCATTTTTAGTGGTTAGACAAAGCTGAATTTTGCAAAGAAGAAGCTGTGAATTGAGAAGGAGATGGAAAAATACAAAATCTAAATGAAATTGCACTAAATTTGGTAAGAGAAGATGAATTTTTTTAAAGAGAGTGCTAAGTGAAAAATGGTACGTTAAGGCTGCGATGAAAACCAAGGAAGAGCTACTGCACAAGGATGGGAAGTTAATGCAATTTACAAAGCCAGTCAAAGTTAAAATTTAGCAGATGAGGAGGGAACGCTAGGTGAGTAAAGGGTAAGGGACTCTGACTTGCTACAAGGATTAATAAACTATACAAAAAAATAAAGAGAGATAACCAGAGAGAGTGCAAACTAGAATTGAGATAGAGATATGATAAAAGATATAGTGTAAACTTGCAGAGGCAAATAGTTAGAGAAATAATAAAAATAGAAAATATACGTGATAGAAGAATCTTATTTAAATATATATTACAATAAACCTTCATGTCAGAATCTATGAGATAAACATATTTTAGCAATGCAAATACAAAGAAATAGGATTAAAACCTACAAAAAAAGTTAGGGATTTTTTGAAAACCTGGAAAAATTGAGATTAAAACTTTTAGTTGCCTGACATAGGTTATCTAAATGCAAAGGGAAATAGGTTTGGTGGTAAAACAGCCAAACCAAAAAACATTACAAATACAACTCTCTGGCGCCAAGCTGGCCAAAGAGGGATAGAGAAAACCAAAAATAATAACAAAATATGCAACACAAGAGTTAGTAAGTGAAGCTCAAGCTTCTCTCTCAACAAGAGTCTTCAATAAGATGTGCTCCCAAGAATGGTAAACTTCAACACATGCTCAAACAAGGATTATAAACCCAAGCTCTGATACCATGAAAGAAAAATAACAAGAGAAAGGAAATGAAAGTAATCCAAGATAGATATGTGAAGAAGAAATTGTTACCATGAGAAAAACATGAACTAGGAGAAAGCACCCAAAATCCAATATAAGGAGACAAGAAGATTTTAAAATGGGAAAAGAAAATAAAAAACCCTTGTGATATTATGAAGATGGAAAATCCAGAGAGAGAGAGAGAGAGAGAATCTCATTTACAATAAATCATAGAGTAGAAATGTGAGAGAGGATCATCTCTTTTATAAGGATGAGGAGAGGAGTTACCAAGTAACTCACCAATCTATGAATGCCAACATCTATAATAGGTGTGTGCAAAGTGTCAAGATCCTCTTAAGGAGGAATATCTAATTTCCTTATTAAAGGAGTTACAAACCTCCCACTTGGACTAGAGGAAAAAATACATGTAGGTATTCCATATGAATCTCCTAATTAAATAAATAAATAAATAAATACAAGGAAAGATTAAATAGTCTAACAATTTGTATGCTTATCCTTGGTAAATTTTGGATTTTCTAACCATTATAATTTTTCTTCACCTTTGATATTTTTGTGATGGACTAACATGTATGAAAGATGTCATGGATGCTAAGGAGCTGGAGCATTTTCCTAGGTAAAAGTATATTAAAAATGTGCATAAACATCAAACAAGGTGCATGCTAAGAGCCCTTTTATTTCAAGCATTTTTCCTTTGCTATGAAAATTTCAAGTTTTAAACACTTATCTTAATTAGGCAAGACCCCACATGTCTGTGAAAAAATCCAATAGTCCTATGCTCTCCCCACTTTTGGACAATAAGAATGTCAAACCTGGTGGAGTTCCCTCTGGTCTAAAGGTCTTGGTTAATTAACCCTAATCATATTTTTCTTGGAAGTTAAGAGTAGTATGGATATTCTCTCACCCTTGTTAGGGTGATCAAACTCCTGGACCTACTCCTAGTTTTATTTATCTTCTTTTAGTAGGTAGATTAATTTGAGCCTTAGGGGCATACCTCCTAGTATTTTCCTTAGCGAGGCTGGTGAGAGGGAAAACCCAAAGTGGGATAAAACTGCTTCAGCCATGGTAATCCAACCCACTCTAAAATAAAATGCCTTCATCGTTAATGAGGTGAAGGAAAAAGAGCATGTAATATCCTTCCTCTAGTAGTCCTCATGATTTGCATAAAACCTCCTTGACATTGTTGGGAATCTCTCGAAAGAGAGGTTAAAGAAAGGTCTTTGAACTAAATCCTTAGTAGAAACCAATTAATTAGTAAGCCACCTTGTTATCCATGTTGAACGAAATTGACCTCAGGTGGATTTTCTAGAATCACTTTCTATGTAAGACTTGTGAAAACAATCTAGAACATATACTCATTGTTTAGCTCTCAGGACTATTAGTTGGAGTGAGTGCTATGATTGTTTATTTTTTTTATTACATTCATGTTTCATGTTATAAGTATCGTCAAAGTACTCTTAAAATAAGATTTGAAAAGTTCATCATAAAGAACCCTAGGTCCTTAGAACCAAGAGATCACAATGAGACATCAACAAGTCTTAACCATAGAGACAAGCCTTTCTCTATCAGACTTCAATTCAAAAAATACACTTTAATCTTGGAATTGTTAAGAAGAATACAATTGAGAGAGGGGGGTTAATTTGTTGTATGCCAAATATTTAAACTTTAAAATTTAAACTAACTACTTAATGTAAATATGAACACTTAAAGAACAAAACCATAACACAAGTATTTTGTTGTTGAGGAAAACCCTATTAAGGGAAAAACCCCGATGGGAATTAGCTCCCAATAATAATGCACTAGAAATATTGCATCCGTGTTAGGAGATCTAACCTTGTTAGGAGCTAATTATTACATCCAATACAAGTCCATGTTAAAATAAATACCCTGATAGGAGTCTTCTCAACATAGTTAGGAGTTGAATGAAATGATGAGCTCGCTGCCTGAGAACACTGCCCAAAGTGACAGTTAAATACGCCTTCTGAAGGTTAAACCCACTTTCTAGATCCACTATCCAAAGAGAAGTATGAAAGTACACTTATAATAGTGAACTAACTGATAGCAACTTGCTTTGCCTATATAGTTCTTGTTATCCAAAATCTAATCATACAACAAAATAGGCACTAAAAGAGAAATTTACATGTACATGTTATCCAATTAACACTATCTTATAGGTTTTGATGATTTGCATTCACTTACTACATTTATTATCAGATTTTCATTTTATGTACTCTAAGTATTGATCAAATTATTACAAATTCAAATTTGTCATTGATCATTACATTGTGCATTCATAAGAATGTAGTAAAAATGTCCTTTGATTCATATTTCATGTTTCAATAAACATAGTACATTGCAAATGAAAATAAAAAACTAAGGTATGGAATAGGGGTCCCATGCATTGCCTTGTGTTTATATCTTGTTTCTACTGGTAGCTCTATCAGGTCTTCATCTGCATCTAGGTCACTCCCGAGTCTCCATCAGCATTCAGGTCCTTAGAGAAAATATCTACATGAAAGAAGGAAAAAGAAAAATGGTTAGATCCTGACAGATCTAAGCAATGCAAGAGAAACCATTACATACATCAGCTATCTATTTCTATCTATGTATCAATCTGAAATAATAAATATAACAAGAAAACATAAACCAACACTCACTATAAGTTAGTGTTAAAGGGACGTGTTTTGAAACATGAAACCTTTCGCTTCTAATGTCTATTGTGGTGTATGTTTTCATTTTTGAACAGTCATGAATCTGAATGAAAGGGACTTAGTATGTTTCCGAACTGAGAAAACTTTTTCAGAATATGTTTCATATTGATATTGCATGAAGTTGACAAGTTATTTTGCAGATAACAGCTGACTGGTTCATACTTTCAGTCATTTTTCAAGATGCAGAACAAGCTGGTTTCCCGTGCCGAGTTGCTATAGAAAGTTCCAGGTTTCTGATCTTCAGAGGAATCAAATTGTTTCACCAAAAAGAGATGCTGATTTCATCATTAACAGAGTACATTTTCAAAAAAATCTTTCAATGACTTAATGCTGAATATTTTCAAGTGCTTCAAGATATCATCATAATTTGAATGCTTACAGTTTGCTATGACTGGGTGTCATGAACCCGTGTTTGAACCTCAATCATTAACATTCTATCATTTTTAAGTGTCACGAGCCCATGCTCGAACTTCATTAACAAATAATAAACATTTATCCTATTGTACTTCATATTACAAATTGCAAAGTTCAGTGTCAGAAGGAAATATGTACAGTAAATTGAGCTACAGGAGCAATTTTAACAAATGTTGTTATGTCAACTGAATGTTCATATCTTGCAAAGCTTATCAGAAAATGGAAAATTTGTTCATATTCAGAGATTCTGACAAGATTTTTATCAAACTTATATGCTGGAATATGAGCCAACTTGTGAAGGTTTTTGTCTCAAGATTCAAAATGTTATGCAGTAAAGGCTTGTGGTTGTAACCAAACTGGCATAGTTACATCTTTTAACAGCAGTGAGTTTATGCAACAACTGACTTGAGTTGAAATAATCAATGCATATAAATGAACAGGAAGTTAGTCAAATTGAGAGTATATTTTAAGCTTTATTATTTTTGGCAAAATGAGAGTGTTACTCCCAAATTTCAAGCAGCTGTCGACAAAGGATGGAGCATAAATTTCTAAATCATTTTTGCAATGTTAGATCTAGAAGTTTTATTAAAAACCAACTATGAGTTGTGTTCTTCAGAGACAAATAGTGCCTGTGGTCAATAAGTAGAGTGTCTATCAAAATATCAACAGAGGATACTAATGGACCAGTTTTTGTGCTCGTTCTTCATTGTTAAAAAGAAAATAGATAGCAACTGTGAGTTTTTTTTTACGAACTCATTCATTTATGAAATGAATAAAACAGAGATTTCAAATGCCAAAAAACCATGAGTTCATGGTACAACAAATAGAAAATTGGCTGTGGTTACAAATTGGAATGGAGGGTACATTTTCAATTAAAACCCATTTGCTGAAAATAGACTGAAGGTTAACTTCCAGATTTATGCATTCATTTATGCAAAGCAAACAAAGAAATATCAAATACAGCAATAGAGTTACGTTCCAGTATTCATTGCATATTTATTGCAAAGAAAAATAGCAAGTTTAAATCATCTCTTCAATTGAAAGTCTCAGCTACAAAACCGTGAATCATTTTGCTAGTAACTGTAAGTATATCTCCAATATAACAGTTCATCTTCATATATCAACAATGAAGCATTAAATAGTGCAAATAAAGAGCCACATTTTGTAGACTCTAGTCATTCATTGCAAAGATAAAATGAAGAGTCCAGAAAAAATGAACTTACTGTTTCATATAAACGTCACAGAGCTTGAGATCAACAGCAAAGTCCAGTAAACACCAAGTTTTCAGCATGTTCGAAGACATCCTTCTACAGTGTTAGGGTTTCATTCCTACCTTTTGCAAATGAAAAATACCAAATGAAGTATAAACAAATTTGGATTCCTCAAGGTAATAAATGTGACAGAGAAAAATGCCACCTGTTTCCTTTTCCGGTTTTGTAAATGCAAGTGGATGAAGTGATTTAGCCTCTCCACGTTGTAATAGTTTTACATAGATATTTCTTCTTAGTTGAGGTTTTAGACTTAGATGTTTCTAATCTTAGGTAAGTAAATAAATATTAAAAGATTTTTATTTATTTCTTTTAAAATAAATTTGGCATTATAATGTAAAAAGGGATTAATTATAAATTCCTTATTTAAAAGCCATGTTTATTAAAAGGATAATAGAAATTTTGGCATTATATATTGTAAAAGGAATTAAATTCCTTATTTTTAGCCAAAATTTAGGGAAGTGGCATCTTTTTGTTGAAAGTGCATTGGCTATATTCTTGGAGCCAATTTAGAGTCAAACTGGAGCATTCTTAGGGCAATTTGTAGGAGTCTTGGATTTTCGGATTAGGGTTTTGGAGGCCTTTTTAGGGAAGAAGATTTTCTTTTCTAAGGGTCACATATGTAGGAAAGAAGGCATTTTAGTGAATGTATTATTCCTAGATGTTTTTCAAGCCACTTTTGTAACCATTTTTGCAGAAATTGTGAAGGAAATATTCCAGATTACAAGTCATTTTTGTGTTCAGATCATTATTGCCTTTCCATCTTCTTTAGTATGTGTTTATAATTCTGGTTTTGATTTTGGATGTGAATGCCTTACTGTTCCTTCCAGATTAATAAATCTGATTGATCAAACCTTATTTGAGAAACATATGTTGTTAAGTGTTGAATTATTTGTGGTTGAACCCTGATTATCTAATTCATTAGCCTATATGATGAAAAGTGTTCCAATCATCTGAAATTCATTGTGAACTAGATCTGGAGTTGTTGTTTTCTTTTTTGATTTCTGAATCAGTCATTGGTGTATCACCTTTATTTATTTATTTTTAAGTTTTACAATTCCTTCTCCCTTTTCCCATCAAGTTATTCAGGTTAGTAAAGTGATATCCAATTTTATAGGAGCCGGCCTAGAATCTGGAGATTCCTTTTCAATCATGGTCCACCCATAGCTAGGAAAGGTTTCCATTGTCATTTAGAATTGTTGTTAGCCTTTTTGCCTGATAAAGGTAAAAATTCTAATCCTGAATAGTTTTTGGCACGCCCCGTGGGACCGAACTGCTTCCAAGTTCTGAGTTGTTTGATGTGTATTGATTTCAAATTTTTGGCTATAGCTCTAAGTGTGAATTTTGATGAGAAGAACTCCTACCAGAGAAAATAAAGAAGGGTTTGTTTATCAAGAATTGCAGTCAAGCAGAAGAGGTGGAAGATCAACCAGAGGTGGAAGAGAATTTCATGATCCCAGAGGTATCTCATTGAATTCAAATTTCTCATCTTTTGATAACCTTGTTTTTGAACAGAAAGCTGCAGATTCAGAGGGACTTGAGGTTATCATTGAAGAGATTAATCTTCCAGAGGATCTAGATATAAATCATACTGGGTCTAATTTTCCAAGTTTTGAAGGTTTATCTATTAACCATTTTGTTCCTGAAGCTTCTACGAGTGGTGCTGTCATAACACCTCAACATCTGAAAACCTATCAAAGGAAGGTGGTACAGCCTCCTCCTGTTTTACCAACTTTGCAAAGACAGCAAAAATAGATGGCTAGAAATTTTCCATTTGTCACTTTAGATCAAGGCAGTCCTTTAAGGATTGCAAATCACAATAATATTCCAGTAGCTACTCTAAAGGGATTGCCAATATTTAATGGAGAAGGTCCTATAACAGAAATTGAACATATCCAGGATGTTGCAACCTTGTGTAATATGCATCATATCACTGATGAAGATGTAGCTTTGAAGCTATTGGCAGCATCACTCAAGGGCAAGGCTCTTGACTGGTTTAGGACTCTCTCGGTGAATTCTATTGCTACTTGGGATGTTTAGGGTGAGAGGTTGTCAAAATTATTTGAAGACAAGTCTGATAATCTATCTCTTGTGGAGAAATTAACGACAATCAAGAGAGCTCCACAAGAGGAGATGAGCGATTTCAACCTACGGTTTCAAAAGACTTGGAATTGGATTCCTGCTATGGTGAGGCCTTCAACTGATTATGCATTTCTATATTATTTGAAGAGTCTTAATAGTGATATATCTATGATGATCCAATCTATGGGAGGTAAACCTTGCCTCAAGCTTATGATTATGCTATTAGGGCAGAAAATAGCCTTATTCAGGCAGGGAAGATAGCTCCTAGGCCTCCTATGCCTTTCTTTCCTAATATTCAGTCGAATATGCCATTAGTGGTTCCACCAATAGTTGTTGTCATTCTATAAGCCCTCAGAAATAGCTCTTGTAGCTTATCCAAATGAGTTGCAAACCATTAAGGATAGCCAACAGAAGATTGAGAGTTTGTTACAGTCTTTTGGAAATGAATTGGTAGCACTGAAAAAGAATCAATCCCAGGTTATCCCTGCTGTTCAAAACCAGTTTGCTGGTCCATCTTCCACATCATACCCAAATCAGTCCAATTTTTAGTCTAATAGGCAGCGGTTTCAAGGTAATATTAATGCAAATAGGCAGAATTGGAACATGAGACCCAATAGGTAGTATAATCTAGCACCTCTTAATGTTGTTAGGGACATTGTACCTTCCCAAAATAACATTGCCACTGACTGGTGTTTCCCATGTAGTGAAGCACATGACTAGTCAACATGTTCTAATGGTATTTTGAACCAAGCTCTTATGGTTCAGAATTCATTGAACTCACAATAGAATATTTCTGTTGAAGAGGTTCAAAATCAAGCAGATCCAAATATTGAAACTGGGTTTTTGAATTGGCAAGAAGAAGAATTTTGTGGATTTAATGAGGACACATCAATTGCAGCCAATACCAGAGCTAAAAAGAGAGCTCTTGAAGCAGATAGAACTGTTGAAAATGCTCCTAGTACACCAGTATCTATCTTAAGGAATCCAACAGTTACTACTATTAGAGGTCAAAATCTGAAAGGAGCTGATCAAGGATCACCTAGATCAACAAGTAAGGTACAGTTTTCAGTTCCTTTCAATATTGTTGATACTATGAAGAAAACTAATGTTACCTTGTCTTCTTGGGACACTCTACATATTCTTGGTCAAATTGAAATTTTGAAAGAGGGTTTATCTAAGTTGTCAAGTAATTCACAGCAACCAAATGTCATTATGGTTAATTCTGAGACTTCAGAAGCTCAAGGAAAGACTTCTAAAGAGGCAATTAAGCCTATCAAAGTACAACAGCCAACAAGTACAGAGATTAAAAAGACTGCAAATACTAAAAAATCAGCAGTTTTAGATGATCAAAAGTCTGCAAATGTTTAGAAAATATCAGAGAAGGAAGGTAATAAAGCTCCAAATCAGAAACCTCCTCCTTTTTATGTTACTTTGATTATTGGAAATAAGCTTGTTCACAATTTCATGGTTGATAGTGGTGCTACCAGCACTGTAATGCCAAAAAAGGTGGCTAATTCATTGAATCTCAAGTATGAACCTCTTGAAAAAGGTGTAGTACAGCTTGATGGTACTGCTGTAAAAAACTTAGGAGTTATCAAAAATGCAAGCTTAACACTTCATTCTTGCCCAAATTTTTCTATTTTGCAAGATATCTATGTAATTGACCTACCAGCATACTTTGCTATATGTTTATCCAGAGATTTTACAGCTAAGATTGATGGTTATTTTTCATCTGACTGGTCACATTTATTTTTTAGAACAAGGTACGGTACTAGAGTCACCATTCAATCTGAATCCTTGTCTAAAAACCATATTGAGCCATATGATCCTAGTCCAATCAATGCTAATTGCATTAACATGGATCAAGATGAGGTTCCTGAGTGTTCATCTTACA
>MU228094.1:806486-832237 GCA_018584345.1 Thuja plicata
TACCAGCCAAATGTAGTTTCATCAAGCTCTGCCATGCAGGGAAGTTATCTTTGTTCAGCTTGGGAACCTCCTTATACATCTTGATCTTTTCGCTCCAAGTACCTTCAAAATATTTTTAGGAGACCAATGCTCTGATACCAATTGTTAGAATGAATTTATAATAACTAAGAGGGGAGGGGTGAATCAGTTATCCTCAGGTCTAGATGTACAAAATAAAACTTTTTGTATTTCAGATCTACTCAGTAGCAGTAGCGCCATAAATCAACAACTTTAATCATGCAGTTTACTGTCAATTGAAATTATCTTGTAATAACATAATGGTAAAGCAAACTATAAGCATTCACACAAGTTGCCACAAGTATTTAACGTGGAAACCCAATATGGGAAAAACCACCAGTAACGTGCTACCAAGTTTTCACTCTTCTGAAGTGATGCCCTGTGAGGAGCCAACCCTGTGAAAGGTTACAATAACACACTGCTAGGTATGACCTGGTTAAAGGATTTAATCACCCTGTCAGGAGTGGCCTTGTTAGAGGACTTAGAACATTCCAATCTGAATGTCACCTTGTTAGAGGATTTATACAAATGACTATTAAGTCAACCTTGTTAAAGGATTTAACTGATACAATGGTAAGAAAGTAATCAGCAGTTTGTGATCTGGTACATACAACTTACTTTGCAAATTTAGATCCAATTACAACTCTGATGTTAACTTACTAGATAGCCTACATTATCATATCAACCTTTTGATCTGCTTGGAAATCTGTCAAGCAATCACACATGCAACTTTTTGCTTCTTCCTTTTGCCTACTCTACTAGATCATGCTAAATAGTAAATCAACTATGCAAACCCTTTGCATGCACATACATTCATCCACTTACAATGAATAAACCCCTGAGGTTATCATATACCTCTCTATCTTGGTCAGATAAATCTTTTTCCGCTTAAACAAGATCGTAGATCTTAGGTTAGGTCAAATCCAATGGATCATCCCATCTTTTCATTACATTTACTTCTCCAAAGTAGTCTCTAATTAAATCTTGAAACCATGTATTAATTATAGTTACCCATACATTAAATGATGTGGATCAATCTTTAATTAACATTACATATCCCAATAAAATCAACTAAGCTAGCTAGAGATCTCAAATCTCATCATTAATCCAATTACTGTAAGTCGGCCAACATCACTGTTTCCACTCGGTAATTTCAATGGTGCTCGGCATTGAGCAACTTTTTTCTTGTCACAAGCAACTTTACTCGGCACAAGTAACTTTGCTCATCATAAGCAACTTTGCTTAGCACAATCCAAACTTGCTCGGCACAGAACAGCCAGAAAAACTATCTTTGAAAGATAAATAATGAATTACTTTTCTAGAGTGCCAACTAATCAAGTACCCTTTGAATTGCCTTAACTCAACCATTCACTTGGTCGTCTTGTTAAATCTTCTTCATCATCAATAGATATGGTACTCAAACAGATATCAATAGTCTCACCAGTAAAGGTTTGACATCAATGACAAAAATAACAATTGCTTGTATTGTCACTTTCCAACAGACTACACTCATATAGGTACTCATATGGTTATACACCTTAATTTTTCCTTATACAATTCTATGGGGTACAGTTATGAACAGATGCCCAAATTAGACACTTTATGGTAGTGACCACCTAATTGACCCCCAAAAGGTGATAATATTTGTGCAAGGAGGATAGTAACCTCCCCAAGATACTCATCATTTTGTGCCCTCACTTGTGTTTGGATTCAGAGAATATGACATCATGACTCAAGCCATTGCATGCTTGGTTATGGTCGTATTCTGATTAGCATTTGAGTGTGTACCTGAGTCTTCAAGAAAATATTTTTATGCTATGACTTTGGTATAGGAATATGTGTATTTGGCTCTTAACTAACATGCTTCATGTGTCAAAATTATAATAAAAAGATAAATCACATCAAACAAATTGATATTTTGACAGTCACAGAATTTTTTCACTACCTCAAACACTCTGGAATTTGTTAGATAGACCCTAGAATTGAACAAGTTTTCACAAATTTCCAAACAAAGTGGAAAACTTAAAAATTCCATCTGAAGGTTGCATTAGGGATCTTAGATTGCATCTGGTAAAAAAAAAGTTCCATCCCATGAACACAATCACATCTGGTAAATCTTGGCTCGTATCTGGAAAATAGGATCATATTTAGGAAGAAAAAGATTACATCCAAGAAATTCAAGATCGTATCCAGTCAGTTGCATCTAGGACAAAGAACACTTGCACATGTGTCAGAATCATAAAATTTTCATTTTTAGGTACCTTTTTTTCTTGTCAGTCAGAACCTATTGTTCTTTATGGTCCACCTGACACTATTTCTTAGTCAAATTAGAAGTCTACCTTGAATTTTCTTAGGGTTATTACAGTTGATCCCAAATTGTGTTGTCACTTTACTAAAAAAATCTTCTTGAGTCCCAGGTCACTATCAGGGAATTCTAACCCTTTGACATTGGAATCAATCACTTTGAAACACCAAACTCACTTTCACCAAACCTTGGACAAACACATTTGGACAATTCAAAATTCCATTTGGAACTATTGGAACAATTTTGACGAGATTGATATCCCACTTTCATGGTTAACACAAGAAGCAAACAATATCTCATTGATGATTCAAAAAGACCTCTAAGATTGCTCAAATTTCAACAAGGAGAGACATCCTGAACAAACCCTCTCTTTGATCAAGACTCACCTGACATTGATGTACCTAATCAAGAATGGAGTGCTTCCTTTGATGAATATGATCAAGATGACAACCAAGATGAAAGAGAAAGTCAAGAAGAAATAAATCATGATCATCCATTGTTTGAATCAAATACTGAGGAAGAAGTATCAGAAGAAGAATACAAAAAACTCAAACAAAGTCTGAAGTTTCAAAAGACCTTGGATAAAATCATTGAGGAAGAAAATGAAAATATTTCCTTCACCTAGCTTCTCTTAGAGGTAAAATTCCTAAAGATTATGATGTCGAACGATTGAATGCTGAAGAGATACAAACACCCATATCAATTCTCTCTAAATAGCTATATAAAATGCAAATGGATCTCACATCGCTTAAAAAATAGAAAAATAAACCCACAAAGAAATACTCATTTGAATACATATGTCCATTAACATTCAATAAGAAATTGCAAATGGTGCCTTTTCCACCAAACACGACAAGACTAAAGAATGAGAAATACATGGGAGAAATAGATCTTCATGATCAAGTGAGAGATTTTTGCATGTGGAGTATAGAATTTATGCATGAACCAACATACTTGATGAGACTATTTCTGGCAAGTTTAGGAGGAAAAGCCATGGAATGGTTTTCTAAAATCACACCTAGTATTCAAACATTTGAAGAGATGATTCAGAGATTTTTCCAACACCACTCCTATAACATACAACACAACGTTACTATGATGGACCTTTGTAATACCAAACAATGAATAGGTGAATCCTTCACACACTTCTTGCAATAATGGAGGAAAATATTTGTAAGGTACTCTCAAAAAATACCTGAATTGGAGAAGATGGAGATCTTCATAAATAGCTTAGTACCTAAAATGAACTATGTCCTACAAATGCAATATTCTCCCAGTTTTGAGAGAATGATTAAGAACACTATTCGTGCTGAAGAGGTTATGGTCAAAAAAGGAGAAATCATGCTTTCTAATGACAACAGGAGCAGAACAAAAAGATAAAGGTGAAGAAGAGAAGAAAGGTGATACCACTCCCAAGGATACCGAAGGAGATGCTACAGATAAGGCTAAGGTTGATGTGGAGATGTCCACTCCCAACCGATAGGTAGACACTGAGCAACAGGACACACGTACACATACTCCAAAGCCTTCATCAAGCACATCAAACCAAGCAAAGGAACTTGCTATGGTATTAGATATAGTTTCCTCCACAAATCTATCCTAGAAGAAGAAGAAAAATAATAAGAATCTAGTTACATTGGACGAGATTATTGAGATACCAGCCTATGATCCGAGGACATTGGATCCAGAGGCACTTACAAAGTATGTTGAACTTTGTAAAAGAAAATCTATCCAAGATAAGATTAAGGAGATAAAGGACACTCTGGTACTTGAAACAACAAAGGAAATACTTCAACAGATTATACCTAATACAAATATTGATGAAAATACTTCTATCATTGATCAACTAGCCATTCTTACCAAATCCATTACATCACAAAATATGGATGCAGAGAAGGCCATAGAAGAATGTGCAAAACAAAAGTAACAGTACAAATTGACCATGAAAATCAGCCAAGAAGTGGAAAAAAACAAGATAAAGATGTTTGAACTAGTAAATGAGTTAGAACCAATCATTTCAGAAGCTACCACCTTAATTCAGAAGTTAAGCACATTAGAGCACTTCACTAAAGAAAATAGTGAAAAGATTGCAAAAATAGATGCAGATCTTACTACTAGTGCTCAAGGTCTCTCAACAACTAACAATGCAATAAAGTTTCATTTTGCAAAGATAATGGAAAAAAAGAAGTTGAGACTTCAGATTCAAGAGGCAGAATCAAATTTTAGAGATGAGGTAACCGAGCTAAAGGCTCTACTTCTACCGAATCTTACACTATTGCAGCAACATATGACTATGACCAAATAATTGATAGCCACCCCAGAGATATCTGCCACCGACAACATCTATGATATGCACACAAGGATTAAATTGGATCAAATGGCCCTAGAACACCTTCAAGAAAAATGGGAGAAGATGATGGAAGACATCAACAACTCCCATTCCCACATTTTTGACAAGTTGTAAGTAATTACACCTTTGCCCTTACTATCAAAAAAGGGGGAAAATTATATGAATAAAGGGGAAAATGATATGATAAAGGGGAAGATAAGGTGAAAAGGGAGAATAGTATAAAGGCAAGTTTACATACACATACATATACTATACTGGCATATACATAGGGGGAGTCATAATGAGCAGGTGAACACATGGTGTACATACTACACATTTTAGTATTTTGCACATATCATTTGTTGATACTAATGTCAAACGGGGAGATTGAAGATATATTTTCCATTAGTATGCAAAGGAAAGAAATTTTAGAACCGTCAGTGACACCAACACTGAAAGACAGGTTTAGTGTAACCCAACGAACAAGTTCACAAGGGAACCCGATGACAAGGTTTACTAGTGCAACCCAAAAATGTTACAAGAGGAACCCGACAGAGTAACCCGACACAGGAACCCAACAAGAAGATTACAGTGTAACCCGATAGATAAGATAATAGAGGAACCTGATAGACTACAGAGCAACCCGAGCACCAGTCTACTGAGAGATAGTTATAAATCCCAAGAAATGTGGATCTGTCTTCCACGTCAGATAAAACACTTGTGTTTTATATTTAGTTTTTTTATTAGCTTTAAATCTATTTCTTGAGGGACAAGCAATGTAATTATAATTGTTTTAATTAGTATAACTGATTGAAAACATGCAAACTAGGAGATCAAGGTCAAGTTGTAAACCTTTGATCATAGAGTTATCATTGTTATGCGTGAAAATCATTTAGGTAAAACTAATTGTATAAATAGATGTGTAATCAATCAGAACATATGGATGTGAAGATTAGTGTAGCTGCAAACACTTCTATGGATTGGAGACAAACTTTTATGCAAAAGAACAGCGAAAGATGAAATTAGTTATCAAGAACAAGATCCAAGGCTACCGAGTAGAGCAGAGGTATTGATCAAACACTACAGGTGATAATTATACATGTAAAATTTATTGGATCTGTAATCAATAATTCTATATTTTATATGCTCAAGTCAATGAATATTTTTAAATACATTCTAACAAGTGTAGCAAATAGAAGAAATCCTTTGAGAAGGTGGATTTAACTATCCTTTATAAATCTCTTAACCGAGTGCACACTAAACAGTGTTGCTAAAGCTCTTAATAGAGTAGACCTTAACCAATCTCTACATCTTACTCCTAACAGGGTAAGATCATCAGAATTGATCAAACTTGTAGGCATTAACCGGCCCCTTCCATTCTGCAGATATTGAATTTTTGTGGGTTTCATCCCCAACTCATTTTTTACCTTCTAACAGGGGTTTTTTATGTTATCAAATTTTTTTTCATGTGTCAATACATTTTATGAATGTTTACATGCTAATTAAGTTTAAGAATTGATATTACATGCATAAGATAAGAATAGCACATATGTTTGGTAATACAAGCAATTGATTACTAAAAGGATTAAGGTTAATTGACAAAAATTTTAAGGGTACAGATTCACCCCTCCCCTCTCAGTACACACCATTCCATTATTTCCAACACATAATATTGAAAAAATCTATACTATAAGTATTATGAGTAATGTTCATGATAACTATGTTATTGAGAAAATCAAGTCCAATGATATCTCTTCTAGAAATATTTTTCCATGTAGTGTTGGTAGAAAGGTTGACCTTGAGAACTCTATGAGTTGTGATATTAAATAAGAAAAGGTCTCAGTCACTCAAAGGATTTAGAAAAGACTGGTTGATAGATAGTGAATGTTCACATCATATGACTGGTGGAATAAGAAATTTTGTGAAATATGAAGAACATGATGGTGGAATTGTTAGATGGGGTAAACACACTGAAAGGAGATTCAAGGGAAGAGGTACTATTTTCTTAGATGAAAGGAATACAATAGGTAATGTGCTACATGTTGTTTATTTGACTTATAATCTTCTCAATGTTGGTAAATTAGTTGAAGAAGGATACACTCTACACTTCAGTAATGAAGGATGAAAGATTTTGAATAATTTCAAAAGTGAAGTTGGGTCAAGATCAAAGAGAAAGAGAAATTTTTTTCCAATTTAATAATAAATGAACAAATTATTAGATCATTTAAATGTAGAAAATGAATCAATCTCAACAAGGTACTTCACCAACAACATCTGAGTCGGATGTAGAGGATTTTGAAAGAAATTGTTGATTGAGCTGATGCTAGAGAAGAAGAAGAAGAAGGAGAAATTCTAGAGTCACAAGGAAAGCCAATGATATCAAGGTATGAATAATTGAATCATTCAAAATAAATTTACTTACTTGTTAAGTCTAGTAGAAGTTAATCTTATGTTTGCAAAGAAAAATTATATGAACAAATTATTGGTATATTATTTGAGGTGCAAACTTCTGATGAGAATCAGATCAAGAGTAATAAAAAAAAGGTTAGAAATTAAAAAGGAAGGGTTATTAGATGAAAATACAATAGAAAATGAAAAAGGAATAGAAAAATGTGATAATTTCAATGATCAAAATCAAGAGTCATATATCAGACAACTTAACGAGAATGAAATAAAATGGCCAGTTGAAGAAAATTCCAAGGCGAAGCATCAAGAGAACAATAAGGAAATTGTGGAATATCATATTAGATTGATTTCTGAGGTTGACACAAGAGAAGTATGCAATACTTGCATGAATGATCAATGGGTTAGAGTCATGGAAGAAGAGCTTATAATTTCACATGAGTATATGGAGAAGCTCAAGATCTATTCAACAAAGCTTTAAGTACTCTGAATTGAGAGAAGGTTAATAGAAAATAATGACATTTGTTCAAAAAAAAGGAGAATGTTCCAAATCCAATAAGAAAAAATCTAAATCACGGAAGAAGAAAAGGAAGAAAACCAAGAAAAAGAACCTTTTGAAAGAATTCAAAGATCCAGGGTTCAAAGGTAAGAGTCTTGCTTGCAATAAGTTTGGACACAAAGAAGAAGATTGCAGAAATGGATATCTATGTTTTAGATGCATAAGGGATGATCATGATCCAAGTATATGCAGAAGTATGAGGAGGAAGAGTGATACCGTTAAAAAAGGTAAAGTTAGATGATTTACATGTAACAAGTTTGGTCACATTGAAAGATAATATATTGTTAAGAAGAAAGGTAAGAATTAATAGATAATTGTTATTCAAATCAAATATAACTTATTTTAACTTCTACTAAGAATTGTAAAGGAAATAAGTTGAACAAAGGTGACACTAAGGGAGAAAAAAAAGAACATGTGAAATAATGGTTAGATTAAGAAGAAAGAAGAATCTCATTATACCATCCTCTCTGACACATTATATTGCAAGAGTCTTGATGGAACGCTTCTTAGGTGTCTAGAGGACAAGGAATCAAAATTATATTTATGAGAGGTTCATGAGGGGATATGTGGGTCTCACTCTAGTGGGTTAATTTAGCTAAGAAAATATTTCACGTGGGATACTTTTGGCCAACTCTAGAGAAGGATTCTTGTCATTTTGTCAAGATATGTCATAAATGCCAATATCATGGAAACATGATCCATTCGCCAGTGCAAGATTTACACCCGATGACCACACCTTGGCCCTTTTATCAATGGGGGTTTGATTTAATAGGGATGATTTATCCACCTTCATCCAATGGTCATAAATACATCATAACTGCAACATAATATTTCACTAAATGGATAGAAGTTGTGCCTTTGACAATGACAACGAGTAAACAAATCTCAATATTTATCCTAAATCACATCATTTGTAGATATGGCATTCCTCATGCTATAATCATGGATAATGGAAAGAAATTCAAAAACAAAGATGTGGATGACCTATGTGACAAGTTCCATATTATACATCATTCTTCTTCCATTTATTATCCTCAAAGGAATGGTCAAGCAGAGGAAACAAACAAAAACATCCTCACAATATTGAAAAGGACAATTGATGATTCAGGAAGAAATTGGCATGTACAATTAAATCCAACATTGTGGTCATATATGATCAACATAAGGACGCCCAAAAAATCCACACCATTTTTATTGGTCTATGGGGAAAAATGTGTATTACCTTTAGAGGTTGATATCCCATCCTTAAGAGTTTCTTTACATGGTTTGATAACAGATGAAGATTATAGGGTTGCTAGGCTTCAACAGTTGGAGTTACTAGAAGAACATCAAACCCAAGCATATGAACACCTCAAAGTGTACCAAAATAGAATTTCAATGAATTACAACAAGAAGATAAATCCTAGAACATTTCAAGTTGGGGATTTAGTATTGTGAGAAAATCCTAAGAACCAAATGGAAAGATAAAAGAAATGAAAATGGGAAGCAAACTGGTTAGGCCCATTTATCATTACTTCTTCTTTTGGCACGGGGATGTATAGACTAGCTGATTGTGATGGAGAAGAGTTACAAAAACCTATCAATAGCATCCACTTGAAGAGGTTTTATACCTCATCAGATGAAAGTGTATAGGTTGAAATAGTATCATATGAAAGAGTATCAGATGAGAGAAAGAATCATTCTTTGTACAGTGAAAAGAGATCCAAAAATAAACCAAAAACAATGAAAAGAGATCCTGAAATAAACAAAAAAGAGTGAAAAGAGATCCTGAAATAAATAAAAATAGTGAAAAGAGATCTTGAAATAATCCAAAAATATTGAAAAGAGATCCTGAAGAAATTCAAAAATAGTTGGAAATAGTATTGAGAAAAGAGAAAAAAAAAGTGGAAAATTGAGCATGAAGAAAGCCAAAACATTCAAATATGGATCCTGAAAAAAAAAATTTGTCTTATTGAAAACCTGGTAAATAGGCACCTTGGTAATAAATGAATAAAAAAAGAGAAAAACAATAAAATTTTGAAAAATATAAAAAGTGCCTTGGTGAAAACCTAGAAAATAGGCACCTTGGAAGCAAAAAAAGAAAAAAGAGCAATAAATTCAGAAGGGTGAAAACTTGGTAAACAAACACCTTTTGACCCTTAAGTCTTATCTAGTTTCATTTGTACATACTTCATTGCTCCATCCTCATCGTACATATTTATTGCATCTATCATTTGTGCATAGTCCTAATAAATTCCCTGAGCTACATTTTTCACATTCTGTCAAGCCTTGTTCATCATCAAATTTCATTTTTCCTTGGTTTAAACATTGTTCATATTCACTTGGGGGCATTCTCTTCAAACTGGTGGATTTCAAGAAAACTTAGATTCACACAACCTGTGACGTCAAAAATTCAACGCATAGACTTTGAACCTTTGATTTACATCATTGTTCAACCAAACATTCGATCTCAAAACTTGATCCTTGACCTTTCGTGATCTTATTATCAGGATTACAAATTTGCAAAATAATGAAAAGATTGAAATGGATGGAATTATATTGGATAAATGAAAACAACACAATCACTTATGGTTTTGATAGTTTTTTTATTGAGTCATGTCTTTTTAGCCAATTGATGATGTTTCGACTAGATTGGTGATGATGAAAGCATGACATCTTTTCTTTCTTGTTGTGTGACTGTCTGGAGGTTGATTCACCTAGATATGTAAACTTGCCTAATGACATGATCATCAAAGAATCATTGAGGACATTTTCATATGGAGGATATTCAGTCTTTGTTTTTTTACACAAATAGATACCTTGGATATTTAGGTCTTTCATATCTTAATACCAACATCCACTTGCAACATTGAATCTGATGAAATCGGTATTCAGACTTTCATAGTTTGATTTTCCAACTAGTTAGGGTTGTACTAGTTTTGAATTATTTAAATCTCATGAAAGAAGTATTCATATCATCATGGTGTGGTCATCCAACCTATGATGGTTGTACATGCTACTGGTTACAAAGCTCAATAATGAAAGTATATCCATTTGCATTTGTTTGCAAAGTGACAGTTAGTTGCATTTCCATTCTAGATTTAAGTGCATAAAGGGATTTTCCTAAGCTAAGGGGGTATCATCATCATAAAAGGGGTTCACATCATCAATTTATTGTTCAAATAATTTATATGGGACTTTCTTTTGTGTTTATCAATGCATTCATTAATCATTAAACATCATTCTTTACAAGTCAAAGATCATTAATCATTAATCAATATCCAAAATCATTATAAGCATTGCTCATTCATTTAAGTGCATCTCATAGATATATTGCATTATCAAAAAAAAAAAACATGCATTCATTTAAGTTCATTTCATTACATTACTAGTTAGAATTTCATACATCATAATTAAAAGCATTTATAAGTAACTTTGTGTTTTTCATACATCTAACTATGTCATATATAAGGCATTGCATCCATAGCATATAAAGTAAGTGCATCATAGAATCATATAACAATGCATATCATCAGAGAAAGTCTCATATATTATTAGACAATATGGATCATAACTTAATCAAGGGAACCACCTGCACCACCTATCCCATATGTACCACCTATGTCACAAGGGCCACCTGTGTTATCTGTACCTCTGCCCGCTGAACTGCCAGGATCTGTTTGAGGTATCTAACTCATTTTCGTAGCACTAGGCCTATGTTCCATCATATTAATAATTTTTGCATCATGCTAGAAACCTAATCAATACAGCTACTCATAGTTGTCATACTATCTGGTAGAGTCCTAACATCTTGTGTCATTGTGTCCATAGCCTATGGTGCCGGTGGAGAAACTAGTACATTTGGAGAAACCTGTACATGTGGTACTACCAGAATCACCAAAATTACTGGAGCATGTTTCTTTTGTCTAGCCTGGGTTAACTAAGCCTATCTGGATACTCTATGTCATCTCTGTCCCTGCACTGTTAGAGGAACCTGATATGAGTGTCTGGCACCAAATCCTCCACTCTTCTCTAACCCTTCACTGTCAAGCCTATCTAGATACTCTATGTCATCTTTGTCCCCGCACTGTTAGAGGAGCCCGATGTTCATTCCTAGCACCAAATCCTCCACTCTTATCTTACCCTTCCACCTCTCATTTGAACTCTACCTCAAGCTCTGTCACCATTACCCCTTTGATGAACTTGCTAAGCTCTCTGTCTCCCACCTCCTCTCCCCCCACCGCCAACACCATCATCATTAGAAGGGTCATCAATATTAGGAATGAACTCACTAGGATCTGTGAACTGTGGAAATTTATGTCATGTAAACTACTGAGAATAATCTACTGACATACCTGCATCAACTACATGCTCTCGCATATCCCAAGAAATTTATCCCATCTTGTAGATCTCATCACAGGCATACTCAAAGTCAAGTTATGGACCCCACATCGATCTCTCAGCATGTACTCATGCATATAATGCTAAGCCTTGTGGAATGTCCTACCAAACTATCTGAGTACTCTGTAGAAGAAAAATCTCTCGATAACCAATCAAGATCGACCAATCATCTAACAAGGAGAAAACATGTATGGAAGCTCTGCATCATCCTCCCATCAAGCCTCACAACTGAGATATGGATTCCATACCACCTGATCCATGTCATCTAACATGCATCACCAAAAATCTAACTTGCCTAGATGAGGTTGGACAATCACTCCCTCGTATAAGAACCTGTATGGCCAGTTCAGATCATAAACTCACCTCACAATTGGTCTAGTAACAGGAATGTTCTCTCATGGCTAGAGCTAAAGTAACAATGCACCTATAGAAAGAGCCACACCATGTTTGTATACAACATCATTTAACTCATGGTATAACTGGGCTAGAATACATGATCCCCAATCAAATCATCTTGGATCTGCATTCATATCCTCAAGGATTTGACCCCATCCAACAATGATGTGATGCCCTCATCGATCAGGTAGAAGAAATCCACCAATCAAAGATCCAATTACTACTGGAAGTTGTTGAAAGAAAATGAACTGAGCCCAGGGAATGCTATCATTGTTGATCATAGGATAAATGAATGCCCATATGCATGCCTCCCCATCATAGAAATGCTCATAATAAACTCGATCTCCTCGAGTCAGAATCCTAAATAATCGATACACATCCTCAGGTGTGATCATCATGTCTCATAATGGAAAATGAAAGGTATTATGGTAAGAGTGACATCGCTCTGCCATAGCTGTGAGAAGACCCCAGTTCATCTAAACTATGGCATCTCTAGTTAATAAGTGATGGGGAGCTCTAGCCACCAGGGCACTCTTTCTCTAACTAAGACCCTTTCTTTGGTCTTCCTAGGGTATCTTCTCTACCCTATCTAGAGGACAATTCTATGATCCTCTACTTCCCTTAGAACTCTCCACCAACTTCAATTCTCTCTTCTATCCTTCTCAATCCAACTATGCACCCATAGGCTCCATTTAGCCAATTTGCTTCCAATATTCTCTTAGGAATAGGAATATGAATCCTTACTATTCCTAGGTCACTTTCAACCAATTATGATCCACTTGCATGGATACTTTCAAATATTTCTAGTCGAATACTTACTTTTCAAGATTTTAGGCCTTGTAGCCTTTTTAGCCCAATTAGCCCTGAAAGAAACTCAATTCTTGAATTTCCTCAAAAGTTCCCTTAAAAACCCACTGAACTAATTATGGATTCTTTCTAAGACCACCCTAGGCTCAAGGATTTTCTAGGTTTTACATCTTAAAACTAACCATACTTAGGACTTATATCAAATCCCTATTTCCTTGGGTTTTTAGGGCATGTGAACTAGTCTGGGTTCTTTGCATTCATTAGGTGATAAAATAAACTCTTCCTCTCTTCTCCTTGTAGTCACTTATCAAGGACACATGTGTTAGTAATAACTAAGAGAGGGGGTGAATCAGTGGCCTAAAAAATTAATCCTTAAATTAACCCTTAAAACTTATTACCACTTTTAAGCCTCTAGTTATATTTAGTCCTACAAGATGAATGCCTTGAAATACTTATATCAAATTACTACTTGTCAAAATGCTTTGTAAAACCTTCTTCTATATGTTTAACGATAAACAGTCTTTCTATTTACCGAAACATAGTAAATAACTAGTGTATACCGATCAATCTAGATTTACTTATGTGAAATGCAAAACAATAAAGTAATGACTCATAAACACATGACACATGGATTTTTAACATGGAAACCTATTAAGGGAAAAACCACTAGGACTGGTACCCCAAATTTTCACTCTTCTGAAGTGAGCTGGGTTAAGAGCCAACCCTGTTAAAGGTTACAAACACACTGTTAGGAGTGACCTTGTTAGAGGATTTAAATAATAGTTTGTCACTTAGTATCTGGCATCTAATGCTACGATCCTTGATCAAACACTCACTTGGTCTATCAATAGGTATCATTCATATCCAATGCTACTTTGTATGATTAAAATTTTTGATACTCCTTGGGATGTATGTCAATTATAAAAGACAGTCCTGCTCAGTTAAGAGACTTGATGCTTCAATGGTTAAACTGAAATAGTAAAGTGATCTATTCATTCATAAAACTTGAATTGCAGATTTTCAAATCTATGGTAAGTGCATTACCTCTCTGATCAATATAATCAATTAAATACCTTTTCTCCACACTATTTTTCTTTGTGATGTTGTTTCACTATTCGTCGGTGTCTACAAAACTTAGCTCTTTCCCCAACTTGTTGATCAGGTCTGAATGAAGACTTTCTTCTCCTTTAGAATCTCTTCAGCATCTATTATGTTGTCACTCCCCTTCACCACTTTTGTAATAAATTAGGTTGTCTCTTTATAGACATGATTTCACCGTTTCTTGGCTTTCTTGATCTTGGTGTGATCCATAATTCTTGCCAATTAGATTTAAAGAAAAACTCCAGTTTTATCTCATTGAGATCTTCTTGCCAACTGGACAAAGCAGCTTTAAATCCTTTACTTATCTCCAGCTTTATCTTGTCAATTAAAATAATGATAAGTATCAATTAAGTCTATTTTTAGCTCTTGACAACTAAGCATTTTGTCATTTCTGAACTATTTGTTCTGTCGGTCAATACTTTAGTTAGTTGTCGGTGACAACTGAATGTTCCATTGGTGTGACTTTAGTTGTCTTTAGGATCTCCGTCCTTGTCTAATCCATTAGGCAAAACTATAATTTTTCCCATCAGGTTACACAGTGCTTTTCTCATCAGGTAACACTGTGACTTTGCTCGTTGGTAATGTTGTGCCTTTTCTCGTCAGGTAACACTGTGACTTTTCTCTTATACTCTGTCCGTCAGTGTGCACTCCGTCGATGTATACAGTCACTCTGTGAGTACTTGACTTATATGCATTACTGATAGCATAGCCTTTGATTAATCAATTCTTTGAATTCTTTAGCAATATGTCCATGACCATATAGATTATATTAAGCTGACATCAATGACAATACAATACATTAACTGATTTAATGCCTTGCATGATCATCAACTTAACATTTTCAAACATTCAATCAGTTATAGTTCATCAATCTCTCCCTTTGGCATTGATGGCAACACACTACATTATCACACTATATTATCACTAATACAATATGAAATATAACAGTTGAAGTTTATCAAACTATCAATATTATGTACTATAATCGATACAAATATATGGTCCTCGGTAAGCTTCTCATAGCTTAGATTTTATTCTTGCAGCTCTTTCTCCTTGTTTAATCCCTTCACTAGATAGATGTAGAACCTTTCTTTATTTGATGTGATGTGTTCTCTTCCTATGTAAAAATATATCCCTTTGACTGTTCTCTTTTCTTTTGATGTCTCTTGTCAACAATTCTCTCCCTGTGTATGTACTCTCTCTTTCTGATTACATCTCTCCCTTTGGATACTGTGATGGATATAATCTCATAAGGTGATGGATATTATCTCTCCCTAAGGTGATAATGGATATAATGGATATAATCTCTCCCTTTGACAACAATGCCAAACAAGTATTTTTGCCAATAATGCCAAATAGTCCTTTCTATCCATAATATATTCCTTGAATTTCCCAATCCATCAGCAATCTAACAACTCTAGTGCTCGGAGTAGATAAATACCTTGCTATGTATAGATGTATCTTTGAATTCCATCTCTTTTTCTTGCATCAACATGAATGATGTTCTGATAATATGTAGGCTGATGCAGCCTTCTAGTCATCTTACTAAAATGTAGACAAGGGTCTGACCCCTAGTCTCTTTCTTGAGTACTCAAATACATCCTTGGGTAGTAGCTTGGTGAAGATATCAGCTAATTGTTCCTTTGATTACACATATTCAAGTATCACCTCCTTTGCTTGAAATTGTTCTCTTAAATAATGATACTTAATGGAAATATGCTTTATTTTAGTATGCATGACTAGATTATTGGAAATGTTTATTGCACTGGTATTGTCACAGTAGATAATTACCGGTTCAAGAATTTTCATATGCATAACCTTCCAGTAACTATTTGATCCATGCAATATTTGAGCAGTTTGCAGCAGCAACAACATAGTCTTCTTCTGCAGTAGATTGAGAGATGCGTCCTTCCTTCTTGCTAATCCAAGTGACAAGTTTGTCACCCATAAAGAATGCTCCTCCAGTTGTGCTCTTCCAGTCATCAATATTTCTAGCCCAATCAGCGTCGATAAAGACCTTAAGTTCAAATTTACCTTCTCTTCTATACCATAAGCCATATTCCTTGGTATTCTTCAGATATCTTAGGATTCTTTTCACATCAGTCATATGTGATTCCCTGGGATTAGCAGAAAATCTTGCAACTATTCCTACTACATGTGCAATATCTAGTCTAGTATGTACAACATACATGAGTTTACCAATCATTGATCTGTACAAAGTCTGTTTTACCTCATATGACTTTACCTACTTTTTCATCTTACATCCAGTTTCCATCAGTGTTCCAACTGGTTTGGAATCTTCCA
Organism: Thuja plicata; assembly: GCA_018584345.1. Classification (NCBI taxonomy): domain Eukaryota; kingdom Viridiplantae; phylum Streptophyta; class Pinopsida; order Cupressales; family Cupressaceae; genus Thuja; species Thuja plicata. Next base: position 823,128 of record MU228094.1, read on the forward strand.
TCTTGAATATTTTCAGCACTTCCTTGATGTATTTGGATTGTGTAATAAAAATACCTTCATCTTGTTTCATGATCTGTAGACCAAGAAAGAGCTTGATCTCTCCAAACATAGACATCTCAAACTCTTTATTCATTTCATTTTCAAATGATTTTCATAGCATATCATTGCCTCCAAATATGATGTCATCAACAAATATTTCAACAATCAAAATGTTAGCATCAGTATCTTCTTTCAAATAAAGATTATTGTTTTCACTAGTCCTTACAAATCCAATACTTATGAGATAGGAATGAAGTCTTTCATACCAGGCTTGGGGTTCTTTTTTCAATCCATACAAGGCTTTGTGCATTATACATACCACGTTCCTCTTGTTTGGATCAACAAACCCTTCTAGTTGCTCAATGTATACCTCTTCCTCAAGTATTCCATTTAGGAATGCAAACTTGACATCCATTTGGTATACCTTGAATCCTTTATATGCAGGATAAGAAAGTAATATTTTCACTCCTTCTAGCCTATAAATGGGTGCAAAGGTCTCTCCATAGTCAATCCCTTCTTCTTGTGCATACCCCTTGCATACTAATCTTGCTTTATTTCTGGTGGCTTCTTCATTCTCATTCAGTTTAATCCTGAATATCCATTTTCTACTGATGACATTCTTGTCATCTAGCCTCAGTACAAGTGTCCATGTCTTGTTTTTCTTAATCTACTCAATTTCCTCATTCATAGCACTAATCCATTCATCATTATCAAGTGCAACATTGACAGATTTTGGCTCAAAATCACAAATAAGATATTTGTGTTTAGAGACTTACTTCTGGGTCTCTTACCAACCTTATTGTCTCCAATGATCTAGTTCTATGGATGGTTCCTTTTGACATATGTAGCAAGTACAGGTTCATTTATTTGTCTATCATCTTGATCATCCTTGTGTCCTTCATTCTGTTCTCCATCACTTGGTACATCATCTTGAGAAATATCCTGATTGTCGGTATTTGCAGCCTGATGCTTAGGTGCGATGATATATTTCTCAGGAGCTCTACATTGTTTCTCAAGTGGAGTGTTAGGTTCTTCATTGTAAACAAACCTTTTTTAGTCCTCTAGTTCTTTTTTGTTTTCCTTTTCATTATTTTATGCAAATTCATCTATCTTTACATTTGCACTTTTAACAATTTTGTTAGAGCCTTTATTGAGACATTTATAAGCCCCACTCTTGGTGGATTTTTGTGTTGTACTGTGTGATGTTTTCACCTTCTTTCATTTTGAGACCATCAAACTTTCCTCTAAGGCTTTCTGCCTTGGCTCTCAGAACATTTTTTATCACCACCATGTACAAGCATCAATTTATTGCACATCTTCTTTTCAGTTGTGCATGTTTTGACATCTTCAAATTCAGCATTGGAGAGTGAGGAAGAAAGCTCAATCATCATGCAGTTGTGCTCATGATTCTCTCTCATTTGTTCAATTATGGGTGCTCCTGTGGGAAACACATATTCAGTATCTAAGTATTGAGTAACATCATTTCCAATACCTGATAAGTGGAGTCTTATTCATCTTTTCCATGAAGGAAGGTTGTCTTTGTTCAACTTGGGCACATCTCATCTGTTCATCTTGTGATCTTTAGCTTAGGTCTTGAAACCTTCCTTCTAAGCACACAAGCTCTGATACCAATTGTTAGTAATAACTGAGAGGGGGCGTGAATCAATGGCCTCAAAAATTAATCCTTAAATCAACCTTTAAAACTTATTACCACTTTTAAGCCTCTAGTTATATTCACTCCTACAAGATGAATGCCTTGAAATACTTATATCAAATTACTACTTATCAGAGTGCTTTGTAAAACCATCTTCTGTATGTTTACTGATAAGCAGCCTTTCTATTTATCGAAACATAGTAAATAACTAGTGTATACCGATCAATCTAGATTTACTTATGTGAAATGAAAAACACTAAAGTAATGACTCATAAACACATGACACATGGATTTTTAATGTGGAAACCCTATAAGGGAAAAACCACTGGGACTGGTACCCCAAATTCTCACTCTTCTGAAGTGAGCTCGGTTAAGAGCCAACCTTGTTAAAGGTTACAAACACACTGTTAGGTGTGACCTTGTTAGAGGATTTAAATAATAGTTTGTCACTTAGTATCTAGCATCTAATGCTACCATCCTTGATAAAACACTCACTTGGCCTATCAATAGGTATCAGGCATATCCAATGCTACTTTGTATGATCAAACTTTTTTATACTCCTTGGGATGTATCTCAATTTTAAAAGACTTTTAAGTCCTTCTCAGTTAAGAGACTTGATGCTTCAATGGTTAAACTGAAATAGTAAAGTGATTTGTTCACACATACAAATTGAATTGCATATTTTCAGATCTATTGTAAGTGCATTACCTCTCTTATCAATATAATCAATTCAATACCTTTTCTCCACACTGTTCTGCTCTGTGATGTTGTTTCGTTGTTCGTCCGTGTCTGCAAAACTTAGTTGTCTGCAAAACTTAGCTCTTTCCTCAGCTTGTTGATTAGGTCTGAATGAAGACTTTCTTCTCCTTCATAATCTCTTTAGCATCTATTCTCTTTTCATGAGCCCCTTCACCACTTTTGTAATGAATTAGGTTGTCTCTTTATAGACATGATTTTACCATTTCTTGGCATTCTTGATCTTGGCGTGATCCATAATTCTCGCCAATCAAATTTAAAGAAAAACTCCAATTTTATCTCATTGAGATCTTCTTTCCAACTGGACAAATCAGCTTTAATCCTTTACTTATCTCCAGCTTTATCTTGTCAATTAAAATAATGATAAGTATCAATTAAGTCTATTGTTAGCTCTTGACAACTAAAGCATTTTTTCATTTCTGAACTATTTGTTCTATCGGTCAATACTTCAGTTAGTTTTCGATGACAACTGAATGTTCCATCGGTGTGACTTTAGTTGTCTTCAAGATCTCCATCCTTGTCTAATCCATCAGGAAAAATTTTAATTCTATCCATCAGGTTACACTGTGCTTTTCTCGTCGGGCAACACTGTGACTTTGCTCATCGGTAATGTTGTGCATTTGCTCGTCGAGTAACACTATGACTTTGCTCTTTACTCTGTCTGTCGGTGTGCACTCTATCGGTGTATATAGTCACTCTATGAGTACTTGACTTATATGAATTACTGATACAATAGCCTTTGATTCATCGGTTCTTTGAAGTCTTTAGCAATATGTTCATGACCATACAGATTATATTAAGTTTAAATCAATGATAATATAATATATTAACTGATTTAATGCCTTGCATGATCATCAACTTAACATTTTCAAACATTCAGTGAGTTATAGTTCATCAACATTCCCCTACATGCTTGAACCATTGATTGGCACAAACCAATCTATGTAGAACCTTTTCATGCTACTGTTATGTACAAGCTCCTAACCAGAATGCCTCTGCACTCGCCTAGGGCTTGATGGAAAAATTAACTCCCCTACACACAATGACTCCATAGGCCATATTTACATTATTTACAAGGTCCCCTACTTTATCCCACATGGCCATGAAAGTTCAACCACGAGAACTCAAGTGGGGTTCATTTTTACAAGACTGGCTCTGAACCAGGCAACGAACCAGTGAAACTTAAGGAATTTACAAAATGATAAACCAAAGTACTAAACAACCAAACTAGTGCCACATAGAGTAATTATATAACAAGAAGTCAAGGCTCAATGCATTAAATCAATCCATTAAAGGACTAGATCTAGGCTCTGTCACAAAACACAGTCCAAATCTTTATTTTTCAAAATACAATCCGTACACTAACACTTTCAACCCTTAGATTAGGGTTTGTCTTGGCTTATATAGTCTATTCCCACATTTTTGGACTCCTAGGTCTCACATGCAAAAATCAACTCAAATCATACCAAAAGGACATAAAAACACTTTAAAACATCAAATGTATGAATGCCACTCCATTTTGGGGGTTTTGGTCAAACTTTGACCATGTTGACTTTTCTAGGACCTAAGTCCTATAGCCTATTTGATAAAAACAAATACATCACTCTAAATACTCCTAATTTCACACCCACACCACACTAACATGGGACTTTATCCTTAGTCCTTATTACGTTGGTGGTTGGCCAAAACCACCTACAAGCCAAAAATGTTTAAAGATCTTCATAAGACCTTAAGGTGCTCCTGCACCATTCTCCCCCTGTAGCAAAAAAATAAGGTTACCTTAGGTGTGATGAACTCCATGCTTATGGCATGCTTCTTGAAGTCTCCTTCTACTATCCAAGTAGCCTTTGACTCTGGTTGGTGTTCCCACTTCACTAAGTGGTCCATGTAGATTTTGTTCCTTGTTTTCTTCTTCACTCTTGAATCCAGAATCTTCTCCACTTGTGGCTTAGCTTGGACAGGTACTCTAAGTTCTTCCACATCCTTAGTCACCTTTGTATGTTTCTCTCCCTCATATATTTATGACCCCTTGTACTGAATCAAGTCCTTCACATTGAAAATGGGATAAATGGACATATCCTTGGGTAGATCTATCTTGTAAGCATTGGAGCCATACTTAGCTAACACCTTACATGGTTCAATCTTCTTCATCTATATTTTTCTTGGTATACCCTTATGTAGCCTATCCTTGTTCAATAATACCATCACCAATTCTCCTACCTAAAACTGTAAGTCTCTTCTCCCTTCATCCTTCTTAGCTTTCAACTTATGATTAACCTCTATTAATGTCTTTTTCACTTGCTCATCAACCTCTCTCATTGATTGAGAAAAATCATCCACATGACTACTGATCCCTTCACAACCTTTTAGGTCTCTAAGCTCAAGAACACCTCTTAGATTTTATCCATACACAGTTTCAAATGGACTCTTACCAGTAGTCCTATTTGTGTTATCGTTATAGGAAAATTCTTCCTATGGAATAACTTGTTCCCATCCTTTCTCATATTCTTTAGTCAAACATCTTAGCAAGTTTTCAAGTACCCTTCTTATTACCTATGTCTGACCATCCATTTGAGGATGATACGCAGAACTATGAGCCAGATTAGTACCCAATCTCTTCCAAAGGGTCTTCCAAAAGTGCCCCATAAATTTCACATCTATGTCTACAACTATGCTCATTGGAAAACCATGTATCCTTACTATCTCCTTGAAGAAAAGGTGGGCAATGTGACTGGCATCATGTGTTGTTTTACATGGGATAAAATGACTCATCTTACTGAATCTGTCCACTACCACAAACACACTATCCAAACCAGTTGGTGTCCTAGGTAGTCCTACTATGAAATCCATACTTATGCACTCCCATGGTCTATTTGGGATGAGGAATGGTTGGTAAAGACCTACATTTCTTTATGTCCCCTTTGCCTTCTGACATACTACACATTGCTTAACATACCTCCTTATATCTTTCTACATTTTAGGCTACCAGTAGAATCTCTCCACTAGGTCTAGGGTCTTGTTTAACCCAAAATGTTGAATTAAACTACCATTGTGCTTCTCTTGGATGAGGTTCTCCCACATGGAACCTCTTGGAACACATAGTTGTTTCTTTTTAAACAATAAACCATTCTGTAAGGTATAGTCTTCATATTCACTATGAAAGTGATTTTCAAAATCAGTACACACCTTATAAATCTCTGAGAAATCTACATCTCCTTCATAAATATCGTTGAATCCTTCAACCTCTATACATTGCAACTGTATATCTTGGATGGTAAGTAATCTCCTGCTAAGTGCATCTGCAACCTTGTTGTTTACCCCTTTCTTGTGTTTGATTGTAAAAGTGTATGATTGTTGAAACTCCATCCACTTTATATGCCTCAAACTAAGCTTATCCTCTATATTTATGTAGCTTAAGGCTTGGTTTTCAGTGTATACCACAAATTATTTTGGCATCAAATACTGCCTCCACTTCTTAAGATCTTTCACCAATGCATAAAGCTCTAGATCATAGGATGAGTATCTATACTTCACTTCATTAAACCTCTCACTAAAGAACGCTACTGATCTTCCTTCCTAACTTAGGACTACACCCACTTCTATGTTTCTAGCATCATATTCCACAATGAACAACTTATCAAAACTTGGAAAAAATAGTATTGGTTAGGTTTCCACTTCTTTCTTCAATTCATTAAACCCTTCATTGGCTTCCTTGGTCCATTTAAACTTTGTCTTGACTCCACCTTTAATGGTATCTAGGACAGGTGCAAAACATTCACTTAATCTTCTCAAAAACTTCCAATAGAATTGGGCCAAACCATGGAAGCTTCTCACTTCAGTCCCTGTCTGAGGAGTAGGCCAACTCAAAATGGATTCAAATTTACTCTTATCCATCTTCAAGTCACCTTGGGATACTACAAATCCTAGGTAGACTAATTCTTATTTCATAAACTCAGTCTTTTCAAGATTTATGGCAAGCTTCTCTTCTTGTAGTCTTTTAAACACAAGTTCTAGGTGCTTCATGTGCTCTTCTTTTGTTTTTCTAAAGATGAAGATATCATCTAGGTATACTACCACAAATACCCCTATATAATCCTTTAGGACTTAATTCATGACCCTCATAAAAGTACTAGGTGCATTTGTAAGCCCAAAGAGCATTACTAACCATTCATATAGCCCCTCTGTGGTTTTAAAAGTTGACTTCCATTCATCACCCTCTTTCATTCTAATCTGATAGTATCCAATGTTTAAATCAATATTTGAGAAGTACTTAGCACCCCCTAAGAAATCCATTAAATCATTTATTCTAGGAATAGGAAATCTATATCTAATAGTTATCCTATTTATTTCCCTAGAATCAATACACATTCTCTATCTACCTCCCTTTTTAGGGGCCAATACCACTGGGATAGCACATGGGCTTATGCTCTTTCTGATTAGTCCTTGGTCCAATAACTCTTGAACTTGCCTTGCAATCTCTTTGTTTTGTTCTGGTGTCATCTTGTAGGCAGCTTTGTTTAACAATGATGCCCCTGGCACAAGGTCAATTTGATGACTGATTTCTCTTTTTGGAGGTAGTGTACCTGGTGTCCCTTCACATATGATATCCTTAAATTGATCTAATAATTGCTTTACTTTTGTAGGCATGGGTGTTTGTTTAGGTTTCTATTCCTCCTTTGGTTTCACCAAGATTGCATACCCAATTCCTTCTTCCTCCTTCATATCCTTTAAGAATTATTTCCCACTCATTAGAAGAGTATTAGAGTCCATCTTCTCCATTGCTTATTCCTCTATCAAAGACTGTATCTTATAAGTTACTCCATTCTTCTTGAATGAGTACTTATTCTCCTTGCCATGGTGGACTGCCTCCCTATCATATTTCCATGGTCTTCCAAGCAACAGATGGTATGCATCCATTGGTAGCACATCACAAAGTATATTTTCTTGATACTTACCTATGGTGAAATCAACTCACACTTGTTCATTAACCAGTATATTTTGTCCCTTATTCAACCAAGTTACTTTGTAAGGACACAAATGAGGTATCTTAGTCAATTTTATCTTCTACACTACTTCTTAGATCACGTTATGAGTAGATCTGGAGTCTATTATAACTCTGCATACTTTTCCAAGAATCTTGCACTTGACCCTAAAAAGAGCCATTCTTTATTTGTGTTCATCCCTTGTAGGTTCTTTGATCAAAATCCTCCTAAGCATGAGGTTCTCTCCATTCTTTGAATCCAAACTTATCTCAAACTATTTTCTCATGTCTTCTTCTTGCACATATGCAATCTTATTTTCACCTTGTTAAGATGTTGGCTTATCTGGACACCTATAGGCAGGGTGACCCATTTGGCCACAATTATAAAACTTCATGGAAGAAAAATGTGAGCTTCTTCCAAAACCACCTAATCTACCTCTTCCACCACTATGAAACCATCTTCCTCTGTTATATCCTCCTCTATTTTTTGACTCATGATTTCGTTCAAAAAATTTGGAGTCTCCTTGTTTTCTATTCTCATTTCTCCTTCCACTAGATCTGCATCTATGTCCACCTCTGGAATCTCTACCTCTTCCTCTACCCCTAGAGTTGGAATCTTGTTTCTTTCTGAGTTTTTCTTCCACCTTAAGGTCCATTTGAAAACACCCATGGATAGAAGTTAAGGTGAAGAGGCTCAACTCTTATTGTATGTTCCACCTAAGGCCATTGAGATACCTAGTAATTTTAATTCTTTCTACCTCTTGCACTCTGGACCTAAGGCATAACTTTTGGAATTCTTCAGTGTATGATGCCTAAATCTTTTTGTTTGAGATTATTGTGAGGCCTACTTTTGACTATTATAGTTTTACTATTTTGTTCTCATGCTTTTAGTAGTTTATGCTTTGGCATACTTTGACTATCAGAGACTTTTTATACATTTGAGGATCGGTGGAATCCTATGTTATATATTCAGGACCTGATTTTGTAATCAGGGTACTTTTGAGATGCTTTATGTTTTGATTTAGTTTCAGCTTATGTTGATGTCTTATATAGATTTAAATGTATGAATATAATATGATGAAATTTTTTTAGGAAACCGATGCTAGGATATTTTAGTTTTAATGAAATGTGGTTTATATGCTTACATATATTATTGATGTTATGTTATGTTTCATATCATGTTGTTTTGGATCTACTGATGTGTGCATTGAGTCTGCAGGAAAAGTTGACCATGGATCTAAATCGGGGACCCAGTACTGGAACCTATGTAAATACCCGTGCTTTCCAAGGTCTTGTCTATATAAAGAGACATGGACCATGTTGTTATGTGTTTATCTCATAAACGTGGTTTGCATGTGTGTTATTAAATTAGTAAATGTTCATGTTATTGAGTCATGTCATTTGTTTTAATTTAATGTGCCAAGTTTGGAAATTGTTGTAATTTAACTATTGACATGGCTAGTAAAGGGAAACCAAGGTTAGTCAAGGGTTAACTAAGGTCATCTAGGAGTAGTACCCAAGCTTACCCCATGGTTAAAAGTTTCTAAAATTTCTTTGACTTAGAAATCCGTAGGTTAACTTCAAGGTGAGTTTTAGAGGGTCTTTTGGGCTCCTAGGAGGTAACCGGGGTCAGTTTTAGTCACCCAACTTGGTACCCTATGGGTTAGGGGTCATTTTCTA
>MU228094.1:880164-904301 GCA_018584345.1 Thuja plicata
TCGATTAGTTAGTTCTATTTATTTGTTTCATAAATCTTCCTTCATTTGATATTTTTTAGTATGGAGAAACATGCTTCTTGATAATGGATTGGGACTTCTAAATTATCAAAATTTAGGGTACCACCAACCAAAAGAGCACAACTGGAGGAGCATTCTTTATGGGTGACAGACTTGTCACATGGATAAGCAAAAAGCAAGGATGCATCTCTCCGTCTACTACAGAAGCAGAATATGTTGTTGCTGCTGCAAATTACTCAAATATTGCATGGATCAAACAGTTGTTGGAAGGTATGCATATGAAGATCTTAGAACTAGTGATTATCTATTGTGATAACACCAGTGCAATAAAAATTTCCAAGAATCCAGTCATGCATTCCAAAACTAAACACATTGCCATCACGTATCATTATTTGAGAGAAAAATTTCAAGCAAAGGAAGTGATACTTGAGTATGTGTAATCAAAAGAACAATTGGATGATATCTTCACCAAGCCACTACCCAAGGATACATTTGAGTACTTGAGAAAGAGACTAGGGGTCAAACCCTTGTCTACCAGTTAGTAAAATGACTGAAGGCTGTATCAGCCTACATATTATCAGAATATCATTCATGTTGATGCAAGAAAAGGATGAGCTTCAAAGCTACATCTATATACAAAAAGGTATATATCAGAACTGAGCACCAAAGCATATTGTTGTATTGATGATGGATAAGGGAAATTCAAGGAATATATTATGAATAGATAGAAAAGATTGTTTGACATGAATGTCAGATATCTGTGAGATATTTGTTTGGCATTGTTGTCAAAGGGAGAGAAATTATCTATATTATCAGATCTTTCTGTGAAGGGAAAGAGATTATTCATTATCATCTAAACTCCAACAGGGAGAGATTATATCCTTAGGGAGAGAAAATTGTATGGAAATATTATACAAAGGGAGAGTTGCTGACAAGAGAAAAAGACATCAAAAGAGAAGAACAGTCAATAGAGAGAAATTGACACAAGGAGAGGACACAACACATCAGAAGAAAAAGAGCTACAAGAATCAAATCTAAGCTAAAATAGAGCTTACCAAAGGTCAGATATTTATCGGTTATAAAAACAAAAAGATTAGTAGTTTGCTGAATCTCAACTGTTGTATTTCATATTGTATTAGAAATAGCATAGTGTGATAATATAGTATGTTTCCATCAATGCCAAAGGGAGAGATTGATGACATGTAACTGATTGAATGTGTGAAAATGTTAAGTTGAAGATAATGCAAGGCATTAAATCAGTTAATATATTGTATTGTCATTGATGTCAACATAATATCATCTATATGGTCATGTACATAATGCCAAAGACTTCAGAGAACCAAAGGAATAAAGGTTATGCTTTCATCAATATATAAAATTCAAGTATTCACTGAGTGACAAACAATACCGACGGAGTGCACAATGATGGTCAGAGCAAAGAAGAAAAGTCACAGTGATACCCGAAGAGCTTAAGTATAGTGTTGCCCAATGAAGCAAAGCCACAGTGATGCCCGTCGAGCAAAGTCAGAAGGTTTCCCGATGAGTAAAATTACAATGATGCCCAACAGATGGAGATCATGAAGATAACTAGAGTCTCACTGACAGAACTATCAGTTGTCACTGAAAAATAACTGAAAAGGTGACCGATGGAACAGAGAGTTCAGAAAATGACAAAATATCTAGCTGGCAAGAGCTAAAGATAGACTTAACTGGTTGTTTTCTTTGTTTTATTTGACCAGAGTTAATTGATTGATTTAAAGATGATTTGTACAGTTGGCAAGAAGATAATTATGAGACAAATCAGGAGTTATGCTTTAAATCTAATTGGTTGGATTGTTTTTCACACCAAGAATCAAGAATCAAGAAATAGTGAATATCATGTTCATATAAGAGACAAGCTTAATTCATTTACGAATGGGATTAAGGGGAGTGAATAGAAAGAGGATGCTAAGGAGAAACTAATGAAGAATAACTTCATATTTTCCTAATCAATCAAGCTAAAGGAGAGCTAAGGAATTTTGTAGACACTGACGAATAGTGAAGCACAACATCATAGAGCAGAAAGTGTGAAGCACAAAGAATTGAATTGATACATTGATCAGAGAGGTAATGTACTTAAATAGATTTGAAAATCTGCAATTCAAAGTTGCATCATGAATAGGTCATAGTGTTTCATTTTAACCATTGAAGCATCAAGTCTCCTAACAGAGAAGGACTTAACAGTCTTCTATATATTGAGGTACATCCCAAGGAGTGCTAAAAAGGTTGATTCATGAAAGTGGCATTGGATTTTCCTGATACCTATTGACAGTCTAAGAAGGAGGCTGATTCAAGGATGGTAGCAATAGATGCCCGATACTAAGTGACAACCTCTATGTATAAAATCCTCTAACAAGGTTTCACTTATAAGTGTGTTTGTAACCTTTAACATGGCTGGCTCCTAACAGTGCTCACTTCAGAAGAGTGAAAATTTGGGGTACCGGTCCCAGAGATTTTTCTCTTAACAGGGTTTCCACATTAAAAATTCATGTGTTATGTGTGTATGATTCATTTCTTTATTGTTTTGTATCTGACATAGTTAACACTGGATTGATCGGTATACTCTACTTATTTATTGAGTTTCAGTAAATAGTTATACTTCTTATCGGTAATCAAGAAAGAATAAGGAAAGACAGAGAACACTGGCAGACAGTTAATTAGTAATAGTATTTCATGGCATACATCTTGTAGGGACTTAATTATCTGAGGTTTATTAATTGGTGGTTAAGTTTGAAGGATAAATTTTGAGGCCATTGATTCTACCCCCCCCNTTTGAGGCCATTGATTCTCCCCCCCCCCCCCCTCTCATTTATTACTAACATCTTTGTCAAACAAGCTTTTGATAGTGATACCAAACGGATCTTTTCTATCCATAATATATTCCTTGAATTTTCCATTCCATTGGTAATAATGTTGGTGGTTGGAGTAGATAAATACCTTGTTGTGTATAGATGTATCTTTGAAGTCCATCGCTCTTCTTGCATCAACATGAATGATATTCTGATAATATGTAGTCTGATGCAGCCTTCTTGTCAGCTTACTGATAGTTAGACAAGGGCCTGACCCCTAGTCTCTTTCTCAAGTATTCAAATTCATCCTTGGGTAGTTTCTTGGTGAAGATATCGACCAATTGTTCCTTTGATTGCACATACTCAAGTATCACCTCCTTTGCTTGAACTTGTTCTCTTAAATAATGATACTTGATGGAAATATGCTTTGTTTTTGCAAGCATGACTAGATTCTTGGAAATATTTATTGCACTTGTATTATCACAATTGATAATTACTGGTTCTAAAATTTTCATATGCATACCTTCTAGTAATTGTTTGATCCATGCAATATTTGAGCAGTTTGCAGTAGCATCAACATACTTTGCCTCTACAGTAGACTGAGAGATGCATCCTTGCTTCTTGTTGATCCATGTGACAAGTCTGTCACCCATAAAGAATTCCCCTCTAGTTGTGCTCTTCCAGTCATCAATATTTCCAGCCTAATCAGCGTTGGTAAAGACCTTAGGTTCAAATTTGCATTCTCTTCTATGCCATAATCCATATTCCATAGTATTCTTCAGATATCTTAGGATTCGTTTCATAGTCGTCATATGTGATTCCCTAAGATTAGCAGAAAATCTAACAACTATTCCTACTGCATGTGCAATATCTGGTCTAGTGTGTACAACATACATGAGTTTTCCAATCATTGATTTGTACAAAGTCTGATTTACCTCTGATGACTTGTCTTCCTTTGTCAGCTTACATTCAATTGCCATCAGTGTTCCAATTGGTTTGGATTCTTCCATCTTGAATGTTTTCAGTACTTCTTTGATGTACTTTGATTGTGTAATGAAAATACCTTCATCTTATTGCATGATCAGCAGACCAAGAAAGAACTTGATCTCTCCAAACATAGACATCTCAAACTCTTTTCTTATTTCATTTGAAAATGATTTGCATAGCATATCATTGCCTCCAAACATGATGTCATCAAGAAATATCTCAGTAATCAAAATGTTAGCATCAGTATCTTCCTTCAAATAAAGATTATTGTTTTCACTAGTCCTTACAAATCCAAAACTTATAAGATAGGAATGAAGTCTTTCATACCAGGCTTGGGGTGCTTGTTTCAATCCAGACAAGGATTTGTGTAGCTTACGTACTGTTAGGGTTTTTTCTTGCTGAACTTTCAAAAGGTGTTTGAATACTTGATTAACTCTATGACTCCCAATATTTGAAACTAATGATCCAAGCAAGAGAAAACTCTAATTGATGAGGATTTATGATAATATTTGGGGAAACTTATTATCACCTCCTTCTTTTTAGGTTCCACAACACCCAGACAGGTATTACCTATATATAATTGTTGTTTCGTAGTATTAGTAAATGTGGATACTGATTTGCTACTTGTTTACTGTATTATCTTGTAAATTACTCTGCATAAGACTGAAAACAACTTGATAGAGAGCTTAACCATGAAAACTATTGAAATGATAACAACAAATAGTAATGCTTTAAGGATATTCATCCTTCTTCTTTTTTAGTTGTCAGAACTTAGGAAGGGTAACCTATTTTAATCCTCTCTCAAAGGGATTAATAAAATGAATTGTATATCTTGATACAATTACATAAACTTATATGTGTCTGACTATAAATGTAAGAGATTTGTATATTTTGAATTACTTGGATGGTGATAATCAACTTGACAGATTCTAGACCAGTGTCTATCCTTGGGCTACAGAGTCAAAGATGCAAATCCACAGAAAAGTAAATAAAGATACTATAGATTTCCTTACAGCCTGTATTAAAATCATTTAAGACACCTTAAAAAATACCCTATCACTTTCACATCACTGTATCAAATCCTTAGATATTGTTATGCTCCCTAAAACTACTCACAAAACTTAGTTCTTCCCTTGAAAGAAACTTGCAAGAAATTAGATAGCTACCTTGTAACCAATATGCTTAAAATGCCTTACAGATTAAACACTTAAAATGCCTTAGAGATTAAACATAAAATAGCATACACAATAAATAAAGAGACAACAACAATATAGAAGAGAAGCTACACTGTATTTTATTTATATTCCTGATTCATACATATAAAGACCAAAAGCTCAAAAAACTCAGACACAAATCTGTAGTCTGGCTTACAATTATATTTCACCACCTTCCTAAGTTACAAAATTGATCTATATATTATATATATCTAAACCATCTTGCAATCCTTAAGGAAAGGATGCAACAAGATTCGGATGGATTTAGATACCTAACCCTAAATACAGATAAAACAAAAGACAAGATAAACCAAGTGGTGGAAAGACAAAATAGAGGATGAAATCCAATTTTCTCTTTTGTCTTCATGTCATCTTCAACATCTTTGGTTGTGTATGCTGAGGATAGTCTTTGATTTCATTTTGGTGATGACTAACCTTCTTGTCTTCCAAGAAATCTGTACAAGGTTCTCTGACATTCCTTTATTCCGCATCAATTATGTCGAGGTCAATTGTGGTAGGTTTCTTCTTCTTAGGCTTTGTCATTATATCCCATGCTTCAACATCACTTTTTGCAGGCCAACCAAAGCTTTGAATATCCTACAATTGTGCCTTCTATCTGTCCCACCTAGCATCTGCATTTCCTTTAACATCTATCTTTGGTTGTGTATGCTAAGGATAGTCTCTAATTTCATTTTGGTGATGACTTACCTGCTTGTCTTCCAAGAAATCTGTACAAGGTTCTCTGACATTCCTTTATTCCGCATCAATTATGTCAAGGTCAATTGTGGTAGGCTTCTTCTTCTTAGGCTTTGTCATTATATCCCATACTGCCACATCACTTTCTGTAGGCCAACCAAAGCTTTGAATATCCTACAATTGTGCCTTCTATCTGTCCCACCTGGCATCTGCAATTCCCTCAAAGCTACCCAAGCTTTGATCTGATTGTCTTCTCTCTTGATTAGAGGAATGAATCTATTGAAATCTTCTCCAAATAGGCTCAATCTTGCCTCAATCTGATTTAACTTACCTTTGAAGAAAGGTAAAGTCACATTTATTTTGGCTATCTCTTCACCAACCTCGGTCACTATCTCTAGAAAATCCTATCTATGTGGTTGTAAAGAGGCCAACCTTTCAAAAATTTGTGTCCTATTTGACAAAGTTGAAAAATAAGGATTCAAAATATTAAGGTAACTAGTTTCCTCAGCATGTAAAATAGGTAATTTACTATATGCAGCTAGTACCAAGTCAATTTTATCTTTCAGGATATCTATTCTTTGTTGGAAACTATTTATTAATGGTCCATAGACCCTCTCATTACACTCACTTATCCCTTCCCCTATTTCTGCATTGTTCCATGTTTCCTCTGTCTGGACTTATGCATTTACACTGTATTTGGGTGTGGCAGGATTTTCTAATAATTGCCTAGTCAAATCCTCAATTGAATTTTCTAAAACATGTATCTTAATGTGGTACTTCTCCCTATCTTTGGCTATGGCACTAGCCTCACTTATAAAAATATCACATTTCTAGGATAGATGCTTTGTTTTATCCTCATTTAGATGTGCCCAATAAGTCAAAATCTAAGAAATCTCCATGTCATTTGTGTTGTTGACATAACATACCATCTCATTTCCTACCATGCTCTCTTGAATGCTTAATAGAGCTAGTTTCTGATCTTTAGGAGCTAGGCTCCACATTGCAACTACTTGAGATTTTGGATCATATCCAAATCCTTTGATGATTTTGCCAACTTGTACTTTAGATGTCAATATCAAGTCTAGCTGCCTTCTGATTTGATCTATTATGAAGACTGATGCTAGATCCCAACCCTTAGCAAGTAACACACCACTTTCTTTAACCAACTTCCTGGCCTCCTCAGGAGTTATTTCTTCAGACTTAGTATCATAGTTTTGTATGGCTACGAGGGCCTCATTAGTGACTAGTTCTCCTCCCTCCAATCTTAGTTTTTCACTCACTTGTCTCTGTTTATTCCACCTAAGGAAATCTTTGAACTCCTGAGTTTTGATGAAATTTTCATCATCAAGGAATTTTTTCCGATGGATAATTCTTTCATCAATACCAGTTAGGAGAGGTAATTCAATTTCTTCTTCAACCTCTTGTAGTAGTTTCTTTCCTTTCCTAATCTCTTTCCTCAATTGGTGATCATAAGTTCTATTACCAGGAATAAGGGCACTCACTCTATCCTTCTTCTTTTCCCTTCTTACATAGGTTAAATCATGTGAAGATTCACCAATATCAAGCTTTTGCCTTTTGCATGTAGGCTCATCAATAGTCTCATGCTCTGGGACCTCTATTAGGTCAACAATATACTCATGTCCTTCTGCTGTAATCTTTAATGGTACAGCTTGGTAATCTGGGTGAGCTCTAGGAGAAGGACATCCTTGATCACTATCATCATCATACTCTGAATCTGAATTTTCTCTATGGCCCTTTTTAGGTACCACTAGTGCTTCTTCCAGCTGATTACA
Organism: Thuja plicata; assembly: GCA_018584345.1. NCBI lineage: Eukaryota > Viridiplantae > Streptophyta > Pinopsida > Cupressales > Cupressaceae > Thuja > Thuja plicata. Next base: position 887,701 of record MU228094.1, read on the forward strand.
CAGAAGTGTATGATTTTCAATCATTGAATCTATCCTCTTGAGATAAGGAAAATTAGGGTAGAACCCTCCAAAACTCATCCCTTTTCTCCTGACCTTCCTTTCCAATTCCATAAGTTCTTGGATCGTATCTACTCTTCTCATCACTTCTTCTTCTTCCAAAATATTTCTGATAGCATCCTCCTCCATACCCTCTTCATGTGCATAGTTATATGGTATGGTAGGGGTTAGAAGCTTCTTGGATTTCTCAATGAATCCTTCAATATCATTATATCTACACAAGGCTATACTCATCTTGTAATGACTCATCCAATTATTTACTGGATCTATGGCCTTCTTGCCAATTATAAACTGGTACACTTTGAACTGTCTAGGGGTAAATGTCCCCTTTCTATGTGGTGCCAAGTGTTCTTGATCTGTCAACATTAGCTGCCAGATAAAATCCATTGCAGCTATCCTAGTTGGAACATGATATGGGAGGATGTGAGGAGGATGTGAACATCCATATACTCTTATCATTGTAAAGTTGTTTCCCAGGTATAAATCTCCCCAATTATGATCACCAGGCCACTTATCAACATACTCACATGGCCTCAAAAGTTGCAATACTTTTGCAGGAAACCTAGTCTTGTTCACTCCTAGGCTTTGCATTATAGGGTATATATTCCAATTCTCAAATCCACAGAAATCACAATCTTTAGCGGTGTAATTCCACACTCTGATCCAGAATTGAATGAGGTTGGGCTGATTGAAATGGAACCTTTGGGGATTCAAATTCTGTATATCCATTATGGGATAATTGAAATAAAGCAATAAATGCATCAAAATAGAATAATGCAGAAACTTGGGCTCTTTGTCCCTCTTCTTGATAGCAACAAAACCCTCATGCATCCTATCAATAATATACTGGATATAATCATAACTAGTGCTTGTATACACATCATGTATATCTAAAACCATCATCAAAATACTTGCATTTATCCTCTCTACACCTCCATCCCTCCCTAGCACTCTACACAATGCATAGGAAATATATTTCATGTAGTGGTTTAAATCTTTATAACAATAAGGAGCCAAACCTATTATAGGGGCATATAATTCCTTGTCTCCTTTGGCATGCGTTTCTTTATCATATTTCTGACAACCCTAGACTGCCTTTCATACCTCTCCTCTTGTTTTTTGAGGTTGATTTCAGTTGACATTTGATAATAAAGGTTAAATGCTTGCATAAATTAATGTCTATTCAAAGCAAGTAACACAGTCCCGTCTCTCTTCTTAATTGTTTTACTAAGCTCATCATAATTTTTTGCTAGGGCTAAAATAAAATCAGCATCTACAAACACATCAGGAACTAATAACCTAGCTAGTCCACATGTCCAAGGATTCAAAATAGGCACAGCTCCATCAGGATTTTTATAAAATTAATTGAACAGAGAGTAACCTGATGTTCCTGGTGTCTTCGCATCTCTAATGTTGACCAACTCATCAACTAGGATATCAACATTTGTTTTCTTATTCTGTGTAGAACCTGGCAATAACTTCAAGAACTCATCTGAATAGTTCATCTTTCCCTTGACATCATCATCTAAATCATCATTTCTTCCACTTTTTGATGCCATACTCAATGCTTGACTCATCCTGTTATGTTATGTTATGTTATGTTCTCAATATCTAGAACCAAAATTGAAACAAATATATCACAGGAAACCCTTACTCTGAACTGAAATGTATTGAAATAATTTGAGAGCACTGAAAATCACACTGATTACTTTGAATTCTATAAAAACTTAGCTCAATTCACTCTTCAGAAAGGCATCAATTCTAACTTTTCTCAGACACAACAAACTTAACAAATTCTCTGCTTTTGAAAATCTGAATGCTAGGTAAGTGATAATGAACACGATACCATCTATTTATGGAAAAATTCTCAAAGTACACAGCTCATTATTGGAAAATCCATCATTTCTGCCTTCAATTTCACATACTATGCCATTAATAAAAATTGTAGCCATAGCCTTTGATCATGACAGGCAATCTAATTGGAGAGAATGACAAATTCATGAAAATTCTTATTAAAATCGATCAAAGGTTAAAAAATGATGCGATTGGCTCTTTTCATCAACTTTTCCATCTTTTTATTACTGTTCTACCTTCCTATTGGCCGATGACTTTTCAACCATAACATTTCAGCATCAATTTTAACTTTTCCTCACTGTATTTGTCATTTTCCTTATCTAGCGACCTAGCGACTATGCTTTAGGTCTATGTCACTTAACATTTCTTTTAACTTTGAATTCTTTTAGAGATCTGGCAACAACATGTGTTCCTTTACTTTAGTTTAACCTTAGTCAGCTTCTAGCGATCACGCGACTAAAGAAATCCAAGTCGCTGAAAGAAAATCCTAGCTCTGAGTCTATCATGTGACATCCTGACCACCGTAGATATCCGTTTAATTGGACAATTATTGCTAAGTCTCTTAATCATATTAATCCTTTAAGAGACTTCACAACTTAAGCCTATGTCGCTTAATCACTAAATAATTATCACTTAACTATTTTAGACTGGAGACTTGGCGATTATAGTTCAATGTTACATTTATTTCCTTTTGTCTCTAAGTCGCTTAAAGAAATTACATTTAACCTTTTCACCTAGAGACTTGACGACTACCGTTGATTTCTTATCTGTCATCATCCAACAGCTCCACTAAGTCTCTGAAACCTTCATAGAAGCCCTAAATTACTTGGAGACCTGGCGACAAGAATATAATATTCTCATTAGTCTCTTAGTCGCCAGATGTCAAACTTCACATTCTGAGACTACGTGATTGGATATTTTAACCACTTATATTTTGGAACATGTGTCTCTTTATTACTGCTTGTCTCTTAATCACTGAATGAATGTTGACTTATCAAAACTGATCAGCAACTACATGACAATCGTATATCTTTTCTTCGCTTACGGTTATCTCCAGGTCTCTGAATCCTTGACCTTAACTCACTTTTTATCCTGAGACTCAGCGAAAATGTAATCTTTAAAACTCACCGCTTAACTCTGATTTTATTTGGAGACACCACGACCATAGTATATTAAAGTCGCCAAATAATTTACTAATTGCAAGGCTTATTGCAAGACTTTCCAACCACCGTTAGATCTTTCATCTGATGGACAGTTGCTGCTCAATCTCTTAACCAAAGTGGCATATTCCTTTTCTGTTGGAGATAACATGAAAAAGAGCTTTTCACTGTGTCTCTAAACCAAATGGAATATTCTTTCAACATTCAGAGACTCGGCAACCTGTCTAAAAATCACATGATTTATTTCATAACCTATGCTCAAAAAAGGTAACGTTAAAACATAATCCTGACTTGGAAATTAGGGCTTTTTCATATTTTGAATAAAAATTACCCAAAGGCTTAGGGTTTCTGGTCTTTTCAAATGGATTTTGAGGTCAACAGACTTATTTGCAGTAGGATATTACCATTTTCAAATATGAATTCAACTTTTAGGGTACAGGAAAAGCAGGCATTCTCAAAAAATTTAGTGCAAGCTTCAAAATAGGCAAAACAACCAATAGTGGCTCTATTTGTGGATGGATAAACACAAGTTTATGGAAAAGAATCATAGAATCTCTGGTTGGAGACCTCTTATTCAATGAAAACTAAACTACAGCTCAAAGGGAAACACACAACAGAAAAGACAACCTACCCCTATACAATATGGTACAAAATTACTGGTGCATAAAACTTTGTTTTCAATTAAAGAAAGGTTTCAAAAATTGCCCATGCACTGGAAACTCATATTCTTCATCATCCATGTTCTTCAGAATATAGGAATCTTTCCCAAAGCTTTTAGAAATAATAAAAGGCCCCAGCCACATAGATTCAAACTATTTATGCTTACCTTTGTCTTTTGATCTTACATTCCCTTGGAGAACTAAGTCACCAGATACAAACTTTCTACAACTTGCTCTTTTATCAAATAGATACTTCATTTTTTGTTGCAACTTTATGTTTTCTTTCTTTCCTTCTCTTCTGATCTCATCAAGCTCAGTCAACTATAATATTTTGTTGATCCAATTCTTCCTCTTGTATGAACTTGTATATAGGTAACAGATTATTTATAGGCACCCTAGCCTGCAAACCATATACTAGCTCAAGTGATGATCTACCAGTAGCCTTCTTAACTGTTATTCTGTCAGCCCACAAGGCTAATCTCAACCTTGTATGCCAGGCCCTCTTGTTCTTTTCTAAAGTTTTCTTTAAAATTTTCAGAATACTTTTGTTACTGGATTCTACCTGGCCATTTTCCTGGGGATGATATGGGGATGAATATGACATTATAATCCCATATTCATTGAAAAAGTCTTTGATCTCATCAGACCTGAAACACATGGCATTATCCATGACCAATTTGGTTGGGACACCAAATCTAGTTAAAATATTTTCCAATAAAAACTTTGTAACTATCTTACTTGTTGCTTTTTTAGTGGGGATAGCTTCTATCCATTTAGTAAAATAATCAATAGCCACTAATATCCAACTATGTCCTCAACTAGAATTTTCTGAAAATTCCCCAATAAAGTCAATACCCCACATGGAAAAAGGTGCCTCAACACTTACAAGATTTAACATCAGGGCACCTGAGAAATTTAACTTATTTGGAAACCTTTGGCAAGGCTCACACTTCTAGAGAAATGCATAGGTATCTTTAAAAACACTGGGCCAATACTACCCTGCCCTTAAAATCTTATGAGCAGTAGTTTTTGCAGAAAAATGCCCACCACATATCCCAGCATGCATTTCATTCAATATTTTTTCAGCTTGATTTTTATCCAAACATATTAGTAACACACCATTTTTATCCTTCCAATATAGGTCTCCTTGAATTAAGGTGCACTTCTGAGCTTGCAGCTTCAGACTCCTCTTTTGATTTTCTATCATACTATCAGGACACTTGGCATTTTTCAAGAAAAACACAATATCAGTATAAAATGGTTGTCTTTCTATACTTGTGACTGTCTAATCCTGTATCTCTACATCATTTACTTGAACTAAATCCAAGTTATCCTCTGTCATGAGTTTGGCCAAACCCTGACCCCTTACTAATTTTGTATTGTGGATTTCAAGATTGAATTCTTGTATTCTATTTATACACTTACACCTCTTACCAGTGACTTCTGACTGAATAAGAATGTCCTTTACTGCTAAATGTGGGACATATGCTTGTACTTTAGCACAGACCAAATATGGTCTAAAATATTTTACAGCTTTTACTAAAGCATATGCATGCTTCTCCATCATCTCATAATTTAACTCTGCAACCTGAAGAGATTTACTATAAAAGGCAATTGGATGCTCAAACCCTTGTTCATCCTTTTGTAGTAACGCAGCAGCAATTGTATGATAAGATGCAAATGAAAACAAAGAAAATGGCTTACTATAACCAGGTGATTTTAAAATAGGAGCCTCTTGCACTGCCTTCTTTATTTTCTCAAATACCATTTGAGCTTCTTCATTCCAATTAAATTTTGCATCTTTCTTTAGCAACTTTATGATAGGTTTGACAATTTTTTCAAAGTTTTCTATAAACCTTCTGACAAAATTAATCTTTCCTAAGAAAGATTGTACTCCTTTCAGGTTCTTTGGAGCAATGACCTTCTAGATTGCTTCTACTCTTTCAGGTTCTATTCTTACCACATCCTTCGACACTATGTGTCCCATCAACTTTCCTTCCTGTACTGCAAAATGACATTTCTTAGGATTCAATGAAACACCATATTCTAAAGCTTTATTAAAAAAATTTATTCAGGTGTTCACAATAATCTTCATCTTTCTTAGAATATGCAGTTAGATCATCCTGATATATGACCATGAACAAGTCAATAAATTCTTTAAAAGCAACATCCATAGCCCTCTGAAAAGTTGCTCCTACATTTATCAGTCCAAATGGCATTCTGATATAAACATAGTTTCCCCAAGGAGTGGTAAATGCAGTCTTGTACTATTTTGATTCTTTAACTAAAATGTAGTTATATCCTGAGAAACCATCCATCATTGACAACAGCTCACAACCAGTTACTTTGTGTAACATTGCCTCGATATTAGGTAAGGAATAATTATCTTTTAATGAAGCAATATTTAAATTTTTGAAATCCACACACAGCCTAATGTCACCATTCTTTTTTCTCACTGGCACCAAGTTTGAGACCCATGTCGAGTGTCTGATAGGCTGGATAATCCTAGCATCCTTTAACTTCATCAACTCTTGCTGCATCTTAGGAGCCAGTAAAGGATTAAAAGGCCTCTATTTTTCCCTAAATGGTTTTACCTCTGATTTCAGTGGGATCTCCTGGTTGAAAAGGTCTTCCCTATAATCTTTTAAGTCCTCATATGACCATGCAAAAACATGATTATATTTTCTCAGTAATTTAATCAAATTTGTCCTTATATGAGGATATTAACCTTTTCCAATGTAAACAACTTGAGGACTAGTTTCTGATCCTAAGTTTATTTCCTCGAAGTCTTCAGTCTTAGCATTGCTTATTTTTGTTGAATCATCATGTTGACTACTAAAAAATGCCTCAAGTTCAACTAGACCCTTGGGAATCTGATTAGAACCTAATTGGACAACCTCACTTCCTAAAACATAGTCTTTACCATCATTATTTTCAAGCAAAGTACTGCAATCTATGCTTTGGTTCTCATAATGGTCTAGACATTGAATGAATCTCAGAATATCTTGGTCATCCTGAAAAACTTTCTAGTTGTATATGTTATCTGGAACAACTCATCTTATCTTGACTTCCAGTATTGACACCCCATGTAAGGTTTGATCATCAGTTTTCAGAGCAACATTTGCTAAGAAATCTGCCATTATATTCTTTGACCTTTCTATCTAGCTTATATCAAAGGCATCAAACATTTCAATTTGATCCAAAATAGCATATTTATACATTTTTAATCTATCATTATTTACTACTTATTTGGATCTGACTTGGGCTACCACTAATTCAGAATCACCACAAACCTTTAAACATTTAATTCCATGTTTGATGGCAATTTCTAGCCCTAAAGATAAAGCCTCATACTATATAGTATTATTTGTACATTGGAAGGCCAATAAAAAGGAATATTTAAAAGTTGTACCTGATGGAGATACCAATAACACACCAGTTCATGACCCTTCTTTTGAGCAAGCTCCATCAAAATACATTTTCCATAATCCATCACTTTGTACAGTCAACTCTTTGACCAAAGGATTAATATTTTCATTATGATGATAATGGTCATTCCTCTACACTCTAAAATTATCCATATCCACATCAATGCAACAATTAATGTTAGTGTCTTCAAACCATTCTATCATGTGAGGAGTTCTACCCTCCCTTGACACCTTAACATTATTTCCAGTAATTTTGAAAGTAGCATATGATAAATCACTTTGTATACTACCTCCCATTGAAGCACTCCACTTTCTTGACAGTAGCATCCCATAGTGTGGTGGTATATAAACAATGAGAACATTCATAGTCAGCACCACATCAGGACATATTGCTAATTTATAAGGCATGGCTTCAATGGTACCAATCACAGGGACTTAACTAGAGTCCATTGCTTGACATCTCCCATGAGGAGTGTCCACTTGTAGTCCCATAGACCTCATAATTTCCACTGGCATAATAGTGTTTGATGTTCCTGAATCAATCATACAATTTTTTAGCATCCTTTCATTAATTACCAGTGAAAGAAAAAATGGGTCAACAACTTTAGGGGAAGAAGTTGTGTTTAAGAAAATTTGAGGAATCTCAAAAGTTAATACTTCAACTTCCTTCCCTTTGTTAATTGGTTTCTTATCAACATTTTCTGTATTTTGAACCTTCACTATAGGCACATTGTTTAATAATGACAGAACCTTTTCTTTATGTTCTTTTATTCTCATCATTTCTAAAAATGGTACTTTCACAGTCGTTTGAGATAAACAGTGACCCATGTCTACTAGAGTATATTTCACATCTGAGGATTTTGATCTTTCAGTAATAATGTTATTTTCCTCAATCTGTCTATTCAGATTTAGTTCTTTTGACTTTTTATTCTCTATCTTAAGGGAAGAAGTACTTGTTTCTTTCTCTTGTGTTTTCCCTTCTTGTACAATATTTGGTTTTGAGGCTTTTGTTACAATTTTGACCTTAGGTTTATTTATGTTTTCCCCAGGTCCTCCCTTTTTCTATATATATCTTGTGGCTGTCTTATTTTCTTTTATAAACACACCAGATGGCTAACTACCAGTACCACCCACTACTTTGTTTCTTAAATGGTAATTACTTCTAGCCTTATTTACTAGGTCTGCAGTAATTTGTGCTTTCTCTTCATCTGAAGCTTTTCTGACTAAAGGAATATCTTGATTTTTTTGTTCATAACATCTTATATGGTCATCAATTTCCTCTACTTCACTATCTAATAAAACTTGTTAATGAATGACCTCTACATTTCCTTGTGAACTATATGAATCATGATTTCCATTTTCATTATCTGAGTCTATATCATGACATGAATATGCATTCGTCATATTTTGATCACATTGTTCACCCTCATCATTTCCTTGTTCTTCATTGGCCTTCAAATCTAAGGAAACAATGCAAACATCAGGGTTGTGTGGTGCTTCACAATCCTCACACCATAAATCATCATTGCATAAATGGACATCATTTTTATGCAAAGGGTCTGGAGTTCTGTTATCAGTTTTCTCTTTTCTATATGAAACAATAGGCTTCCCATCCTTAAACCGAGTTCCATAAGGATGATTTTGCATTCTATTCTAAGGATTGTAACTATTGTTATAGGAAGGCCTATTGTTTTAAGGAGCCCTATATTCCTTATAATCTAGTTATTTTATGTTACTCCTACTAAACCTTGAATCATCTCTCCTATTTAATTTACCAGACACCCTTCTGTTCATTTCAATATTTACTGCTATCTTATAAGCATCAGTAAGAGTTCTAGGGTTGTTATCCCTAAGAGCATATCCCATTTTAGAATCAAAGGCATTCAAATAAGTTGCTAAACACACCTCTTCATCCAGCCTTATTTTTTGAAACAATTTGTGCATTGCTCTTTGAAATATGGTATTAAACTCAATGACCTCTTCATTGTAATTCTTTTTGATGTTATTGAACTCATTGAGAAAGAATCCTCTATTTGTTTTATCACCATACTGATCTTTAAACAATTCAATTAACTCATCCATGGAAGCAACAAAACCATTAGAAAGGCTTCTAAACCATTCTCTAGCATCCTCTACTAGAGATTGAACAAAAAGCTTCATTAACACATCTTCATGAGTGATATTTGAATCATCAACAAAATAAATAAATTTTCTTAAGTGTTTTTCACAAGAAATAACATTATTACCTACGAACTTTGGGAGATTTTCTCCTATATCACCCACATCTTTTGGAAATGTATTGGGGTATCCATGGATAACAATGAAGTTAAATTGTTTATACCTCTCGGTATGCAATGGTTTTCTTTGAAAATTATCATTCTCTTTAAAAGTAGTGGCTTTTTCTTTAGAAGCTGTTGTATTCTCTATTCCAGCATAAGAATATTTGGAAGACTGCAAAAAATCTATTTTCTTCTTCATTTCAATTGTTGCAGCTTCCATTTGTGCTTTTTCTAGCATTTTTTCCATGGTCTCCTTTTAAATTCTTAGTTTCTCAAGATTAATATCCAACTTGGACATATGCTCTGTTAAAGGCCTCTGAAACTTAGGTTCCTCAATTTTTCTTTTAGTCATCTTTTGCTTTCTTTTAAAATTTTGTGAACTAGAAGCTCTGTGAGTGAGTGGTATTTCTTGATCCTTTTGAGATCTCTCTCTATTCCTTTTGGTTTGGTATCTTAAAGATCTTCTTTTAATTTTATCAACATCTTTCTTTTCATGTTTTTTCTTCTTTCTAAATTCTTTTTCCCTTTTCATCTGTTGAATAAGGGCAAGATGTTTCATGATGAGTCTCTCTTCTTTTGCAAGCTCATTAGAGGGAACTTCTTCAGAATCTGAACTAATTGTATTTGTTCCCTCTCTTTCACTAGAAGTAGACATAGTTATAGGTGTTTCTAGTACTTTCTCTAAAGATTATTCATATTCTAAAGTATTTCCATCATGAATAGACTAATTACTACCTACTTCTCTCCTAGTATTACTTTCTTTTCTTCTTGGAGGAGTTTCATCTATGTTGACTTGGTTTCTTTTCTTTCTCCAAGACATCTCCATTCTTGAAGTTGATACAAATCCACCATCTAATGCAGTTTCAGGATTCTTTCTGGCTTTTGACCTAGTATTCATTTTGAAAGCTTTTTACTTAACTTCTCACTGATCACAGAGGTTTAACTTTAGAGTCGCCACCCAACAATTGCTTGGGATAAATGAAAACTTGTCAAAATGACCTTGGCAAATATAACCATTATGGAAGATTTGAATTAAGGCACTAGAGATTCTAAGACACTTCAAATATAACTGATTATATCGATCCCCAGTAGAGTTGCCAATTTCTTAGGGGACTCGGATGGGCTAACTCAACTGCAATGAAAAATTTTAAACTTTACAACACCAGAGATTTCTGAATACTTCAACAAGACTTTATAATCTCTATTCCCTAGTAGAGTCGCCAATTTGTTAGGGTTTTTTCTTGTTGAACTTTCAAAAGGTGTTTGAATACTTGATTAACTCTACGACTCCCAATATTTGAAACTAATGATCCAAGCAAGAGAAAACTCTAATTGATGAGGATTTATGATAATATTTGGGGAAACTTATTATCACCTCCTTCTTTTTAGGTTCCACAACAACCATGTAGGTATTACCTATATATAATTGTTGTCTCACAGTATTAGTAAATGTGGATACTGATTTGCCACTTGTTTACTGTATTATCTTGTAAATTACTCTGCATAAGACTAAAAAACAACTTGACACAGAGCTTAACCATGAAAACTATTGAAATGATAACAACAAATAGTAGTGCTTTAAGGATATTCATCCTTCTTATTTTTTAGTTGCCATAACTTAGGAAGGGTAACCTATTTTAATCATCTCTCAAAGGGATTAGTAAAATGAATTGTATATCTTGATACAATTACATAAACTTATATGTGTTTGACTGTAAATGTAAGAGATTTGTATATTTTGAATTACTTGGATGATGGTAATCCACTCGACAAATTCTATACCAGTGCCTATCCTTGGGCTACAGAGTCAAAGATGCAAATCCACACAAAAGTAAATAAAGATACTATAGATTTCCTTATAGCCTATATGCAACTCAAGTAAGATGCCTTAAAAATTACCCTGTCAGTTTCACATCACTGTATCAAATCCTTAGATATTTTTATGCTCCCTAAAACTACTCACAAAACTTAGTTCTTCCCTTGAAAGAAACTTGCAAGCAATTAGATAGCTACCTTGTAACCAATATGCTTAAAATGCCTTACAGATTAAACATAAAAGAGCATAGACAATAAATAAAGAGACAACAACAATATAGAAGAGAAGCTGCACTATATTTTATTTTTATTCCTGATTCATACATATAAAGACCAAAAGCTCAAAAAACTTAGACACAAATCTGTAGTCTGACTTACAATCTTCGGATGGTTTTAGATACCTAAACCTAAATATAGATAAAATAAAAGACAAGATAAACCAAGCAGTGGAAAGACAAAATAGAGGATGAAATCCAATTTGCTCTTTTGTCTTCATGTGATCTTCGACATCTTTGGTTTTGTATGCTGAGGATAGTCTCTAATTTGATTTTGGTGATGAATAACCTGCTTGTCTTCCAAGAAATATGTACAAGGTGCTCTGACATTCCTTTATTCCTCATCAATTATGTCAAGGTCAATTGTGGTAGGCTTCTTCTTCTTAGGCTTTGTCATTATATCCCATGCTGCCACATCACTTTCTGCAGGCCAACCAAAGCTTTGAATATCCTGCAATTGTGCTTTCTTTCTATCCCACCTTGCATCTGTAATTCCTTTAACATCTATCACAAATTTATTCATGTCAGTCTCAGCCTTGAATGCTTCATCCGGGATTTTATTGTAGCATTCCATATCTAAATCTCCATTTGCAATAAATGCCTCTTTACTAGGAAACTTGATGTCAAAATCTTCCCTCCAAGCCGCCCAAGCTTTGATCTGATTGTCTTCTCCCTTGATTGGAGGAATGAATCTATTAAAATCTTATCCAAATAGGCTAAATCTTGCCTCAATCTGATTTAACTTACCTTTGAAGAAAGGTAAAGTCACATTTATTTTGGCTATCTCTTCACCAACCTCGGTCACTATCTCTGGAAAAACCTACCTATGTGGCTATAAAGAGGCCAACCTTTCAAAAATTTGTGTCCTATTTGACCAAGTTGAAAAATAAGGATTTGAAATATTAAGGTAACTAGTTGCCTCAGCATGTAAAATAGGTAATTTACTATATGCAGCTAGTACCAAGTCAATTTTATCTTTTAGGATATCTATCATGTGCTATAAAATATTTATTAATGGTCCATAGACCCTCTCATTACACTCACTTATCCCTTCCCCTATTTCTGCATTGTTCCCTGCTTCCTCTATCTAGACTTCTGCATTTACACTGTCTTTGGGTGTGGCGGGGATAACTTTAGGATTTTCTAATAATTTCCTAGTCAAATCCTCAATTGAATTTTCTAAAGCATGTATCTTAATGTAGCACTTCTCCCTATCTTTGGCTATGGCACTAGCCTCACTTATCAAAATATCACATTTCTGGGATAGATGCTTTGTTTTATCCTCATTCAGATGTGCCCAATAATTCAAAATCTGAGAAATCTCCATGTCATTTGTGTTGTTGACTGACCATACCATCTGATTTCCTACCATGTTCTCTTGAATGCTTAACAGAGCTGGTTTCTGATCTTTAGGAGCTAAGCTCCACATTGCAACTGCTTGAGATTTTGGATCATATCCAAATCCTTTGATCATTTTGCAAAATTGTACTTTAGATGTCAATTTCAAGTCTGGCTGCCTTCTAATTTGATCTATTATGAAGGCTGATGCTAGATACCAACCCTCAACAAGTAACACACCACTTTCTTTAACCAACTTCGTGGCCTCCTCAGGAGTTATTTCTTTAGACTCAGGATCATAGTTTTTTATAGCTAAGAGGGCCTCATTAGTTACTGGTTATCCTCCCTCCAATATCAGTTGTTCACTCAATTGTCTATGTTTATTCCACCTAAGGAAATCTTTGAACTCCTGAGTTTTGATGAAATTTTCATCATCAAGGAATTTTTGCTGATGGATAATTCTTTCATCAATACCAGTTAGGAGAGGTAATTCAATTTCTTCTTCAACCTCTTGTAGTAGTTTCTTTCCTTTCCTAATCTCTTTCCTCAACTGGTGATCATAAGGTCTATTACCAGGAATAAGGGCACTCACTCTATCCTTCTTCTTTTCCTTTCTTACATAGGTTAAAGCATGTGAAGATTCACCAATATCAAGCTTTTGCCTTTTGCATGTAGGCTCATCAATAGTCTCATGCTCTGGGACCTCTATTACATCAAAAATATACTCTTGTCCTTCTGCTACAATCTTTAATGGTACAGCTTGGTAATCTGGGTGAGCTCTAGGAGAAGGACAGCCTTGATCACTATCATCATCATACTCTAACTCTGAATTTTCTCTATGGCCCTTTTCAGGTACCACTAGTGCTTCTTCCAGCTAATTACACAGAAGTGTGTGATTTTCAATCATTGCATCTATCCTCTTGAGATAAGGAAAATTAGGGTAGAACCCTCAGAAACTCATCCCTTTTCTCCTGACCTTCCTTTCCAAGTCCATAAGTTCTTGGATCTTATCTACTCTTCTCATCACTTCTTCTTCTTCTTCGAAAATATTTCTGATAGCATCCTCCTCCATACCCTCTTCATGTACATAGTGTTAGAATAGTCCCAAAGGATAAATGAGAGGGGGGGGTGAATCAGTTATCAATAATTTCAGTTCTTTTTACTTCTTTAACTTTAGAATGCAACAAAGTAAATGCTTAATCAGATAAAACAATACTCAACACACAATTTGATTATAGGGAAACCAAATGGTAAAAACCCCGGTGGAAATTAGCACCCACAATAAACTGTACTTGTTTGTAGTAATCCCTGTTAGAAGATATTTCAACCCTATTAGGAGTTGTACAATAAGTATAGTGACCTGGTTAAGGGTCGGACCCTGTTAGGAGTCTTTTACAAATAACCCTGTTAGGGGTGGTGGACTCACTATCCAAAAGTTCACTCTTTGATGGTGAAGGCTACAACCTTCTGAATAATAGATATGCACTATATCTGATGATGAACTATAGAGTAGACCTACTGTCTTGATCAGTTCTAGTGTATTGCAATCTTTCACTTCTTCTTCACATAGACTCTTGATGAATGAACCAACTCTGATAATCTGCTCTGTACATCTTTCTTATCTTTTCATATCATTCACACTTAGCATGTCACCTTTGACTTGCTATAAGTATCTTCCTCATAGTATGAGATCATGGGACCTATAAGACAACTCTTCATAAAATTCTTGTCGGCTCTACTAAGCATGCAAGCATTATTACAACCATGCAAGTATAAACCAAATAGACGCGACACTTCACTAAGTCTGCCTCACTAGTTTAACTCTAACTTTGCAATCTTCTTGAAACACATTTGGCACCTTTGGATTAATATCATCAACTCAACTAATCATGAATATACACATGCATATGCAGAAGATAGGTGCAACTAAAGAAACATGTGATATACGTTGGCCCTAAACCGTTACACTTCCAGAACTGTAACTGCCAATAAAAGAATTAAATAACTTTACTGAAACATCATATCTGGGTTTGCGTGTATGAACATAACATAATAAACATGTCAAAAACATGTATCTATCCACGCAAGTCTTCATATCATCATTCTGATAAGTACATACAGAATTACTACTTTGTATTATATGTTGTCATCAATGACAAACATACAATCAATCAACTACTCAGAATCAAATCTCCAACAATCTCTCCCTTTGACATTGATGGCAACATATGATATCAAAAACATCCTCTGTTCATGGTGTCCTCTTTCTTTTACAATCTTCTCAATATCCTCATCAAAGATTTGTCTAAACTGCTACAGTTCCTCTATCTGAGGTTTTGTTCCATGTATATACTCCCCCAGAGTATATGCTCCCCCTTAGTACATACTCCTCCTTACTATATACTCCCCCTTTGACATCAATGGAAAAGGCTTCCATAGATCTTTAGGTACAAGTACTACTCTAGAAGTAGAGTAGTCAACCATTCATCAATCACTTAATGAGTGATGTTCTTGCTGCTTCTTCTAGACAGACTCAAGAGAGGGAATTACTCCCAACTTCTCCCTAAGATACTCAAAAGTATCCTTTGATAAGGGCTTTGTGAAAATGTCTACCAACTATTCTTTGGTGCTCACATATTCCAATTTAACTTCTTTGTCTGCAACCTTTTCTCTTAAGAAATGGTACTTGATCTCTATGTGTTTTGTCTTTGCATGCATCACAGGGTTCTTAGACATGATAGTGCTAGTATTTTCACAGTGAATAACAATAGGATAATCAACCTAAATGCCAAATTCTTTAACCATCTGCTTGATCCAAACCATAGTTGAACAATTCAGTGTTGCTGCAACATATCCAGCTTCTGCTGTTGACTAAGAAATACAGTTCTGCTTCTTTCTTATCCAAGAAACCAACCTATCTCCAAGGAATACTTCTCCTCTTGAAGTGCTCTTCCTGTCATCAATACATCCTGCCCAATCTGCATCTGTATACACATGAAGTTTTACATTCTTTGATTTAGGATACCATAAACCATAGTCTATAGTTCCCTTTAGATATCTAAATATCCTCTTGACTACCATTAGGTGACTCTGCTTGGGTTCAGTTGCAAATCTTCCAACAATGCCAACTGCATTAGATATGTTAGGTTTAGATTGAGTTAGATAAATGAGTTTGCCAATCATAGATTTTTATAATGTTTTATCAACTGTTGTGGAGTCATCATCTTTTGAAAGCTTGCTTCCAATTATCATGGGAGTGCATACTGGCTTACAATCATCCATCTGAAAAGTCTTCAGTATTTCCTTCACATATTTAGACTGATTAATGAATATAACTTTATCTGTTTGTTTTACATTCAGTCCCAAAAAGTATTTTATAGGACCAATCATACTCATTTCAAATTCATTCTTCATTTCTTTTGCAAATGTTGTACTGAGCTTGTCATTACCTCCAAAGATAATGTCATCAACAAATATGGAAACTAATAGTAATCCATCAGGTGTCTTCCTTGTGAATAGGTTTTAATCTGCTGCTCCTTTCTTGAATCCAATCTTGGTGAGATAACCATCAAGTCTCTCATACCAAGCTCTTGGGGCTTGTTTAAGACTATAGAGTGCTTTCTTCAATTTGCATACCATGTTTGGTTCATCTGAAAGACTAAATCCTTCAGGTTGTTCAATGTAGACTTCTTCATTCAAATCACCATTCAGAAAAGCTGATTTTACATCCATTTGA
>MU228094.1:912456-989990 GCA_018584345.1 Thuja plicata
GCAGTAAGGTTCTTAGAATTTTACTTACCACTGTATCTTCTTCTAGTACACCTCCAACTCCTCGGATAGCATTGACTACCTCTTTGATTCTTGTGTTGTACTGTGTGATGTTTTCACCTTCTTCCATTTTGAGATCATCAAACTTTCCTCTAAGGCTTTCTGCCTTGGCTCTCAAAACATTCTTGTCACCACCATGTACAAGCATCAATTTGTCCCACATCTGCTTTGCAATTTTATAGGTTTTGACATTTTCAATTCAGCATCAGAGAATGAGGAAGAAAGCTCTATCATCATGCAGTTGTGCTCATGCTTCTCTCTCATTTGTTCAACTGTTGGTGCTCCTATGGGCAACACATATTCAGTATCTAAGTATTGAGTAACATCATTATCAATACCTGATAAGTGGAGTCTTATTCTGCTCTGCCATGAAGAAAAATTATCTTTGTTCAACTTGGGCACATCTCGTTTGTTCATCTTGTGATCTTTAGCTTGGGTCTTGAAACCTTTCTTCTAAGCACACAAGCTCTGATACCAATTGTTAGTAATAACTGAGAGGGGTGGTGAATCAGTGGCCTTAATTCATTAATCCTTAAATCAACCCTTAAAACTTATAACCACAAATTATGTCTCAAGTTATCTTCTGTCCTACAAGATGAATGCCTTAAAATACTTATATCAATTTTTTACTTGTCGGATTGCTTTGTAAATCTCTCTTCTGTATGATTATAGATAAGCAGTTAACTATTTACCGAAACATAGTAAATATGTAGAGTATACCGATAAATCCATAATTACATATGTAAAATGTAAAACAGTAAAGTAATGAAACATAAACACATAACACACAGATTTTTAACGTGGAAACCCTGTTAGGGGAAAAACCATTGGGACCGTTACCCCAAATTTTCACTCTTCTGAAGTGAGCCCAGTTAAGAGCCAACCCTGTTAAACGTTACAAACACACTTTTAGGTGTGACCTTGTTAGAGGATTTAAAAGATATTTTGTCACCTAGTATCTAGCATCTAATGCTACCATCCTTGATCAAACACTCACTTGGCCTGTCAATAGGTATTGGGCATATCCAATGCTACATTCATGATCAAAATTTTTGATACTCCTTGGGATGTATCTCAATTGTAAAAGACTTTTAAGTCCTGCTTAGCTAAGAGACTTGATGATTCATTGGTTAAATTGAAACACTAATGATCTGTTCATACATACAACTCAATTGAAGATTTTCAAATCTATTGTAAGTCCATTACCTCTCTAATCAATATAATTAGTTCTATACCTTTGCTCCACACTATTCTTCTCTCTGATGTTGCCTCACTATTTGTTAGTGTCTACAGAATCTAGCTCTTTCCTCAGCTTGTTGATCAGGACTGAATGAAGACTTTCTTCTTCTTCAGATTTTCTTTAGCATCTTTCCTCTTCTCTTTTTCACCTCTTACATTCCCCCCATTCATAATGAATTGGGTTTGTCTCTATATAGACATGATTTCCCCTTTTCTTAGCTTTCTTGATTCTTGGTGTGATCCACAATTCTTGCCAATAGATTTAAAGAAAACTCCATTTTTATCTCAAAGAGATCTTCTTGCCAGCTGGACAAATCAGCTTTAAATCAATTACTTATCTCTAGCTTCATCTAGATGATTAAAACAATGATAAGTATCTGTTAATTCTATCTTTATCTTCTTGACAGCTAAGCATTTTTTCATTTTCTAAACTCTTTATTCTATCAATCAACACTTCAGTTAGTCATCGATGATAACTGATTGTTTCATCGGTGTGACTTCAGCTGTCATCGAGATCTCCGTCCTTGTCTTCTCTGTTGGGAAACACAAATTTTTTTTCGTCGGGTTACTCTTTGTTTTTCTCGTCAGGCAACACTGTAACTCTGCTCGTCGGTAATGTTGGGCATTAGATCATCGGGTAACACTGTGACTCTACTCTTTTACTCTTTCCATCGGTGTATGCAGTCACTTAGTGAATACTTGACTTATATGCATTACTGATAGCATAGCCTTAATTCATCGGTTCTTTGAAGTCTTTGGCTATATTTCCATGACCATACAGATTATATCAAGTTGACATCAATGACAATACAATACATTAACTGATTTAATGCCTTGCATGATCATCAACTTAACATCTTCAAACATTCAATCAGTTACATGTCATCAATATATATATATATATATATATATATGAAGATATTTTTGAGAAAGTGAAGTAGTATGTAATGGTATAATGGAATTGTAGACACCTAAAATTGGTCAGGTGTTCTCTAATCAACCAAATCTGCATTTTTCATCAAATTGCTCCAAATCTCATCAAAAATGGATTAAATCAAATCAAATGGACATTTATTAAATCAAATTTGGATAAAATAAATTAAATCAAATCAAATGGATTGTCTTTAGTAGAGATTAAGGATCAGAGTTGTATTAGCATGCTTAGTTAGAGATCCATGGGATGCTTAAGGATTTACTTTCAATTCTTAGCTTAAATTGTTAATGTTTTTCCATAGAAATATTAGTAAATAAACTAATATCATGAAGGTATAAAAATCACACACACATGAATGTATGGATGTGAACATATGAAAGCACTGTGATGTTAGAATCAGACAGATGGTGATGCAAGATGCAACTAGAACTACCTAAGCATAATAGATGCTTGTATTGATCACTATTGATAAATCATTGTAACAAAATCATATTTCTAATTATATGAGCAGTGATCTTAGTATACCTTTAACATTATTTTGTATTCCTTTAACAAGGAAATGTGCTTATGTAATAATCAGCTCCTAACAGGGCTAGGTCTCCTAACATAGACATAATAATTTTAGTACATATTTGTGGGTACCATCCCCACCAGGGTTTTCCCTTGGCCAGGGTTTCCTCGACAAAAAATTCATGGTGTTATGAGTTGTGTGTTTTATGTTTATGTTCTTTTCATTTTAGCAATTATCTGGTTAAGTTGTAATTTACTAAGTTCATGTTTAAAGTGTTGTAATACTGATTCACCCCCCTCTTAGTATTACTTAATCCTAACTATATATATATAGAATAACTGAGAGGGGGGGTGAATCAGTGACCTTAAAAGTAATTCCAAAAGCTCAACCAAACATTTATATCTCAAATATAATATCCCCTAGTTATCTTTCAGTCCATCAAGATGAATGCCTTAAATAACTTTAAAAAATATATACTTCTCGATAAGATATAATGTTTATCTTTTTGTAGCCTTTACCAAGTAGTAGTAATTAAACTTAGTGTTTACCGACCAATCCAGTTTTAGTAATGTGTAAAGTAAACTATCAATGCAATGAAAGAAATACACATTTGACACATGGATTTTAATGTGGAAACCTTGTTAAAGGAAAAACCACTTGGGACCGGTAACCCAAAATTTTCACTCTTTTGAAGTGAGCTCGGTGAAGAGCCAACCATGTTAAAGGTTATAAACACATTGTTAAGTGAGGCCTTGTTAGCGGGTCCAAAACTAACACTTTGTATTTTGACCTAGCATTTTCTATGTTGTCAACAAGAAAACCTTTTGATCCTCTTGAGTATCTCAATACAATAAGGATGGTTAAATCCCACTCGGTTAAGAGATTTTCTGAATCAATGGTTAAACTGAAACAGTAAATGATTTGTTCAATAATACAACTTTAACTTGCAGATTTTCAGATCTATTGTTCATCCTATAATACCTCTCTAATCAATGTTCTCTTCAATTCCTTTGCTCCCCTTCTTTCTTATTTTTTCTTAGTGAATGCTCTGTCCTCTAGTGCTCCGTGTTTGCAGAATTCTATGGCTCTGTTCTTTAGCTAGTATGATCAGATCTACATGAAGACTTCTATCTTCACCAACTTATATTCAACATTCCACATTTTATAATGAATTACTTGTCTCTTTGTATATACATTATTTAGCCATTCAATTTCCTTGTTTTTATCCATAAAACTTGGCATTCTTACTTTAATCCATAAAGCTCTCCTTTAGTTTTATTCCACAATATCTCCTTGTTATCTATGAATAAAACGTGCTTTAAATATCTTCTTTTCTTTACTTCCACTAATCGATAAGATTAAAGCAACCAACCAGTCAATCTAAATATAGCTCCTGCAAGCTAAGTGTTTTTGTCATTCTTTATCTTCAATTCTGATCGGTGATCAACTTTAGTTAGCTCAGTCATTGAATTCAGTTATGCTCGATAAAAACTTCAGTTAGCTCGGTGACCACTCTAGTTATGCTCGGTGACCACTCCAATTATGCTTGGTAAATAGCTCTTGCTTGGTAAGCACTTTCTCGGTTACTGCGGTGCTCGGTATACACTAAAATGCTCGGTGTTCTCTGTCTGTCGGTGTGTAGTGTTCGTCGATGTTTACTGTCACTCGGTGTATACTGAACTTTTATCTTTTACCAACCACATAAACTTTGTCCCTTCAACTCTTTTAAGTTTATGACAATATGTGTATGACCAATCAAAACATATCAAGTTGACATCAATGACAATACAATACATTAACTGATTTAATGTCTTGCATTTGATTTTGCAGCTCAGAGATCATAAACTTATCATCTTCAAACATTTAATCAGTTATATTTCATCAATCTCTCCCTTTGGCATTGATGGCAACACAATATGAAATATAACATATCATATCAAACGTATTATTCTATAACCAATTCAAATATCTGAATCTCGGTAAGCTCTTCTAGCTTAGATTTGATTCTTGTTGAGTGCTTTCCCTTTCTTCATTCCCTTCAATGGATAGGTTTATCATTTCTATCTTCTAATTATGTCTCTCCCTTTCTTTTAGAATCTCTTCTCTAATTCTCTCCCTTTGATGGATGCTTGTTTCATTGAATATCTTTCTCTTCATCATCATTGGCTCTTTATCTCCCTTTGTAGAAACTTTGTTCTCTGATCTTTTCTCTCCCTTTGACTGATGTTCTTCTCCTTGATGGATATTTAATTTCTCTCCCTTTGGATGTACTTCTCCCTGATGGATATTTCATTGAATATTCCTCTCCCTTTGACAATAATGCCAACAATATTTTGTGTGTGTTTCAGATCAGTACCTTCAGCTTACTGATATGTCATTATAGTCCATATCTGGATTGCATCAACATTATTGATCTTCTAATAATGTGTAGGCTTATGCAGTCTCCTAGTCACCTTAGTAACTAGTAGACAAGGGACGAACCCCTAGTATATTCCTTAGGTACTCAAATGTATCCTTTGGCAGTGGTTTTGTGAATATGTTTGCTAGTTGTTCTTTGGATTGTACATATTTAGTATCACTTCTTTCTCTTGTACTTGTTCCCTCAAGTAATGATACTTAATAACTATGTGCTTTTTCTTAGCATGCATCACAGGGTTCTTTGAAATGTTTATAGCACTAGTATTATCATAATAGATAATTACTGGGTCAATAATTTCTTCATTCATACCTTTTAGAAATTGCTTGGTCCATGCAATGTTAGAGAAATTTTTAGCAACAACCACATATTCTTCTTCAGCAGTTGATTGAGATATGCATCCTTGCTTTTTACTTATCCATGTGACAAGTCTATCACCCATAAAGAATGCTCCTCATGTTGTGCTCTTTCTATCATATATGTTTCCAGCCCAATCAACATAAGTATATACTTGTAGCTCAAATTTGCCTTCTTTATTATACCACAAACCATAGTCTTCAGTATTCTTTAGATATCTCAAAATTCTTTTGACAACAGTCATGTGTGATTCCTTAGGATTAACAGAGAATCTTGCAACTATACCAACTGCATGTGCTATATCAGGTCTAGTGTGTACAACATACATTAATTTTCCAATCATAGATCTGTATAAGGTCTAATTTACCTCAGTTGTCTTGTCTTCCTTTTTCAATTTGTATCCAGATTCCATAGTTGTTCCAACTAGTTTGGAGTCCTCCATTTTGAATATCTTCAGAACTTCTTTGATATATTTGGATTGTGTGATGTAGATGCCTTCATCCTGTTGTAGAATCTGTAGGCCAAGAAAAAATTTGATCTCTCCAAACATTGACATTTCAAATTCTTTGATCATTTCATCAGCAAATGAATTGCATAGCATATCATTACCTCTGAATATGATATCATCAACAAATATCTTATCATCAGTATCTCCTTTCAAATATAGATTGTTGTTATCACTTGTTCTTAAAAATCCAATACTAATGAGATAAGAGTGAAGTCTTTCATATCATGCCCTCGGTGCTTGTTTTAATCCATACAAGTCTTTGTGTAGTTTACATACCATGTTCCTCTTGTTAGGATCAAAAAACCCTTTAGGTTGTTCAATGTATACCTCCTCTTCTAGTATTCCATTCAGAAATGCAGATTTAACATCCATTTTGTATACTTTGAATCCTTTAAAAGAAGCATAAGCAAGTAGAATTCTTACTCCTTCTAGTCTAGCAATGGGTGTGAAGGTTTCTCCGTAGTCAATACCTTCTTCTTGTGCATACCCTTTGCATACTAGTCTTGCTTTATTCCTTGTGACTTCTCCATTCTCATTTAGTTTGTTTCTAAAAATCTATTTGGTACCAATGACATTTTTGTCACTCGGTCTAGGTACTAATGTCCATGTTTTGTTCTTCTTAATCTGTTCAATCTCTTCATTCATTGCAATAACCAGTTCTTGATTCTCAAGTGCACTATTCACATATTTAGGCTCAAAATCACAAATCAAACATCTAGTGTTAAGAGACTTACTTCGTGTTCCCATTCCTTCTCTTTTGTCTCCAATGATTTGGTCCTTTGGATGGTTTCTTCTGACATATTTAGCAAGTATAGGTTCAGATCTTTGTTCCCCATTTTGACCTTCATTTTGATCTTCATTATCACTTGGTTCAACATTATGAGCATTTTCCTAATTCTCGGTGTGTGCAGCTTGTTGCTTGGTTGCATTGTTCTATCGCTCGGTAGTGTTACACTGTTGCTCAGACAAAGTGTCAAGTTCTTCAATGTAGACAAATCTGTTTTAATCTTCTGGTTCCTTTCTGCTTTCCTCATCATTTTTATCAACAAATTCATCCACTTTAACATTTGCACTTTCAATGATTTTGTTAGAAGACTTGTTCAGACATTTATAAGCTTTGCTTTTAGTAGAATATCCTAGAAATATTCCTTCATCACTTTTAGATTCAATTTTTCCATTTCCATCATCTTTCAATATATAACATTGACTTCCAAAAATTCTAAAGTAACTCACATTTGGTGTGTATCCATACCATAGCTCATAAGGTGTCTTATTGGTGTCTTTCTTCAATTGAACTCAGTTTAGTGTATAGAAAACAATACTTACAACTTCTCTCCAGAATGTTTGTGTGATTCCTTCTTCAATCATCAATGTTCTGGCACAATCAACAATTGATCTATTCCTCCTTTTAGCAATCCCATTTTGTTGTGGTGTTCTCTGTGCAGAAACCTATCTTGTAATCCCATGCTCATTACCAAAGTTAGTGAATTCATCAGAAATAAATTTTCCTCCTCTATCTGATCTTAAACATTTGTATTATTTTCCACTTTTTTTTAACTGTAGCTTTATACCATTTGAACATCTTAAATGCTTCATATTTCTCTTTTACGAACATGACAGTCATCATCCTAGAATAGTCATCAACAAATAGAATGAAGTATTTATCACCATAATAGCTCTTTGTTCTCATTGGTCCACATAACCCAGTATGGACTAATTCTAAAATAGCATTAGATGTGTAGGTTTTCTCTTGAAACTAGACTTTTTCATTTTTCCTTTTTAACAATTCTTACACATAACATGGTCGGGTTTTGACATGCTCGCTAAGACTCTTACTTTTCTTTTCTTACTTATCTTAACCATGTTGTCAAAATTAACATGACATAACCTTTTATGCCATAGCCAAATGTCTTCATTTCTAGCCAATAAACAAGTGGTCTCAATATTATCAAGATAGAATAGGTTACCTTTTGTTTGTTCACCAGTACCAATCAAATTTAATGTTCCATTATAGATCTTTGCCTTTTTTTTTCAAATGCAACTTGATGTCCTATGTTGTTTGTCTATGAAACAATCAATAGATTATAGTTAAGTCCTTTCACCCAATATGCATTTTTACATCTGATCAGATTATTCAACATGATGGTTTTTTTTCCTTCAACTGGGAAAGGTGAGTCACTACCCATCCTAACTAATCCACCATTATAATATTCAAAAGTTTCAAACTTTTCCTTATCTCCAGTCATGTGATGAGTACAGCTACTATCAATAATCCAGACATCATTTTTGCTAAAATTAGATATGAGTGCAGTTTCAACATACCTTTCTTCTTTGTCTGAATCATCCTTCATAGCAAAAAATACTACCTCAACATCTTCATCAAAATCAGTGTCAGTATTTTCAGCTTTGTTCTCAACTAGGTAACAAGCCTTCTTGCCTTTGTCCTTGTAGTCTCGGTTATCTCTTTTGTCATATTGTTGGTTGCTTCTGTAGTCTCGGTCATCACTTTTGTCAAACTTATTTTCATAAGATTTGTCATTGTCTCTTTCATCCTTTCTCTTGCTAGGGCATCTAGCAGCAAAATGTCCAATTTCTTTGCAATTAAAACAAACCAATGGTAATTTACCTTTGTATCTTCCTTTACCTCTATGTAATCTCATAGCCATTAGTGCTTCAAGTTCATCAAGTTATTTTTCATCACTATCACTATTACTATCATTTATCATAGTGTGTTTATGTCTAGATTTGCTTATTTTCATAGAAGATTTGAATGTAGACTCAATAGTTGGTAAGACGTTGTTGTCATAGCTGTTAATCTCAAATAAAATAAGTCTACCAATCAAACTATCAAGAGTAACATTGTTACTAGCTACTATTCTCATTTCTTGAATTGCAGATACTCTAATAGCATAAACATGCAGTAAGGTTATCATAATTTTACTTACAACCGTTTCTTCCTCAAGTACTCCTCTTACTCCTCGGATAGCATTAAAAAATTCTTTGATTCTGTCACTATACTAAGTGATGTTCTCTCCTTTCATTTTTAGGTCATCAAACTTTTGTCTTAGGCTTTCAGCTTTAGCTCTCAACACATTTGCATCTTCTCCATGTACTAGCTTGAGTTTGTCCCACATTTGCTTTACAGTGGTGCATGATTTCACATCTTCAAATTCATCATCAGATAGTGAAGAAGCAAGTTATATCATCATAGAATTGTGTTCATGTTTCTCTCTCAATTGATCAACAGTCAAAGGTCCAGTAGGTGCAACATGTTCAGTATCCAAGTATTGTGTGACATCATTTCCAATACCTGGTAGATGAAGTCTTATCCTGCTTTTCCATGATGCAAAGTTGTCCTTGTTCAACTTAGGTACATCCATTTTACTCATCTTGTGATCTTTAGCTTAAGTCTTTAAACTCTCTTCCAAGCACCAAAGCTCTGATACCAATTGTTAGAATAACTGAGAGGGGGGGGGGGTGAATCAATGGCCTTAAAAATGATTCCAAAAACTCAACCAAACATTTATATCTAAATATAATATCCCCTAGTTATCTTTCATTCCATCAAGATAAATGCCTTAAATAACTTTAACAAATATATACTGCTCGGTAAGATATATTGTTTATCTTTTTCTAGCCTTTACCGAGTAGCAGTAATTAAACTTAGTGTTTACCGACCAACCCAGTTTTAGTAATGTGTAAAGTAAACTATCAATGCAATGAAATAAATACACATTTGACACATAGATTTTAATGTGGAAACCCTATTAAGGGAAAAACCACTTGGGACCGATAACTCAAAATTTTCACTCTTCTGAAGTGAGCTCGGTGAAGAGCCAACCCTGTTAAAGGTTACAAACACACTGTTAAGTGCGACCTTGTTAGAGGATTCAAAAATAACTATTTTTATTTTGACCTAGCATTCACTATTTTGTCAACAAGAAAACCTTTTGATACTCTTGAGTATCTCAATACAATAAGGATGGTTAAATCCCACTTGGTTAAGAGATTTTCTGAATCAATGGTTAAACTGAAACAGTAAATGATCTGTTCAATATAACAAATTTAACTTGCAAATTTTCAGATCTATTGTTAGTCTAATAATACCTCTCTGATCAATGTTCTCTTCAATTCCTTTTCTCCCCTTCTTTCTTCTTTCTTCTCGGTGAATGATCTGTCCTCTATTGCTCGGTGTTTGCAGAATTCTTTGGCTCTATTCTTCAGCCAGTATGATCAGATATGCATGAAGACTTCTATCTTCACTAGAATTATATTCAGCATTCCATTTTTTATAATTAATTACTTGTCTCTTTATATAGACATGATTTAGTCATTCAATCTCCTTGTTGTCATCATAGATCACTTCTTGATCTGTAAAACTTGACATTATTGCTTTAATCCGTAAAGCTCCCCTTCAGTTTTATTCCACAAATCTCTCCTTGTTATCTGTGAATAAAACATGATTTAAATCTCTTCTTTTCTTTAGTTCAACTGATCGATAAGAATAAATCAATCAACCAGTCAATGTAAATATAGCTCCTGCCAGCTAAGTGTTTTTGTCATTCTTTATCTTCAGTTATGATCGGTGATCAACTTCAGTTAGCTCGATCATTGACTTCAGTTATGCTCAATAAAAACTGCAGTTAGCTTGGTGACCACTCTAGTTATGCTCGGTAAATAGCTCTTGCTCAGTAACCACTTGCTCGGTTACTATGGTGCTCAGTATACATTGTGAAGTGCTTGGTGTTCTCTGTCTGTCGGTGTGCACTGTTCGTCGGTGTTTACTGTCACTCGGTGTATACTGAACTTTTATCTTTTACCGACCACATATAATTTGTCCCTTCAACTCTTTTAAATTTATGACAATATGTGTATGACCAATCAAAATATATCAAGTTGACATCAATGACAATACAATACATTAACTGATTTAATGTCTTGCATTCACTTTTGCAGCTCGGTGATCATCAACTTATCATCTTCAAACATTTAATTATATATATATACACACACACACACACACACACACATATGTACATATACACATATACATACACACATACAAATACATATATACATATGGATATTTATACATACAAACACACCTGTAGAAGAGACATAAAGAAGGAAATGAATTAAGCTTATCAGAGAGAAGGGAAGGGGAATCATGGCTTCCTCCCTAAGCTTGATCTATCTATTCCTTTAATTTCATCTATGCCAGAAAGGTCTTTTCAATTATAAAATTAAATAAATCATTTTGATATGGCAAGATAAGACTAAATAACAAAATAAATTATGTGGGATCCAACAACAACAAAAATTAAATAACTAGCTAAACGAGCAAATAAATCAAGTCCAATTAATTAGTATTATCTTCTTTACATGCTAGTAATATAATGTTGTTGATTTATAAAAGTTAGAACTTTAATTTAAAGATTAATCAACAAGAGGAATTGATGAATAAAAAAAACTTTAATTGAGATTAGTCACTTTTAGTCAATTAAATATCTTGTTTATCAATTATTATTTATTCTAAATGAATAAATTATATTAAGGTATGATTTTCTATTTTAAGATTTAAATGTGGTAATGTTCTTGTAGCATTAGAAGATATTAGTATCGCTTTCTTTTATGCAATTTAACAAAAAAATAGCTTTCAACAATGAATTAATTTATCATGCCTAGTTAAAATTTAAACTATATGTAATCTTTTTGGTCATGTCATATAAGTGCAGTCAAATCATTTGTTTCTAGGAGCCTAAAAATAGTATACCTCATAGATGGTTCACCCTTGAGGCATTGCAAGCAGTGGCACCACAATATATGTTAGCTTACTTTTGTTATCACAAGGTGTACAAGATGCGTTCCTCATCACCCACCTCATTATGATTTCTTTCACATAGATATTACAAAATTAAATATTATATCATATTGCACATGCCATATCATTGAGTGTGCATGATACTCTACAGTGCTGATGTAGCACTAGTATTTCTCTCCCTATCTTCTTCTAGGGTCTCCTAGGCCAATCTCCTGACCTACTAGGGTTCTTTCACTAACCCTAGGCTCCTTAGGAATCTTATCACAAGATCCTAATTCTTTCAACTAGTGAACACCATCTTGTAGAACCAAACACTTCCAAACTTCATCCTAGACCTCAAATGGTCTTTCTTGCACCTTTGGCCTAAAAGGCTCCAATTGATCCAAATTGATCAATGTTCAATCCATAGAGAGGATTAGGGTTTCCAAAATGTCCATAGGACCCTTTCCAACACCTACAAGAATTCTTTGTATCAGAACCTTAATCGAGTTCCAAGAACCTACACAATTGCTTCTCAAATAGGGCTACAAAGCAATTAGCCCTATTTGGTCACTTTTTTTGCAATAACATACAAAATCTCATAACAAGTACTCAAAAAATTTTAGGATCCAGACACCCTTTACTAAGACACTAGAGATTTTCTAGGTCTAAAGCTTCCAAGTTGTCCGTACAGCTCTGCCTACAAATAAGGCTAAAAATTAGGGTTTTGAGGGTTTCAAAACCAGTCTGCCAGAAACTTCTTTCTTGCTATCAAAGAAACCTCACCAAATCTTCCCACTCACCTTGGTATATCACAACACACCACCCTACTCCTCTAAAATCTTTGATTGAAGCTATGAATGCTTTCAATCCACCATAATGGCTCTGCAACTAATGGTGATCCCTAGCCATGTCACACTAGCTCACCTATGGCATCACCTTAAAAATGGTTGCCATAACTTCTAGGGCCCCTCCTTCACTGTACAAAATTTACATGGATTCAACCACCATATTCCAAGAGCCCATGCAAGCACCACAGTGGAAATGGAGTTAAGACCCGATCTGCATATGTTACTCAAAACAAACCTGCGACTGGACTAAATTTAAAAGATTTTAAACAAGAAACTAAAACTATTGAATATACCAATCTAACACCAGTAGAAGTCTTGAAAAAACCTAAATTCTACTAAACAAAGCTTACAAAAATGAATTCAATCCATTAAACCACCGGATCACCTCAAAAACCATAAACAGTCACTGTAATTGCATTATACAGTCCGTACACAAAATTACTCCAACTTGCCAACCCTTCACACATCTCGAGGATGGTATTATATAGTTGACCCCCACTCTAATTCATTAGTTTTAGATAGTTATCTAACCAATTCCATCAAAAATGCATTATTGTCATAAAAGTTGTCAATGTTGTCAATGACAACATTGACAACTTTTTGCAACTTTTAGCTCTAGTGTCTAAACTTGGACTAAACTTGTCCAAAGTTGTCCAATCCACAAAATATGATGAAATGACATCAAATAGGACCTCTAGTCCCTTGTTTGGCTCATTTTGTCACAAAATGCCAAAAACACCCTGTTGGACCTAAATGGACACAAGGGTCTGTAAAGACCTAATGAGACACATCCTCTTACTAACTCACTACACACTAGGAACAAGATGTCCCCTTATTAACCTAGTGATCTGGCTAGAACCACTACAAGCCAAAAACATAAAGAATCCCTAGGTTACAATGCATCCATTAGCCTACCTAGGTGCTCCTACACCATACTCCCCCAAAAAGAAAAACTATGTCACTCCTGTGGACAACAAATCCTCTAAAATGCCCACCTTCTTGAAGTATGCTTCTGCAATCCAGGAAGCCTCTGACTCTGGCCTATCCTTCCATTGAATTAAATGCTCCATTTAGATTTTGTGTCTAGTAGTCTTCTTAACCCGGGAGTCCAGAACTTTGTCAGCTACCATCTAAAACTTTGGAGGTAAGGCAGTAACCTCCACATCATCACTAGCCCCCTGAATATTTGGATTGATCTCATCTAGTTGCCCTCTGAATTGGATTAAGTATTGAATATTAAATACTGGAGAGATGCTCAAGTCTGATGGTAAATCCACTTTATAGGCATTAGCCCCATATTTTGCTAAGATTTTGCAAGGTCCCACCCTCTTCATCTGAAGCTTGGTAGGGACACCATTTTGTAGCCTTGATTTGTTCAATTGGACCATGACATAGTCCCCCACTTTAAATTGAACATCCTTCCTCTTTTCATCAACTTTGGTTTTCAACTTATGTTGACTATCTTGAATCTGCTTCTTTACTTGGTCTTGTATCTCTTTCATGGTAAGGGTGAAGTCCTCTACATGGCCACTTCTGTACTCCATCCCACCAAGATCTCTGAGCTCACAAACACCCCTAGGGTGCATGCCATAAACAAACTCAAATGGACTCTTTCCTGTCATTCTATTATTTCTATCATTGTAAGCATATTCTGCTTGGGGAATGACTACATCCCAAGTCTTCCCATACTCCTTAGTTAGGAACCTCAATAGGTTACCCAACACCCTATTTACTACCTCAGCTTGGCCATCAGTCTGAGGGTGGTAAGCTGAACCAAAAGATAGGTTAGTGCCCAATCTTGTCCATAATGTTCACCAAAATGGCTCATAAATTTCACATCCCTATCAGAGACTATACTCAAAGGGAGATCATGGATCCTCACAACCTCTTTAAAAAACAAATAAGCAATGTGGCTAGCATCATTAGTAGTTTTATAGCATCATTAGTAGTTTTACATGGGATGAAATGCCCCATTTTACTAAATCTATCAACAACTACATAAATACTATCATACCCCTATTTAGTCTTGGGTAAGCCCACAATAAAATCCATATTCACACACTCCCATGGCCTATTAGGGACTGGTAGAGGCTGATACAACCCTACATTACTCATTCATCCTTTGGTCTTCATGCAAATAACACACTACTCCACATACTTGGTGACATCTTTCACCAACTTTGGCCAATGGTAGAACCTTTGGACTAGTTCCAAGGTCTTGTCCTTACCAAAATGACCACTTAGAGAACCATTATGTTTCTCTTGGATGAGGTTCATCCTCATTGACCCTTTGGGTACACACAACTGATTTCCCTTGAACATAAATCCATTTTGTAAAGTAAAATCAGAGAACTTGCTATGAAAATGATTCTCAAAATCAACACATACCTTAAAGGCCTCACCAAAATCCTCATCTAATTTGTATAGATCTCTGAAACTTTCAATCCCAATGCTATTCAAGTGGACTTCTTGCACTGTCAACAACCTCTTTCTTAAGGCATCTGCCACCTTATTAAGTTGACCCTTCTTGTGTTTTATAGTAAAAGTGAATGCCTGCAAGTACTCCATCCACTTCAAATGCCTATTGCTTAGTTTTTCTTGAGTGTTGATGTAACTAAGAGCCTAATTGTCAGTAAATACTACAAAATCCTTAGGAAAAAGATAGTGCCTCCATTTTCTCAAAGATTGGACTAAGGCATATAGTTCCAAATCATAAGAAGAATACTTCTTCTTAGCCTCATTCAGTTTCTCACTAAAGAAGGCAATTGGTCTGCCCTCTTGACTCAATACACCCCCTACTGCCATTCCACTAGCATCAAACTCAATGGTAAACAAATTATCAAAGCTTGGAAATTGTAGGACTGGTTGAGTAGCCACTTGTTTCTTCAACAACTCAAAAGCTTTCCCTGCCTCTATTGTCCATCTGAACTTAGTTTTGACCCCACCCTTTATAGTATCCACCAAAGGTGCACATATTCCACTGAAATTCATAATAAACTTCCTATAAAATTGGGCAAGGCCATGAAAACTCCTTACCTCTGTGGCTGTGGTAGGTGGAGGCCAGTTTAGGATGGAAGCAACTTTGTCTTTGTCCATCTTCAAAGACCCCTTAGACACTACAAAGCCCAAGTAAACTAGTTCTTGCTTGAAGAACTCACACTTCTCAAGGTTAATAGCCAATTTCTCCTCATGTAACCTTTTCAAGACTGCCTCCACATGTGTGATATGCTCCTCTCTTGTCTTGCTAAATATTAGTATATCATCAAGATATACCACCACAAACTTCCCTGTGAAGTCCTTGAGCACTTCATTCATGAGCCTCATGAATGTTCTCGGAGCATTAGAGAGGCCAAATGGCATAACAAGCCATTCATATAACCCATTTGTGGTCTTGAATGTCATTTTCCATTCATCACCTTCCTTCACCCTAATTTGGTGATAACCACTCTTTAAATCCAACTTTGTAAAGTACATTGCCCCTCCTAGGCAATCCATAAGATCCTCTATTCTAGGGATTGGGAATCTATACCTTATTGTAATCCTATTTATAGCCCTTGAGTCTATGCATAATCTCCACTTTCCCCCCTTCTTGGATGCTAAAACAACCAGGACTGCACAAGGACTAATACTCTTTTTGATCAAGCCTTGATCCAAGAGTTCCTACACTTGCCTAGCTACCTCCAAGTTCTTATCTGGATTCAAATTTTATGCTTCTTTGTTGGGCAAGGATGCCCCTGGCACAAAGTCTATTTGATGACTTATAACCCTCTTAGGTGGTAGGGTTCCAGGAGTGCCATCACTCACTATGTATTTGTACTTCTCAAGCAATTCTTGCACTTCTGATGGTAATGGCTCCTTCACTGATTCTTCTTCTTCCTTGGGCTTCGGTACAATGGAATACCCCTCACTCTCATCACCCTTGATGTCTTTTACAAACTCCTTTCCATTGCATAACATAACACTAGGAGTTTTGGTCTATGGTTCTTCATCCTCTAGTAATGACTGAATTTCGAAGGTCTTCCCTCCTTTTTTGAAAGTGATGGAGTTCTCTTTCCCATCATACACTGCTCCATTATCAAATTTCCAAGGCCTCCCAAGAAGAAAATGGAAAGCATCCATTGGTAGGATGTCACAAAGTAATTTGTCCTTGTATCCTTCTATTGATAACTCTACCCATGTTTGCTCATTGACCAACACACTTTGGCCTTTGTTGAGCCATGTCACCTTATAGGGATTCACATGGGGTATCTTGGCTAGCTTAAGCTTTACTATTGCCTCTTCTGAAATGATGTTATCTGTGGATCCAGAGTCCACAATCACCTTACATACCTTACCAAGGATCTTGCATCTGATTCTAAACAGTGCCCTCCTGTGTTTGGGCTTATCCTTGATTGGTTGCCTTATTAGTACCCTTCTGAACATTAGATTCTCACCCATCTCTGAGTCTAGATGGTCTACCTCAGGGGTTTTGACACTTGAAGTGTCCTCATGTGCATATGCTATCCTCTTATCACTATTTGTTGCATAAGGTTTTTTTGGACATCTGTAGGCTGGATGGCCTAGCTGCCCACATCAATAACATTTCATGGTTACAAAATAGGAACTACTCCCACCTCCTCTTCCTCTATTAGGACCACCATGATTACCTCTGCCTCTGTTATAGCCTCCTCTGGAACTCCTTTCAGTCTGCTGCTCTGTCAACATATTCTCTCCTTGGGTTCTTTGTTCACTACCCCTGCCTTGGTAGCCTTCTCTTTGACCCCTATGTTCTCTTCCTCTACCTCTATTGTTATTGTTGTTCTTGAAGGTAGAATCCCCTTTCTTCTTATTCTTTTCTTCCACCTTTATAGCCAATTGATGACACTTTTGAATAGTAGTAGGTGTCCATAGGCTAATTTCCTCTTGGATGTTCCACTTAAATCCACCCAAGTATCTAGCCACTTTGATTGGTTCTTCTTCCTGCAATCTATACCTTAAACACAATCTCTGGAACTCCTCAGTATATGAGGCCACATCTAGGTCTTTCTGTTTCAAGTTTTGTCTCTTCCTATGAAGCTGGATCTCATAGTCCTCTGGAAGATAGTTCTCCTTCAACTTGGACACCATAGCATTCCAATTTGCTATTGGTTGCTTTCTCATACTTACCCTCTCATCTTGAAGGTATTTCCACCAAGTCAAAGCTGACCCTCTGAGTCTAGACTTGGCCACTTTGATCTTTTGGGCTTCACTTATCCCCTCACACTCGAAGTGATTCTCCATTGCTTCAATCCAATCCATAACTATTTCAATATCCATCTTTCCTCCAAATAAAGGTATTCCTTCCAAAGCTTTTCCATTTAATGCCTTTATGGCCTTCAAGAAAGGTTCCTCATTCAATACTAGATATGGTTCGGGGATGAAGTCTTCCTCTTCAATCTTCTGCTTACCCCTACTACTGGTTTCAGCTTCAAAGTCTTTCTTCCTAGCAGCATCTACTAGTTCTTTCCTATTTATCCTCATTGCTTCCAATGTACCCTCAAGGAATCTATTTTTCTCCTTTTTCTCTTCCATGTCCTTGGCTAATTCTGCATTTTTCACCATCTTTGTAGAACCACAAGATTCCACTTCTGACATAAACCAATCTTCCCAAGTTTCTCAACTTGCTCTGATACCACTCTTATGTAGCACTAGTCTTGCTCTCCCTAGCTTCTTCTAGGGTCTCCTAGGCCAATCTCCTGACCTACTAGGGTTCTTTGAATAACCCTATGCTCCTTAGGAATCTTATCACAAGATCCTAATTCTTTCAACTAGTGAACACCATCTTGTAGAAAAAAATACTTCCAAACTTCCTCCTAGACCTCAAATGGTCTTTCTTACACCTTTGGCCTAAAAGGCTCCAATTGATCCAAATTGATCAATGTTCAATCCAAAGAGAGAATTAGGGTTTCCAAAATGTTCATAGGACCCTTTCCAACACCTTCAAGCATGCTTTGTATCAGAACCCTAATCGAGTTCCAAGAACCTACACAATTGCTTCTCAAATAGGGCTACAAGCAATTAGCCCTATTTGGTCACTTTTTCTACAATAACATACAAGATTTCTTACACAAGTGCTCAAAAAAGTTTAGGATCCAAACACCCTTTACTGAGACACTAGAGATTTTCTAGGTCTAAAGCTTCCAAGTTGTCCGTACAGCTTTGCCTACAAACAAGGCTAAAAATCAGGGTTTTGAGGGTTTCAAAACCAGTTTGATAGAAACTTCTTTCTTGCTATCAAAGAAACCTCACAAAATATTCCCGCTCACCTTGGGATATCACAACACACCACCCTACTCCTCTACAAGCTTTGATTGAAGCTATGAATGCTTTCAATCCACCATAATGACTCTGCAACTAATGGTGATCCCTAGCCATGCCACACTGGCTTGCTTAGGGCATCACCTTAAAAATGGCTTCCATAACTTCCAGGGCCCCTCCTTCACTATACACAATGTACATGGAGTCAACCACCATATTCCAAGAGCCCGTGCAAGTGCCACAGTGGAAAATGGAGCTAAGACCCCATCTGCAGATGTTACTCAAAACAAACCAGCGACTGGACTAAATTTAAAAGATTTTAAACAAGAAACTATAACTATTGAATCTACCATTCTAACACCACAAGAAGTATTGAGACAACCTAAATTCTACTAAACAAAGCTTACATAAATGAATTCAATCCATTAAACCACCCGATCACCTCAAAAACCATAAACAGTCACTGTAATTGCATTATGCAGTCTGTACACAAAATTACTCCAACTTGCCAACCCTTCACACATCTCGAGGATGGTCTTATATAGTTGACCCCCACTCCAATTCATCAGTTTTAGACAGTTATCTAACCAACTCCACTGAAAATGCATTCTTGTCATAAAAGTTGTCAATGTTGTCAATGACAACATTGACAACTTTTTGCAACTTTTAGCTCTAGTGTCTAAACTTGGATGAAACTTGTCCAAAGTTGTCCAATCCACCAAATATGATGAAATAACATCAAATAGGACATCTAGTCCCTTGTTTGGCTCATTTTTTCACAAAATGCCAAGAACACCCTATTGGACCTAAATGGACACAAAGGTCTCTAAAGACCTAATAAGACACATCCTCTTACTAACTCACTACACACTAGGAACAAGATGTCCCCTTATTAACCTAGTGGTCTGGCTAGAACCACTACAAGCCAAAAACATAAAGAAGCCCTAGGTTATAATGCATCCACTAGCCTACCTAGGTGCTCCTATACCAAGTGCGTAGTCTGACGACAACATGATGGAGTTCTTTAAGGGAAAAAAAATGTCTACAAATTTATGTGTTTTAAACATAGGTATGACAATACCCATATGAAGCTTAGGAGTGGCAACTTTGTTCACATAAAGGCTTAGGTAGAATTTAATGTGCAAGAATTCGATAGGTCCTTATATTAAATTGAGTACATAGAATAAACTAATGAATAATTAACATAGCTTTTCAATAAGCACTTCACATAATAAGGGATGATAATTCATGCAAGGATTTAAAAGTCCTTGACATGGATGTGAGCATTAAACAAGTCCTTGGTATAAACATGGTCAATAGGTAAGTATTATACAAATATAATCATACATGGACTGGGCACTTACTATGAGACTTACTTGGTTTACTTCTTTTTTTCGTCTTAGAGAACCAAAAAGAAATTTTTTTTGTGTCTTTTCTATCCTCCTCTTCTTTGATGAATTAGATTCATTATATCCAATTATGTGCTAAGAAACTATGTTACTTGTTATGTGTTTGAGGTTGACCTTGTGTGATGTGTTTGTGCTTGATAACCATGGATTCCATCTCCTAGTCTAGAGGGGGGCGCCTTACGGTCCCATGATGGTCATTAGTCTTCCACCAATGTAAATTATATCTAATGTTGTATACCTTGTGTAGTCATGCACTTGGTAGTGTTGTCACATGATTCTGTAATGACATTGTTCAGTTTCAACATGATGTGTGCAAGTGTGAGTTTTATGATGTGCATGTCACAAAATGTAATCACAAAAAGTGTTGGTCCATTTGTAGTCCATTAATGTTCTTATGTAAATGTTGGAGCATTATAGACACAATTTAAAAAAAAAATGCAATATGCCTAAGATGGTGATGCTAGATAACACTGTACTTATTAATGCTTTATGATGATCTCAATCTCTTCCATTCTAGGATTTATTGTATTATTCCTTTATGATTTCAAAGGGATAAGAAATGTCCTTAAATACAACAACATAGCACACAAATGTGTGCTAGGTCAATTCATATTAGCTAATAGGAAGAGGTTGACAAACTTTACACTAAAATTTATAACTTGACACATGGAAATGACTTGGTCAATTTCACCAATATTTATAAACTAGAGTGGCAAATGAAAGATTGAGGTATCATAACTAGTTTGACCTATGAATGATGACGAAGACATGCTAAGATAAGGCTACAAATGCAATTTTACTACTAAAATTTAACCCAACACTATGCTATTTATAGACTTCTTACTACATAAAAAAAATCAAATTAAAGTTGACTCCAAATAAAATAAAAAATAAAAAAATAGAATTTCCAACATTACCATTATATTCTTCTTCTTCTTCTTTACTGTCAATTTGCATTTAAAAACTGTGTGCCTTGAAATATGGCTCTTTAGCTTATAATAATGGAGACCTTATCATATCATCATGATATGTATGAAAGAAATTTTTATTATAATTAATGTATTAAAGACTCGTGTAAATCATCTTCCATGAAAGAGCACAAGCATTTTTAGGTAAAGCTCGTGACAAACCCTTAAAACTTGTGTCACAATCAAATGTTGAGTGGGAAATGTTTGTCTATTTGTCTTCCATTTCGGTTAAAATGGGACCCTGGTGGGCTTTATATGATCCTCCTATTGGAATAGGGAAATCCTGTCCACACAAAATTATGTTTTTCCTGTATTTTCTCCAGTAATCCGAAGTGTAAAAATGTTCATTCTACCAATTCTTTGAATTGATACGTCCCTCTGCCACGACACTCCTTTTGTTCTGCCCGTTCACATCACAAACAGCATTGAATTGCTTGCAGTTGAAGCACAGCAGGCAGAATGGGGTAGAATGGGGTAGAGTAGTCCTATTAGAAGTGACTGCCTACCCACTAACCCCAACCACACCTCCAACCCCACGAATTGACATAATTTTGGTTAATATGTAGCCATTCTTCCTTACCTTACCTTACATGGGGAGAAGTATGCTCGGCTCTTTGGGTAGTACACATTGAGTAGCTTGGGCTCCTGGCTCTATGCATTGGATGCTTTCTCGGCACTCCTGAAAAGAATGTTGGGCTCTTCTCTACATTTGATTTCAAAATCAATACCTACACTCACTACAAACCATCAGTCCTCACCAGTAGGGTTACAATCCCTTCAAAATGGATCGCTCCAATGGTGGATGCTCAGTTGAAGGATACTTCTCATATATGTGAGGGTTCAGTGAAGGATTACTTATATGTTGTAACCTCTTTCTTATGGGCAGAGATGCCGATATTTATGTAACTCAGTTGTATAGAAATCATCAGTTCTCATTTAATAGGGTAACAATCCCTTCAATGGTGGATGCTCATTTGGAGGAGGTTTCTGATATAAGTGATGATTTACTTATCATATTGTAACTCCTCTCTTAAGAGCAGAGATATCGATATCTATGTAAATCTGTTGTAGAGAAAACTCTGAAACAGAGTGTTGAGACGATTAAGTTGCTGGAGGCATGAATTCAATGTACCCACCAGAATTGCAGCATCCGATAGAGCCTCTGGAACCCGAGTCTGGCTCGGTAACTTCTTTGGCTCACAATATCAGTCACGGCACTGGCAGTGGACTGATTGTGAGTGAAGAAGAAGTAGACAGGGCAGATGTGGAACCCCAACAGCAAATTGGCCATGAAACAGTGTTTTCAAGGGCTTTGGACAGGCTTTCAAGGGCTACATGGTTTTCTTTGATTAGGAGGATTTTCCATTATCAGAATGGGAGAGAAGGATCTGATCTGAGATTGAATCCATTGAATACAGGGACATGGATCTTCTTTGAGTTGGTATTGATTTTGTCTCAGATTGTTTCGGCCGTGGTAATTCTGTTGCTTTCAAGGCACGAGAAGCCCATTTCACCTTTGCGCTTGTGGGTTATAGGACATGCTCTTGGTTGTTGTATAAGCCTGCCCCTTCTCTATTGGCGTTACAAGCACCCATATGTGGATCACAACTCCACAGATCAAAATCCTCATCGTCTCAGAGCACTGTATGGGAGAAATCCCCCACCTCTACCCAACAGCTCTCATGGTGAACATGGCAATGGGTATTCCAGGTTCTGTTACATTGATTTTTTTCTAATAACACCTACATTATATTCTTCTGTTTAGTAGTGTAGTCCTTATGTATTCTCTATTTTCCTATTTTATTTTATGAAATAATCTCCATGGATTTCCCTGTTCTAAGATCGTGTCATGACATAAAATTGAAGACAAACTATAAAAAGTATTGGGTACATGATAATTCATCTTATATTTAATGTGCATATCATAAAGTTTTTTAAAAAAGAATGTTGTTTCCTTCATTTTTGTTTGCAGGGTTGCCTTCTTTATGGAACGGTGCAGAATGTCATTAGATTTTTTCTTTGCAGTTTGGTTTGTCATAGGTAATGTGTGGGTGTTTGGTACAAGGCGTCCATTTTCTGACGAGGCTCCTAGCCTGTACAAGTAAGTAGTAGAATCTTATAATAAATGGGCTAATTCTTGAACATTAAATTGTTCAACAGTTAAAAAAGGTATTTTTTCTCAATACGAATAGGACAATTGTGTACCACTTTTCAATGTGGATGAAGTGTAAAATTGCTGATGATTGAAGTAAATCATATTTGTGGCTAGACCATCTTTAATCTGCAAGGTTTATAATGTTTAGGGCTTCCCAATCTTTCTTTGCAGGTTATGCATTGCACTACTTGCTTTAAGTTGCATTGGATATGCATTGCCATTCTTTCTATTTGCAGTGCTATGTTGCTGTATGCCATGTATAAGTACTCTACTTGGGTACAGTGTAAGTTCTCAGGGAAAGGAAAGCCGGGGAGCTTCACATCAGGATATTGCAGCTTTACCCATTTACAAATTCAAATCAATGTGCCATGTGAAGGGAATAAAAAATGGTAGAAGAGTAGAGTCACAAGAAGATGCTGATGATGCAAACTGTGGAGGTGGGTCTATAATAGATAGTGCAGGAATTAGACAGAGATCTCTCTCGCCAGAAGATGCAGTGAGTATAGTAGTAAATGTTTGTCTTGTTTTTGCATTCCACTTCACCTTGAGATTCTGTTCTTCAATAATATAGATTTGTGTGTTTTGATTAAGCAGGAATGTTGCATCTGCCTTCTAAAGTACAAAGACAATGAGCTTCTGAAGGAGCTCTCATGCTCACACCTCTTCCATGTGGGGTGTGTTGACCAGTGGTTGAAGATTAATTCTTCCTGCCCTCTGTGCAAACGTGAGCTTGTTGGATCAAGAAGCATATGTGACCATATTTCCAGATATGAATTAGAAGAAAGAAGCAGAAGAGTTATTCTTGACATCGAGGATTTTGCTGATAGGTAGTGGGCCATTTCCCTTAAATTCAATTATATATTTGGCAAACAAATGCATTTCAATATATGTTGGACCTGCCCTCCCTCTCACTGAAACAAGGCCTTCACTGTCCATTACAGTGTTTGTGTGGACACAGCTTTACCATTTAGCTGTACTAAATGTGGGAGGCAGGTCCAACATTGTCTGATGTAAAGTTGTATCTACTTGTATGATTCAGAGGTTTCACGCTGTCCACAATAATTTATAAGTTGTTCTAGGTAGGCTACCTAATTCGCTGCAATTCGATTCATGCTCACCCAATTTGAGAAAAAATCAATTTCATTGTTTATTTATACGATAGACTTTGCTCCAACTCCAATTTCTCCTCATGAAAAAGAGGTGGTATTAGTCAAAGGTATGAACTCTGTCCCTGAATATCGTTAGATCTTTTCTTTAAGCCCTCAGTTTTTTCTTCAACCTTGGAAAGGAAATAAAACACCACCTTTTAAATTATTTTGACTGAACTTGAAGTACTAAACACAAGTAAATAACCAGCCTTAAATTAAAAAGCAGAGACAATAATTGGTATATCAAAACTAAACTCAAATATATAGACAACTATTTGAAGCATTTGACTTGATCTCCACATCTTAAAAAAATAACACTACCCATAGAAATGACCCTTATGCATAAACATAAATTCTGTCCTTCACCTTGTCGTTTGGAATCTATCGGAAAATCAATCAGATGTTGATAAAAACTTATTAGGAGTTTGATAGACAAAGATCTCTCCTTTTATCAAATCTCTTATTTTGATATATTAGTTTTGAAACAAGGATGAAGAACCATGGATGATTGGCCTAATTCATCATTGTAAGTTAACATGTACTAAATCTTCTATTTTCTATAATAATGTTGCTGTTTAGATGGATAAAAGTGAATTAAGGTTTATTCTTCTATGCAACATCTTAATTGTAATTTGAAATATTTCATGCTTAAATTGACAAGCAACAATTAATGGGAAAAGGTTGACTTAGTCCAACATTACATTCAAACTTAATAAATTTTTGTTCATTTTTGTTCTAATGAATTTGACTAGGGTAAGTGTGTATAAAATGAGAATTGGAACTGGTCATTAGGAATGTGTGGGGATAAAATCACATTAGATTCATGTAATTTGTCATTTTTTGTGCAAAAATATTTTGCTTGCATTATATCATTACATTAGGGACAATTGGGTCAAGATGAAGCCAAAATAAGGGTACAATACTTCTCACACATTTTACGCCCACTTTAGGACTTGCATGTCAACTATTATGAAGATGCATGTTATAAACAAACAATCAACATGAAACCCATTCTATAGACACTCAAGAAATTGTATATATATAACATGATTTGAAATATTCAATTACAAATGAGCACCCCATCATGTAAATTTAACTACCCAAAATTATATGGGCAATATATGATAGACCAATGATGATTTGATAGTGTACCGTCCTAAATTGCAAGCACCTATAATTAAATGCTCAATTTAGCCCCATTCTAGCATGTATGGGTTCACATATTGATTTTTGACATCTCAGCTCAATTTCACTCTCCTAGCACTCATTGGACTTTTATTAATTTAAATTAATATTATGAGTCCTCTCTTAATTGATTCTCACCAAAATCTTATTTGGGCCATTTATTATAAGTGTGCCTTTTAAATTTATTTCATCTCCTCACTTTAAGATGAGTATTACCTTATTTTAAAGTTTGAGGTATATTTTCCACATCTATCAATCTCACATCTCTGTGTGGCGTATCTTTTCGGAAATTAGAACCTATTATCTTGCTCCTATTAAATTTCATCATCTTTTGGTGGGAAGAGAACGCCTAGGTCACCCTCTTCCCAAAAACTCAACCTCTTCCTAGCATTTTTGCCTGAAATTTTGGGAGCGAGATTTGGTGGTTTTACACTCCCCAAAAGTATGCCCCATATGAAAATATCATTCTTCTAACCCGGCCTAAAGGTGATTTTACTTTGAGATCTCTATATAAAGGCCCCCCTTTCCATTCATTCAGCAACAATCAACACACAAGGAAAAATATCAATTCAAGCATCCAAGTCTTCAAGCATTGTGGCAAATTACAACATTCATGGTGCAAGGCATATCTTTCATGATTTCCTTTTAGGTTTTTTTGTGGAGTTCAAGTTATTGCATTAACACTTGTGATTGCACCGTCAAGGTATAAGGTAATTTATGATTCAAATTTGGCTTCTATTTCCTTTCAAACATATTTCATTTCATTTCAAGGGTTGATTCCTCAACTGGGGTTTGATTGAAACAAACCCCTCTCTACACAATAATTTATTTATTTTTTGTGTGTAGGAACATGTGACACTCACACTAGATTGAATCTGGGAAGTTCAGGATCTCATAGACAGTTTGCAATTCGAATAATCAAAAAGCACCAGGAACAGGAGGCCCTAGGCGCCCTCTTCCCTGCAAAACAACATCAAATTGAAATCATAGGTCAGTGGTTTTCTTTGGTTTATGCATCTAATACTTGTACAAATTGTCTATTTTTTGTCATATTGTATATTTTGCAACTTGTCAGTTTTTCCTATTTTGTCTTCTATCATGCACCATTAAATCATATCCCTTTAATCAACCTTTCGTATTAGTGAAGGATTAGAGATAACCATTAAGCGCTTGATCCTATTCAAGCCTCGTAGTTCATCCTCCTTCCTAATGTACTATAGGAGATGTGATTGACCCCCCTTGATCCACATTTCTTATTGTACATTTTAGTGAACTCGACTCATAACATTTTAAATTCTGATTTGGTGTCTAGATCTGATTTGTATGCATTACATTGTTGAATTTAGGCAGTTAGTTCTAATTTTATCGAACTTAGATGCATTTATTGATTAGAAAAGACATAGAAAATTGCACTTATCTCATAGATCTAATCATTCTTGCATTTCCTTTTCATTCTTGCATGTATCAAAACAATAAAAAGTACAAAAATATTTCATTACATGCATTATTGTATGTATTTGCATTTGCATTCTATGAATGGAGTTGTTATCTTTATTTGCTAGTTCAATTTTAAGTTTTTTCAAGAATTTCAAGATGTTTCCTTTCATGCATATGATGGTAACTTAGTTCTTCATTTCATCCATAGTAATAATATATCCTCTCCCAAAATGGATCCTACTTGTGAGAACATTTTGGCACAAGAAGAGCTTATTAACACTTCTTCAAAGAATCTCCCTCCTAAGGATGAAACCTTGAAGAATGATGTTGATCCTTCTCCTAAAATGCATCTCCCTTGTGAAAATATTTTGGTGCAAGAGAAAAACATTATAAAAATATTTCTTAATGATACCTTACCTTCTATTCATTCCTATGACTTCCCCTTTAGGGATGAAGCTTTACTTTTTTGTGATTATCACTCTCCTAAAGTTTTCTATATTCATAGAGATGTTCCTACCATTGATGACTCCCCTATTTGGGATGAACCATTGGACAATGATGTTGATTATTCTCTCCCCCATGAAAAACCTTTATGAAAGAGGATGATATTATGGTAAAGGAGGCTAGCATGATTGACTTCTTTTCTAATCTTCTCTGTATAGATGACACGTTAA
The DNA here is from genome assembly GCA_018584345.1 of Thuja plicata. Taxonomy (NCBI): domain Eukaryota; kingdom Viridiplantae; phylum Streptophyta; class Pinopsida; order Cupressales; family Cupressaceae; genus Thuja; species Thuja plicata. Next base: position 940,382 of record MU228094.1, read on the forward strand.
TGAGTGATGTTAATATTTCTCCTAAGATGTCCCCTCTTTACGATGATATTTTTGAACAAGAGGAGGATAATATCATTACCACTTTCTTTAATGCTTCCCTTCTAGAGATAAAGCCTTGAAAAACCAAGAGCCTAATCAAGTCTTTGTTGTCAATGTTTTGGGTAGTGAAAAGCCTAAGATTGTTGTCCATCTTAATCAAGATACCCCTCAGCCTTAAAATAAATGAATCATAGTGGTGAAATGTGCTCAACAAACCAATTATCGTGTGGTTTCTCACACATATAATGTGATGTCCCCGAATTTAAAAAGATATACGATTAAAATAAATTTTAGTTAAAGATTAAAATTTATGTGCTAGCGATAAATATGTAATTGGATACATAATAAAACTTATTGATTATATACTAAACCCTTTTGAATATGATATTGATTACCAAATCGATGTACAACCATAAAATATTGTGGTTGAGATCTGCAATATAATATCGATCCCTAAATGTCATGGGAAAGAAACTCAATTTGGAAGTGACATATATATGTATCTCATTGACGGATCAAAGGTTATCATATGCAGCGTTGAACGCTAGAGTTGAGAGGCGACATAAATTAGAAAACCATGCACAAACCATGACAGAGAAACACATAATGGCTTCTACAAGATTTTCCAATTAGGGAGACTAATCCCTTAACCCATCCCTCAGTGGAAAGAAGTGGTGACTGCAAACAAATGGGTTATCTACGTCGACCATATAGAGTCAATTATTAATGGAATAAATGAAATAACAACCTTATACACAATGATAATAATCAGTAATTAAAATGTCTACAACAATGAATACTTATCGACGTTTTATCCTTTTATCATTCCATATGATTAATCTTAATCGTATTGCATTATCTGTTCATAATAACCAATCCACTTATTGATGTTAATTAATCAAGGTAGCAAACATAAAAATGAATTCAACGGTTCACTGTGCCCATTCAAAATATTATATTTATTTAATGTCGATCAAATATGGAGGATGTGGATTGAAGAATAAATATTATACTTGTTCCCTTGTGGACCTATAACTCTCACTCAACATTATCTGTTGCTGACGCAACCTTGTCATATCCAAGTGCAAGCATCACAACAGTCATATCACAGACGACACCATATAAAGCATATTCATATCTCCATATCAAAGACGACTCAAGAAAATAACCAAATTGCATATACGCTACAAAGATTATCAGAGTACACACTACTAGTGATCATCCCTATAATAACTTGACATATAATTTATTGTTTATCATAGATGACTAACACAAAATGTGCATGAGTCATATTGGAGTATCACATACAACCATAGAATCACATTGAGATTCGAACTCTTATTGAAGACATAGCCTTGTAAGCTTGTATTCCATTGTGGCTTTGGAATTACAATTGTAAATATATACATATTGTCCATCTCCATTTTGCATTATCCATTGGTTCCATCATAATATATTGCATTTCCTATATACATTAATGTTAGAGTAATAAGTTATTTATCTTATTAATTAAATTATTTTGATTTAATTATTAAAGTCACTTATTATCTCTAGTTTACTTAAGCTAAATTAGACAAATAATAATTAATTATTATCATGCAACCTAGGTTTTTCCCTTTTAGGGTTTTGATCACCTTTATAAGGTTTGATCTCATTGTAATTATTCTCACTTGGCGAATTATCTAAGGATGCTATTGTATTGAGAAGTTTCTCTCCATTGTTTTGCACATGATGTTTCTTCTTTTATCAATCTGTTATTTCTAGCCTCCATAGCTTTTGCTTCTCTCTTTCTGTGACAGGTTTGCATGTAGGTGATCCTTGGGAGCTATAGGGATTTTTTTCATCAACTCCAATATGGTATCAGAGCTCCAAATCTTCATGCACCTATTCTCTTCATGAGAGATTTGACCTTGTTCTTAAGATCTGTGTTTTTAAGAGGTTTTGTGTTTCATATTTTTGTGGATCTAGGGGAGTTTGTTTTTGGAGCACTTTGGGCTCAAAGGAACCTCACGGTTGCGCTCAAAAGGCCCCAAAACCCTTATTTTCATATAAGGCATGTCCAATTTGGACACAATTGCATTCAGAGACAATTTTTTTTGGCATGTAAGGACCTATTTTGGCATGGATACCGAGGCGGAGAAAACAAGAAATTTTATTTATTTATTTCTTGATACCTCTGCCAATTTTGGCAGTCCCACCATATTTAGCTCCATCACTAGATTTAGTGGAGCTCCGCCATATTTAGTAGAGATCACTTGGAGTTCTTATTTTAGAGCAGTCTTCGATTTTTTGCTCATATCTTGAGCAAACGGAGGCATTTTTTGCCAAAAAGATATCGTCGGAAAGCTGGTTCCGAGCCCGATCTAATTTTACACGTTTGGTTTTATAATTTTACCATGTTGAAGGGTTTTTTGCCAGTCAAATTCAAGGTTCCCTTTTGCACTCTAGGAGCCATATCTTCACTAGTACATTTAACCCCTATTTTCGACCTAAATTTTTGACGAGGCATTATATTTATTTGTCTTGATCGGATTATAGAAGGAAAATTTTGACTTTTTTTTTAAGTAATGCTAATGTTTATTGAAATTACGACGAACACCCATGTTAGTCGGAATTCTGACCAACACAGGTATTGCTTTAAAAAAAAGATTTCTATTCATTATGTTTCCTTACACGCACATGAAGGCACGAAGGGCAGAAGAAGTGAGGGCACGGAAATTTGTGATTTATATCAGGGCTACGCTGGGGTTTATGAGGAAACTGTTTGGATCCCTCGCTGCAGAGAATGGTTATCGAGGCTGCAGATACGTGCCCTCTCTGCCCGGAGTATTCACTGTATACAACTCTGTAAATGTCGGTAAAAGCTCTATTTTTCCCCATATTAAATAGCGTTATATTTCATTATCAGGTGCCGAGCCTTCTTGAACAATTTCGTATGTTGTTTACATTTTTTGGTTTGCTAAATGGATCTGTTAAATCCCCCAAAAACAATTATTCACAAAATACCCCATACTTCGTGTGATCTTTACTCTTTATTATTTGATAATTTTATGGAATTGAAGATAAAGGAACTCAAACTGCAGGCACGTATTTTAACATGTTTGAACCCAATGCTAAATACTCTGCTCCTCAGATTAAGCTCGGTGTCCTTTGTCCTTTCCTTCATTGGTAGTGTTTAGCAGCGGACAACCAACCAATCCTAGCACCTCTGTATTTGAACTTTATAGCTTCCCCAACGCATGCACAGATTCTTGTTACACAAAGCTTCCTCCTAGAAAGTTGATAGCATGCAAAAAGAGGGGCATTCCTGAATTTTTCCAGCGAGTTCTGCTAACATATTTAGGACTCTTTTGCTTAATGTTTTGTTTACAGTTGTGGCTGCATTAGCCACCAAAAAACAATTTAGAAAAAGTTAAAAAGAATTATTAAATTTGATATGAGTGTACACCAGTCTTGGAATCCATTAACGCTGAACGATCTCCATTGGAAGCTATTAATGCTGAAAGCTTGGGATTCGTTTATCATACATGATGAAAATTTGTGCAATCACCCGCCTGAGTCTGTTAGTTTACAGTAGTTTGATTGTATTGGTTCTATTGTCCACGTAGAGTATAGTTGTTAGGAGGCAGAGTTATTTTTGTCTTGGGACTCTTAAGTCCATTGTATATTCAGTCCTCTATAAATGCTGGCAATGTAATGACTTTATATCAATAATAAAATTATCTACTTCTGTTGTATCATACTATTTTGTATTTCATTTCTTTTACCAATCACGTTTTTTAACCCTGGTGCTACAACACAAGATTTTTTTAAGAAATTTTAAACATTTTTCAAACAAAAATTGTGATTTTCAGCATGTTTTCAGCGAATAATATGCAAAGTTTCTAATTTTTCAAAAATTGGTGTGAAGATTTTTCTTACAAGTTTTGCATAAAAAATTAGTCATTGTTGGACGACTAGGGTAGATCTTTCATATCTCTTATTGCTAAAAGAAATGACATATAACTTTAAATAAAAGGGTTGCTTTCATTGTGTTTCATTTTGTTATTGCGCGTTGCAGAGCGGAGGCCAGAAGGACTAGGGCAGAGCGGAGGCCGGAAGGATTTTATTGCGCAGAGCAGAGACTGGAAGGAAATTTGCGCAAGGGAAGAGATAATTATTTGGGAGGAGCTTGGGCATTTTCACTTTACAACCACCCAAGCTGAAGATTTAATCGATTTGAAGGGATTCAAAGGTAATGTTTTAGAAACTTTCAAGAGAACGCAACTGGTGGTAGATACATTAGACTGACAAACCAAATTCTACAACCTTTTGCAACATCCAGCGTGCCTATGCTGAAATTAGAATTTTGGAACAATGTTCGTAGGAATCTTTCAAGAAATTGATTCATTAAAAAGCTTTGAAATTTTAGTCTGTGTACTCTCTACCTGTGTATAAACTTAGGAACAGGTTATGGTCATCCGTCAATGCATAAAAATTGAAGCTCTGAATGCTTGGAAAATATGTTAATGGTGTGTACCAAAACCTAATTCCATAACTCCAGCCGACATTATCTCAGCCAATATTAAGAACATAACTTGAAATCGTTATGCACAAAAATGTATTTAATAAAAATATTATATGTTAATGAATATCGGCAAGAAAATAATATTGCCTTCCCGAAATACATATGCATCGTCATGAATTGAGTGACTGGAAAGACTTTTAAATATTTCACCGAGACCCAATGTCTCCTCGAATAGGGTAGTCATTGGTAGGAATCTCATCAATGAGGGAGTTGCCCTAACTTATGGTAAAATAAATGATAGATAAAGTCGATAAAATTATCACAGGCTTAGCAATGTAGGCAGGGAAGATCTAAAAAACTAATTGAAAAATAGATGATCAGAAAAGCCATTTGAAACAAAGGGAATACAATTACTTTGAATGAAAGATCAGACACCAAAATTGTAGTTGCACACTAATCGATATCTCACTGTGTCCTTGTTTTGAATCAAAGAATTTTGGACCAGTGTGTTTAAGGCAGTTGGAACTATTCAGTCCTCCATTATCATCAGTGCTCATCAATAAGATAATTGTAAAAATTACAATAATTTATTATATGTTTTAGCAGCCATAGTGAATAACCATGACATCCTTTTTGGATTTGGACAAGTAATTCTTTGATTCAGACTCTATCCATGCATTTTTTTGTAAGCGTTTATCTAAGATTTCTTTGATTAGTTTGGATTTTAAGTACAAATTCTTCATATTATGGTATATATTTTTTTCCTATTTTCTTATTTTTTTATGAATACTGTGTTAAGTTTGATGAATATATGCATAAGTTTCTATTAAATCAAAAATATATGCACATCAGTTTCATTTCTTATTTGAATTATGGTAACCATAGAATGATGCAACATTCTTTATAGAGCCGTGGGAAATATGTAGGGAGGAAAAGATGTCCTTGAAGAAGAGAAAGGAAACTTCAATTACCTATAATAATAATAATAATAATATCTTCAAAGAAAATAATTTAAAGGATAAAGAAAAGATATCATGCTGATGCAAAATTGATGACTATGGTAACCTAATAAATGTTCACATAGTTCTCGGGTATAATCTGCAAATTTGGAATGACTGTCTCGAGATGTCTTGTTCAAAAGGATTTTCTTCCGCTATGTCTCCCCATCGGACAAAGGTTGTAATAACATGCTACAAAAGTAATAACATTGGGCACATTGCGAAGTACTGTAAGTTACAAATTAATCAAGAAAGAAGACCTCCTATATGTTACAAATGTAATAATCCAGGACATATAGCAAAGTTTTGCAGGTATAATGGAGTAGATAATAGAAAACACCACCTCCTATAAATTCACAGAAGAATGGAAATGATACTGGCAAGAGTGTTTTAGATGTGAAGAATGACTTTGAAAATTGTTTTAAGAAAGCAGAAGAAAAAAATAGTGGCAAGATTTGGCAGATCAAAGGAACAAGTGAGATATCAGTTCAGGGAGAGTCAGTAGATGCTACTGAATCTTCACTTGAAGGTAGCAAGATAGAATCGACCTAATTGGCCGATCATGGCCTTAGGGGGAGCATTGGATATAGACATCAGAATTTATCCTGCCCCAAAATTCATCGATTGAGCTCATGTGAGATTATGTGTGAACTAAGCCGACATCATGGATCATATACCTAAGAGCGCACCATCTGCTGACATGTGTATTTTGTTTGCGAGATTTAGCAGCTGACTGGCCAGTTTAAAGTAAGAATGAAAGTTATAACCTAACTTGTATAAAGCACCGTTGATAACCTATCTATTCACCATTTGAAAAAGAGAGAGCTAAGGAGATCAGAGAGTAGAACCATTCAGACTATTCTACATTTACTGTGCGTGATCGATTGGAGCATAACATTTGGATTTCTATAGAGAAAGGTATTTTCCATCATCTAAGCTATGGATGCACCTGCCATTTTTTATGTTGTTGATCGTCCTAGATACAAATTCAATAAACATCCATATAAGTCTTGTGAAGAAGATCCGGAAGGAGTGTTTTCACAAACCCCACATGGCGTATTGCACATAGAAGACATTAGGGATTACATACATTGTAAGTATGATACATTGGGAGAAAATGAAATATCCATTGAAATGGAAGATATGACTGAGAAAGGAATCGTGAAGGAAGAATTCAAACACATTAGTCAGTTGAGCATAATGAAGATTATGGATTTATGCGAGTTTGATGAAAACGAATGGTTCAAGATATTGATGAGCAGGGTTCATGATTAGTTTATATGGATTGGTGACCAACCTGTGAAGATTTGTAGTGACCTAATTCATGAGATCACTGGATTAGACAACACTGGAGTTATACCTATTGCGGAGAAGCATGTGAAGAAAGAATTCAAAACCCTAACACATTCTAAATGAGACACGAGGGAAATGATAGTAAGCAACGTCCTTCAGCAAGATGTGAGATTGATTGCCATGATACTCGGATACAAATTCTACTACAGTAGTAGACCTAACTCTGTACCTTCTAGAGTAATCATGATGGCATGGAAAATGGTAAAGGAAAACATAAAATATAACCTATGCGAAGTTCTGGCTCAGAAATTTCTGGGGAATGTGAAGCTAGTGAAGAAGGATAAAAGTAAAACTTTCAGATTTGGTTCGTTATTGATGCATATGTTCATTCACATTGAGCACAAGTTTCCTGGTTTACATCCTAGTGGTTAGAAGTCTAGAGTACCCACTGGAATAATGATTTCACAGAGCTACAAAAGATAGAATACTACTTGGGTAGATGGAGAATTATTTTCCATGATGAAAATTCTACAGAAACAGATGAAGACAAGATACATGTTACATGAGGACATTGTGGAAAAGTACAAGGATACAATGTGTTTCATGGTTGAAACTGATTGTGTATGTTTTGAAGCAGTTATACCTAGGAAGAAGTGGTGCTACCCCATGGGTTATGAAGTGAGTTCTGAAATACTCACCATGCAAGTAGAACATGTTCCTGAATCAGAAGTTGACACAACAGAAGAGAGATGGGGAACCTATGAAGAAAAGTCAGCAAAGGTGAAAGAGGAATAGTCTAGAGGACCAAGGAAAAGAAAAATTGCTAACCTTATTCATGACTGCGGCATACAAGCTGGACTGACAGAAGAGGAATTGAAAGAAGTCAAAAGAAAGATGGAAGAAAGATCTCTTGGAGTAGCAAGTGGAAGTACTGATGCCCCTATCATTCCTGAGGTAGTTATGGTAGATAGTCCACCTCCTCCACAACATCAAACGAAACAAGAAAAGGTTGTCACACCTAGAGTTACATGATCAAGCAAGCCTAAAGAGAAAAGCACAATAGGAGAAGAGAAGAAAATAGAAAAACATATTTGGGAACCTGACATGAAGATGCTAGAGTAAAGAGCAATTGAACAAGGTAAATTGGTTTCAATTGATAAATACTATGACAGATATGAGGAATAAGACAAGCTGAAGATTGAAGATATTGTGATAGAGCATTTTATTACCTTCAAGAAGAGCCTTCTAAAAATTGAAGGAAGTGTACCCAAAGATCTATATGCAAAATTGGAGAGCAGAAAACACTTGGCACAAATTGAGGATGATCAGATCAGAAATAAGGAAATTGATAACATGTTGCCTATGTTATTAGTACAAGAAAGGGAAATAATTTTCAAAGAAATAAAACCTCTGTTAAGAACAAAGATAAGACTATTCAAGATAATTGGAAGGAAGTATGATGAAGTGACTGAGGAAGCTCAGAAGGCATTAGAGAAGATTCTAATGAGCCCTACTTCTAACGAGCCCTCACCTCCTAAAACAATATTTCCCACACAATTGGGAATGGGTGAAAGACCTAAGATGATAGAGACCTCTATAGAGAAGAGAAAAGTAGATCCTCCACCATATTTCTATGTCTCTGGTGTGGCAGTGACCCTTGACCTCTCACAAGATGAGAAGGACCCTTTTGCAGGAAATTTGGACACCTCTATTGCAGATGAAGCAAAACAGAAAGAGGAAGTTGAACATAAAAAGGATGATGAATAGAAGATAGAACATCAAAGAGTTGAAAAGAAAGAAGTAAACTCACCATCTATTTCATTGTTGGCAAGCACTGATGTAAATGTGGATAGCATGGATGAAGTTAAATTGGTAAAGCTGGCATTCACCGCATTAAACAAAGAAAAGGAAAGATCTAAACAGAAAGGAGATAAGAAGATAAAAGTAATCTCAAGAGCTATTGATACTATGAACAAATTGTTTCCAGTACCTATAGTTTTCCAGCACAAAGATGACATTGAAAACTTGAAGATTACACTTGATGAATTTGATGGGTATTATGTGTGTGCTTGAATGTGACCTCTAAATCAGGCACAAACACAACATAGTCATTGATCAATCATCGAATTTGCAAAAATGAACATGAATTGTCCATTCCACAAATTTGATTGAATGCCTCCTATTTAGTTGGGGTTTTTCAATTACTCTCAGAACGAGAGCCAACAACCATGACCATTGCTAAAATGGAGGATTTTAAAGCATTCTAAAAATTGAAATTGAAACTATTCTATGTGAGAAATGCCATTACAATCTAAGAATGAAAGTACATATATTAAGCTAAGAACTTGGAAAGATGATAGAATTAAGCTATTAGATGTATAAGCAAACTAATTAAGATGCAAAATGGTATTACTCTAAATGAAATTAAGCTAAAATATGCGACAAAAGCTTGAAAGTGAGAGAAAATTAAGACAAGAATCGGCTATAGTTTAGATACTCTCAAAATTGCTCCTGCCAAATGAAGAAAATGAAGTCCATAATATAGAAGAACCTGGAAAGAGGATGAAGAGTTTCTTGGAAAGTTACGGCTGACTCTTCATCTCCATGGAGGAAGGTGAGACAAAATGAAGAATTATTTAATTAAAGAAATGAATTATTGCCACATAAGTGACTTTTCACATGGAATTATGGAATTCTTTTTGACGATAATCCATTCGAATAATTAAATAACTATTCAATTCCCTTTTGATGTGTATTAGCTAAAGGGGGTGGAATTAATTTAATTTAAAAGCACTTAGGAATTTAGAATTAAATTAATAAATCATAAGGATTTTTAGCTAATAAACCTTGAGAATTTAGGAATTAAATATAGTGTGAGATTTATGCAAATTCAGGTTTTCTGCATTTGAGACCAAGTCAATTAAAGACAATTAGGAAGGAGAATTTGCCTAGTACGATAGGACTTCGATGATGAGAAAATGCACCAAAATTGATTAGAATTGTAAGGTGCCAATTTTGGGGTGTTACATTTTGCCCCTCTTTGAATTGATGTGCGAGCAACGCGTTGATTCAAAGAACAGTTTGATGTGACAGATGAAGATTTTGGGAGTCTAGGTTAGGTTTCCAAGACATCGATCAGATCGAGAAGTAGAACCATCTTCAGAACGAAGCATGATTCTCCGAAGTCTAAGTTAGATTGCGAAGACAACGGTCCAAATACCAATTGAGAGAAGATTGGAATCAGGGTTAGATTGCCCCAATGTCCGCTGATAGCTGATGAAGATCTAGGACTATCTCCAGAATCAAGGTTAGATTGCCCCAATATGAAGGTTAGCCCTCCGAGATCCAAGTTAGGTTGCCTAGTTAACAGTCTAAAGAGATTTTGAGAGCCGTCTTCAGAACAAAGTATGACTTTCAGGAATTAGGGTTAGATCGCCCCAATACCTAATGAGATTTATGGAATCATCTTCAGAACAAAGCTTAGTCCCCAAATATCTAGGTTAGATTTCCCAAACACTGGTCAGATTGATATCTTTCACAAGACTATCCCCAAAACGAGGCTCAACCTTAAGGAGTTAGGGCTAGATTTCCCCAATACCTGTCCTAAAAGATAGTCAATAAAGATTTTTAGGACTATCTCTAGAACGAAGCATAATCCTTGAGGATCCGAGTTAGATTTTTCAGATACCTAAAAAGATAGATGACAAGATGACAAGATGCGAGACATCAAGATGCCCCTAGAGATTCAAGATCATGGAATATCCAATTTTGACCATAAGGTATGAAAAATTGAATATGCCCCAAGTGATGAGATGCCCCTAGTGATGGGGAATTTTGATTCAGATCAGACTGATTCGAAATGATGCGAAAAGATTCAATGATGAAATCATCCTGCCCCCTTGGGAGCGAAATCGAAAGATGACATGTCATAATGATGATTGAGAGCGAGAAATCGCAGATAGAAGTAAGATCGAAGATCTAGAGGAAATCAGAGATAGATCAAGAGAAGACAGAATCGATTTAGAGCGATCGAAAGGTCTTGTTGACTAGATTTGACCATAGTTGACCAAGTTTGACCAGAATTGACTAGAGTTGACTTTGATGAAAAGATTGCAAAAGATGAGAAAATGATGACGAGAGATGATTCTAACCAAAGAGCGGTGTCAGAAAGTTGACTGCACAAGCGTCTGATCGCGTCGGTCCCAAAATTTTAAAACGCGATTTCAAGCTGCTTAGGAGTGTCAGATTTTGATTTCGATCACGAAAATGGATTTAGAAAGGTCCATTTAGCCAAGGGTACATTTTTTGCGGAAAACAGAGCACTTTTGAAAATTATGTCAAAGCTATATAAGGCCCGGAGGGGTAATTTTCAAATCATTATTCACCTTTGACTTAAGAGATGGCGAGGGCCCAACTGATATTAATAGCATTCCCGTGCGTACACATCGATTTGAGCGCTCTCAATGACACAACCAGCCACCGGAGTATGACGCACTTGTAAGTATTAAAAAAACCATCCTGCATTTAAAATTGTTATTGCTTTTTAGATCATTTTAGCATGTTTTTGAATCTTTTTAGGTCTGTCGCGTTAAATTTTGTGAGAGGAAATAGTTCCCTCGTGCCGACCTAGGTCGCCACTCGCGAAAGAAATTGGGTTCCTCACGTGGGTTAGGGTTTCCTCGCGTGGGGCCCCTCTGCGATCTCACGCGAGGTGCGCGTCGATGCCGTGCGATATTTCCTTGGATGTGATGGAATCTCACGCAAGGAGAGATCATGTCTCGCGCGAGGCAGAAAGCTCGCGCAGGAAAAGAGTTTTCTCGCATGGGAATCCTTCTCAGTCTAGAAAGTTGTCGTCTTTTATGTCGTAGAGTCAGCCAATTAGAATGCCTCAAAACTATGTTTAGGATAGATACATAACTTCATTTTGTTGTCATTGCTTTAAAAAACCATCATGTCGAGATACTGATCAAATATTGTTGCTTGTTTTGCAGGTTGACTTCCCTGATATTGCGTTCCAATCGCACCATCCTGTCATGAGTGAGGTTGCTGCGGAGACTGTCAGATGTAGATGGTGCCCATCTTGACGAGCTAGGTTTATCATATCTTCGTGATGCACTCGATATTCGGGTTAATCACGGTCTATTGTATGCCCTTGTCGAGCGTTTCCATTCAGAGACGAACACATTCCACTTGTCGTAGGGGGAGATGATAGTCAATCCTGAGGACATATACAGGATCTTGAGAGTACCATTCCACGGGGCTCGCGTGGAGTATGATACCCAACTGAGGATAGGTACACTGGCGCTAAGGGCGATCTTCTAGGACAATCTGGTGATGGGTTGAGCTATCTCTTGGGAGGATTTGACGAGCAGATACGGCGTAGATCATACATTGGAAGTTGTCTTGGCGCTGTTCTTGAGTTGCCACTTGGTACCAGATCAAGGTCAGCACGGATTGGAATGCGGCTGGGGAGGCATGCTACAGAGGATGTTAGCTAGTCCAGCAGTGAGATTTGGATGGGGCGAGTGTATGATCGCGCAAATGTATCACGAGATGCACGAGATAGTGTATCGGGGTGCATGGACTATGGCGGTAGGAGTCATCGTTCTACAGATTTGGGCCTGGGAGCACCTTCCTGTATGTCGGTCAATTTTCCATGATACTCAGTAGCCCTTAGAGCCGTATATATATAGGTATGCAGGTCCCATGACTCAACTAGCACTAGGTAAGACAAATCAGTGGCGAGCTCAGCTGGATGATATGGCAGCAGTTATATGGCGGCCATGGATAGTCACCGAGGTTTGGGATGATGCACGACATGAGTTGCCACATATGTTTTGCTCGCGTCCTTTGATCAAGCACACCATCAATGTTATAGAGCGCTTCCTACTGACACAAGTCTTACGACAGTTTTGGAGACCGCAGGATGTCTCCCAGGGGTATTGTACATACGCCCGATTTGTCAATGAGACAAAGAAGGGTTGGCAGAGATAGTTAGACCGAGGCAGGAGCATGATAGATGCTCGGGTACCACCAGCCATGTGGGATTACTTAGCAAGGGTGATGAATGCAGGGATGACACCTGCATATAGGGATCATATTTTAGCGCACCCCTTCCCTAGATTTACAGATCCTATGGGCATGGGCCCACATGTACAGCAGGTGGTACAACCACCACCTTAGCAATAGGTACAGCAGCCACCACTATAGTAGCAGGTGCAGCAGCCACCACTACAGCAATAGGTGCCACCTCAGCAGGTGCCACCTCAGTAAGAGAGGGTACTACAGCCGAGGACTTCACAGATTCCTATTCCTACTAGACCTATGGGATCAAATGTAGGTGCGGGGAGCAGTGGTTCTCAGGAGAGGTACACTGAGCAGGGAGAGGATACCATTATGGTTGATACTGTTACAGCCGATCCACCGGCAGGGGGATAGGTAGCACAACTACAGGAGGCCCTCAGGAGGAGTCGAGAGAGGGTGAGACAGGCACAGAGGGAGCGAGATGACTTCCGCACACAAGTGATCGTCCAGGAGACTCAAGTGGCCGAGCGAGACCAAGAGATCTGGGGATTGCATGAGGCACTGGCCAAAGCTCATATAGAGGCGAGATATGAGGCTGCTCAGTCACCCTATTATTATGCCGCATATACGATTGCAGTTCCTGAGGCAGTGGACCAGGTTCCGCCATTTTTAGAGTATGCTAGGGCATGAGCCGCTCCATAGGCACCACCACAGGCACCTCCTCAGCAGCAGGCCATGCCACCTCCTCCACCTCCTCCAGGTGGGGGTGGTTATATTAGATATATGATATACATTGTTGTACCACCATTTTGATATACTGTGCTCGAGTAGCACCCTTGTACATTTGACCCATCGATATATATATATATATATATATATATATATGAGCTCGATTTTGGCATCATTGTACCTGTTTATATATTGCTTTAGATTTGTATGTCTTGTGAGATGTTTCCTATATGATTAGATGTATGGATTAGAAATGTATGCCATGGATGAATATGCAAATGTTTATGCACATGTTTTATTGATGTATGCAATGATAGATGTTAGATGGATAAATGCTATGTATGATTTGATTTATGCTTATAATGGATGCACATGTTTATGGATATGTAAATGCAAATGAATGTATGGAAACGCAATGGTACTAATCATCTCATGCATGATATTGCAATATACATGTACTAACGAAAAGAATATGAATAAAGATTGAGAGCGAGGACTGGACATTTGTGCAGTCGAGAGGAATCCAGGACAAAAGATGAGGACCTTCAAAGAATGGGAAGACAATGAAGAGAGCATCAAAACTATCGCGATGCAAGCCTAAAATGCAAATGCAAGCCTAAGCTAAATGCAACCCTAGGACTTGGTTGTTGGACTCATCGCATAATTATCATCATCGAGTAATTTGGAACATCGGAGTCAATACAATCCTTACTGGTGCCACTGCAACCATAAGAATATGAATATGACTTTCATCAAATAAAATGTAGGAAACAAACATAAGCGCCAGGGCCCAAAAGCCAAGATGACTTGAACATTGTTTCCAGTTTGATATAGTAAGAGTACACAAGTAAACAAACAGAGCAATAACAGTCAAGGAGATAGTTCCAACCTCCCCTTGGCATTCAAGTAAACAAGATCGAGGGATGTGAGGCTTTTCCACCTTAATGCAGAAGCTCTTATCACATACACCCTGTCTATTTGACGATGTCAGATCATCGAAACCATACCCACAAGCAGTAGACAAAGAAAATATCAATGAAATTCATGAGAACAGACATCATACAAAGAAAGATTCAATCATAGCTTAGCATGTTTCAAAGTTTACGAATGTGCCTATATTTGGAGTGTTGAAAAATGTCGTTGTGCATGTGAGTGCATTGTATTTGATTGCTATCGAGAGATGTTTACGTTGCGATATCCAATGTGTGTTAAGAAAACACAGATGTGTCCAAAGAGAGTGTTGAAAAACACTGTTTATGGGGTGTTGAGAAACACTAGTTTGTGCTAGTAAAGAGTTGTCCTTTAGAATTGACAAGATTACTGACTCGAGTGTAAACTGAAGATGCGATCAAAGTGGGGAGCCATGTCCCTAAGTACTGAACAGATTGATGTTAGATATGCAGATAGCGAGTCGATGTGAGAAATCTTAGTACTATAGCGACAATAGGTAGACGCAGTGAGAACCACTAGTGACTGATGCAAGAAAGATTCTCAAGCATAAAGATCAATGTGAGATCTAAGCATCAGCAGGAAGACTCAGTGAGAACCACTGGTGACTGATGTGAAGAGGAGAGAGACTCCAAAAGATAGGACAATGCCCCCTAGACTAGGAAGATGCCCCTGAGTGTGACCAATTTCAATCCATGGGAAGTCGAGCAAAATCTCGAAAGTGACTGAGAGTGAATGCATGAGTGAGAAAACTAAAGCAGGAAAGCAAACTGCAAGAAAGCCAAGAGATACCGTGATTGGTAGAGCATTGCAGAACAAGAGGTGCCTGTTTACCAGGTTTTCACCATCTTGACATAAATTCTATTTTTGCTACCATGACGCCTGTTTACCAGGTTTTCATCATTGGCACATTTTTCTCTTTTTCTCTTGTTTTGTATTTTTCCTTTTTAAATTTTTTTTGTATTTTTTCATTTTTCAAATTTTTTTTGTATTTTTTCATTTTTCAAATTTTTTTTGTATTTTTTCATTTTTCAAATTTTTTTGTATTTTTTCATTTTTCAATTTTTTTTTTGTATTTTTTCATTTTTCAAATTTTTTTGGTATTATCAAGGCGCCTGTTTACCAGGTTTTCACCAGGATAATAGATACATCAAAGCGTCTGTTTGCCAGGTTTTCACTAAGATGAACATTTTTTCAATACATTTTGCAATTTTTAGGATTTTCTCAGAATAGAGTATGTACATGAGCATTCAGAAGACATCTCAACTGTAGAACTTCTTCAGATGAAGAGTGTTGATAGGCTCTTTGAGCTGCTCCCCCTCTATGGTAGAGAGCTGGTAAGCGCCAGACCTAAATACTACAGTGATAACATATGGACCAAGCCAGTTTGGTTCAAATTTTCCTTTCTGGACCCGCTGTTGTTGATTCTTGGGGTTCTCTCTCAGGATTAGATCACCCATTTGGAATTCTCTTGGTCTAACCTTCTTGTTTTAGCTTTTAGATATTTTCTTCTAATATGCTCAGAGATGATTGAATGTCACTTTTCGACGTTCATCCAGTAGTTCAAGCTCTTGAAGTCGAGATATTCTGATATCGTCATCAGTAATGAGGCCCTTCAGAGAGACTCACAAGGTAGGAAGCACTGCATCTGCACCATAAAATAGAGCAAAGGGTGTGCCCCCTGTTGGTGTCCGTATACTGGTGCGGTAAGCCCATAAAGCCAGATTAATCTGGAGATGCCAATCTCGTCTAGATTTGTGTACTGTGCAGTGTAAGATTTTGAGAATAGTCTTATTTGAAGCTTCCACCTGTCCATTACCCTGGGGATAATAGATAGAAGACCAGTGTTGAATAATTCTAAATTTAGTGCATAATTGTGTTAGATCCTTTTTCTTGAATTGCCCCCCATTGTCAGTGATTATTGATGAGGGTACACCATATCTGTAGATGATGTAGTTCAGTATAAACATAGCCATAGACTTGCCATCAGCTATAATGAGAGGCACTGCCTCGACCCACTTGGTGAAATAGTCTGTAGCAGTGATGATATATTTATGCCCCCTTGAAGAAGACGAATGTATCTGACCGACTAAGTCAAAGGCCCATTGCTAAAATGGCCAAAATTTGACAAAAAGAATGAGCTCATTGGCAGGAGCATGGATCATATTTCCATGAAGCTGGCATTGTTTGCAAGATTTACAAAATTGTGTAGCTTCTTTCTCCATATCTGGCCAATAGTAACTAGCTCTAATAAGTTTGCAAGCCAGTGTTAGACCATTTGAGTGAGACCCACAGACACCTTCATGCACCTCTTCTAACACACGCTTGGAATCGTTAGGTTCTAAACACCTAAGGAGGGTACCGTCTAGACTTCGTCTATATAAGTCGTTAGCTACGATGACAAACCGTGAAGCACTGCAGATTAAGTGACATTTCTCATTTCGAGTGTAAGTGTTAGGAATAATTTGGTCACGAAGGTAGGAGTAAATATGATGGTAGCGGGATGAGTCATGTCCAATGACTAAACAGATCATCCGGGATTCAAGGGAATTATAGGTAGGGTGGCATAACATCTCCACTAGGAATTCATGTCAGAAGTCATTTTCTGGCATTTGTAACATGGAATCCAGAGTAGCCATGGTATCGGCCGCTTTATTATCCGCCCTTGGAATTTGCTAGAAAGTAATATGTGCAAAGTTTTTCTTAAGATCATCAACCATCTTTTTGTAAGGCACCAATTTTTCATCTTTTGTTTGATATATATCATTCACCTAATTGATAACCAACTATGAATCTCCAAAGACCTTTAGCTCATCAACACACCATCAAATAGTGATCTTAAAACCATTAATCAAGGCTTCATACTCAGTAGTGTTATTCGTGCAAGGAAACATCATTTTGTAAGCCTTTGGTAATGAATACCGCTGAGGTGTAATGAACAAGATTCTGGCACCTGACCCCTGCTGGGTGAATGATCCATCAAAGAACATGGTCCATGATTGATGTGTGAGAAGCATGATGGACTCATCTAGGAATTTGATCCTTAATGGTTGATGGTCTGTAATAGGTGCCTCAGCCAACTAATCTGCGATTGCTTTCCCTTTGATAGCTTTTCTTTCCACATACTCAATGTCAAATTTACTGAGAAGCATGACCCATTTAGCTAGTCTACCTGTGAGGGTAGCTTTACTGAGTAAGTACTTTATTGGATCAATTTTTTCAATGAGCCTTGTAGTGTGAGCAAGCATGTAATGTCATAACTTCTGGGAAGTGAACACCACCGCCAAGCAAGCTTTCTCAATGATAGAATAACTCATTTCATAGGAGACCAATGTTTTTCTGATGTAATAGATCACTCTTTCTTTATTGTTTTGATCTTCTTGAGCCAATAGACCACCCAGAGATATTTCTGTAGCTGAGATATATAAGATTAATGGCTTCCCATGAATAGGAGGCATTAATATAGGTGGATTGGCCAGATATTGTTTGATTTGTTGAAAACCTTTTTCGTCTTCTTTATTACATTCATTGGTCACACCTTTATACAGAGTCTTGGTAAATGGCTGTGACTTGTCAGCTAGCTACGAGATGAAGCGCCAGATAGACTGAAGCCAACCTTGAAGACCTCTAATTTGTCTGATATTGTGAGGTGGAGGCATTTCCATGATAGCTTTCACCTTTACAGGATCCACCTCGATTCCTTTCGTGGAGATGATATAACCGAGCAATTTTCCCGAAGTTACTCCAAATGTACATTTATTAGGATTAAGACGCAGTCTGAATTTTTCCATACGATCCAGTATAGGGCCTAGATCAGTGAGATGTGTCTTCTTTTACATGCTTTTAGCAAGGGTGTCATAAACATAGTCCTCCATTGTTTTGTGCATCATGTCATGAAATATGGTAGTGACTACTCTCTGATACGTGGCTCCAGCATTCTTAAGACCAAAAGGCATAACATTCCAGTAGAAAGTACCCCATGCACAAGTGAAAGCAGTCTTTTCTTGGTCTTCTGGTGCAATTTTGATTTGATTATAGCCAGAGAAACTATCCATAAGGGAGTACATTTTGTATCTCGCTGTCATATCCACAATCATATCAATGTTGGGTAGTGGGAAATCATCTTTCGGACATGCCTTATTTAAGTCCCTAAAGTCTGTGCAGACTCTGATAGATTTGTCATGCTTCGACACTGGAACTATGTTGGAGATCCATTCTGCATAGTCAATTGCTCTGATGAACCCAACTTTTAGAAGTTTCTCCAACTCTGCCTTGACAAGTAGAACCACATGTGGATGCATTTTTCTAAGTTTTTGCTTGACTGGTTTTACACCCGGAGCTATTGACAAGTGATGCATGATAAGATCAGGATCTACACCAGGCATGTCAGAGTATGTCCATACAAAGTTTATATTTTTCTCCTTGAAGAAATCTGTGAATCCTTTGAGTTCTTCTGTAGATAATGATTTAGCCACATGAATAATGTGTGGATGTTCTTCTATACCCAGATTTACTGGCTAAGTTGGCTCAATTAGCACCGATGATCGTTCCTAGAAATGACTCAGAAGCGCATCAAGTATCTCATCCTCAAGCGCCTCAAAGAGGTTTTCACCTTTGGATACGTCTATTCTTTTTACTTTTTTTTGGCTCTGACACTGCCACAATGTGGTTTTCACCATCAGAGCGCCTATTTTTTCTTCTTTTGATTTTATGAATAAGATACTTGATATCAGCCTCGGTCATGTTGAAACTTTATTCACTAGTGGAGGACGTTACAGGTTCAAGAGCGTGAAGATAGCAGGCTAGAGCATAGTCATTCTGGAATGTGAGGACTTCATTGGATGAGGAAGGGGAATTCCATTCTATTAGCTTGGGATGTTGGAGTGAGAGAGAAGTGACGGGTTCAAGTGCATTCACGGTATAGTCATTGAAAGCACTGACTAGTAAGCTGAGACCTAGAGCAATCTCATCCAAAGGTGTGTTCGAATCCTTTTGACTCCTAGCAACCGAAGTAGAAGACACGTTAACATTTATGGACTCAGACTCATTAGACCTTTCACTAGACCCCTCACCTATGTCGAGAAGCTTTTCATAGGATCCTTCTGACAAACTGTCAAACTCATATTCATGAGAATCTGTGTCTGAACTCTGACTGGGATGTTTGAACCATGAAGGCTTGGGAGTTCTTGTGACACCAACTTGTTCTTGTGCCAACTACTCTTGAAATTCTGGTGGTATGTACCGCTCACCTTGGAAATTAGGGTTTTGTAACACTTTCCATTGTTCGTAGTTTAACGCATCAAATGGAGTGGTTTTATCAGAATCACTATCAGTCTCGGCTGTACTAACATGCGGTACAAAATTATCTAGCTCAGCAAAGAATACTGCCAGGTCTGGAGGAATGGGGTAAGGAAAGCAATCCTCATCGGAGCTATCCTCTCTAGTGTCAACTGTAGTTGTGCCTTCAGGTTCTGGTGGAGGATCCAGTTTTGGCACAAATTTTTTAATCCCTAGATGGAACAGGATCTTCTTGAAGCCTAAATCAGTTGTGTCTTTCGTCTTTTGACCCGTAGCTTTAATAGGTTCAACTAACCCATTACCATTCACTCCTATTGGACCAATCCCTTTGTATCCAAAGCATTTCATAATTTTAAGACCTTCACTATTGGGATTTAGTTCACGAGCTGGGGCAGTCTATTCAGATATGTCCTTTCCTTTGTAAAGCCAAGCTTTAATAGATCTTTCCTCATCTTCATCTTCTAGTGGTGTTGAAGCTCGTACAAAGACACCATCATAAACTATTTCAGGAGGAGTAGAAGATTTATTGTTCTCAGAAGTTCTCCCATAAGAATGAGGAGATGGAGATAGAGCTACTAATGATAGCACGGGTTCTATTTGATACCCCCCCATGCCTATGTCTTTGATTTTCAAAGTCTGTTCCATGTCTTTAAGCTTGGAATCATAGAATTATGTGTATTCTCTATTAGTAGGAACAAGACTATCAGCTGACTGTGTGAGCACATTAGTAGAAGAGCCCATACTAGCAAGAACTATCACTTATGCACCTTGGAAAGGAAACTTAATGCACTGATGATACGTAGAGGGAATGGCTTGCATTTCATGGATCCACAGTCTTCCCAATAGGATTTTATAAGCAAGAGAAAGGTCTAGCACCTAACATGTGACATCTCTTTCGACCGGTCCAACCTGAATGGGTAGCACAACTAAACCTTTAGACTTTCTTTCTTCTTCATCATAGGCCTTGATAGTAATTCTCTTGTGGGAATCTATGTGGTCTTCATCATAACCTAGCTGAGTGAGAAAGTGAGCAAAGAAAATGTTGAGTCCAGCACCATTATCAATAAGGACACGACGGACTAGTTGTTTGCCAATCATGACCTCTATATGCAAAGGAGTGTTATGCGGGTGGCTAATCAAGTGGTCATCTTCTTTTGAGAAGGAAAAGTAATGCGGTGAAGTCAAGTGACCCACCATAGATTGAAACTGGTCAAGATTGATGTCTTTGGGGACGTTAGCCTCTGCGAGGGCTTTATTCAGAATCTGCCTGTGAGCAGGCGAGATCTTCAACAACTCAAAGATGGTTATTTGAGCGTTGGTTCTTTGCAGCTGGTCAAGAATGCTATAACTAGTAGTAGGAGGTTTAGGGACCACTTTTGTAGTCTTGTTAGCAGGAACAACAATAGCTTTATCCGCGGGTTGTTTTGATGCGGATGTAGTAGCAGGAGGGTCAGGACCCTTGAGAGTGATCTTAGCGTGGGATCTAGTAACAATGTTTGTGCAATCCTGAGATGTTTCAGATTCAAATGAGCGAGATCCAGGGCCTCTCAAGACAAATGGGGTCTTAGGCTTAGGAACATCCTCGCTCCCCTTAGTAGTAATCACATTACAATACTCCACTTCAACAAGTTCGATCATGTTGATGACATTGTCATAAGTGGTATGCACATAGTCAATCTTGGCATTGTTGTTCTTAGCGTTGGAAGACTCACCTTTCTCGTGATGAGGAAAGGGATCTTTAAATTCCTGGTGATCTGAATTCTTATTATGATTTTCCACAACAATAACCTCATTATCAATCAGATCTTGGACCTTATGGCGACACTGAAGACAAGTAGCAGTCTTATGACCCTTGTTTTGGTGATAGTCACAGTATGCATTTTCATTCCACCAATGGGGTCATGGTTGCGGATCATATGTACGCTTGTCCAAATGACTGAGATTATGATTTTGCACCAAAGTCTTGAAAACTACATCGAGCGGTTCTCCCAAGGAAGTAAATTCATGCTTGGGTTGAGGAGCCCAAGGTTTGTTGCTAGAGAATCTAGAAGGCGGTTGAGTATTTGTTGTAGCCTTCTTAGCATTTTTGATCACTTGTATGCTAGAAGTAAGATTGAAGACCGGTTTTGAAGGAGCTGGGGTCACATTGTCAACCACTCCATCATTCATGTCCATATTCTTGTTGACAAACTTCCCTTTATCTTTGTTGGAAGAGGAGGAACCTTGTTTGTTGTCTTTGTATAAAGTTAACTCCCCTTTCTTAACCATGAATGCCTCTATCCTCATAGCTTGTTTAATCATGTTGTCAAAATTAAGGGGACCTTGAAGTTGTACCTGATACCCAAAATTAGGAGTGAGATTGTCCAAGAAGATATCGAGTTTCTCAGATTCGGGTATTTTATGAGGGTACTTAGTGCAAAGTTGTCTCCATCTCTGGAGAAATGTCAGGAATGGCTCCCCTTGTCTTTGCTTGAGATTGCAAAGGTCCCTGATGTTGACGGGATGTTGTATGTTGTGAGAATAAAGTTGTATAAATAGATTTTCAATCTCATTAAAAGTCTTGATGCCGGTGGGTAGTCGAGAAAACCACTCCATGGCAGGTCCACCCAAACTTCGGGGAAAGAGATGCATTAAATAGGTTTGATCATGAATGAACTCCGTAGGTAGGGCCCCAAATTATCTCAGATGATCCTGAGGATCAGTGGTACCCAGATACTTATCATACTTGGGGAGTTCCACACCTTTGGGAAAAGGTGGCATATGAAGACTCCTATCAAAAGGAAAAGGGCAAATGCTCTCCATCATAAATTGTTGTGCGGGTTTGTCCTTATCCTTAATAAGTTGGCTAATTTGGTTTTGCATATCTTGAATCGTCTTATGCAATTTAGCAGTCTCAGTCTCTTCTTCTTTAGCCACAAGTGTTTCCACTTGGAAGTTTTGGGGTAGCTTAACTCCTTGTTTTTCCAAATCTAGAAAATATTTCTCTTTATCTTCCACAAGGAGAATTTCCATCATCTTGATGAGAGTCTTATTAGATTTTGCAGCATCTATGTCATTTTGAGTTATTGGTTCATCATCATTACCAAGGATCTCATAAATACTTTGACTCTGATCTTGACCTTGGTCATGTGGAGGAGGGCGATGGTGATGCTGCTCCTCTTGTTGACCCTGATCATTTTGAGATTGGTCGTGGACTCCGCTATATTGACCTTGTAAGTAATCGAAAGGAGTTTCCATGTCGTTGATGTGGGATTGTGCCGTGTGCACAACTTCAGTATGAGTGTGAGTATTGAGTTAAGAATTCATGGTCAACGTAACTTTTGGTAGATCAAAGGGGTTGATAGGATCAAAAGGATTGATATATTCAAAAGGATCACTAAGGCAACAAGGATCGTCAATAGGGTCAACCCAAACAGGTGAATTTCTGAAGCTTTGTTTATTTGAAAGAAATGGATTCTGTTGATCTTGAAACAAAGGATTATAGCACAGCTGGAACACTGGTTTCTGATTCAGACTGGGATCTATACTGAACGGGGAGTAGGAACATGAGGATCCTCTTGACTATCAGATTGAACAATGGGTTTAGAATGACCTTTTCCTTGATTATGAGGTTTACTTCTACCTATTCCAGAACCATGAAGGGGAAATATATTGTCACTTCTAGTCGTAACAGGCATAGATGAAGATGAAACGAGAGAGAACTTAGGATCCAACTCAGAACTTTGTATCTAGAAATAGAGGAAAGGAGATAAAGGCTAGAAAAACAAAGATGTGAAATGAACCCGACATGAATCGTCAAGAGTATGGATAGAATAGCTGAGATGTGACTATCGCGTCACAAGGTACAAAAGCACAAAAAGGTAGGATAGAGAACAAAGAAACAAAATGAGTTTGAGAAAGAATCGGTCAGTTTGCAACTTGAGACATTCAGTTTTAGACTGCAGACAAGAAGGAAACAAGCAATCAAAGCTCAGGCAAAAATTAGATCAGACGAAAAACTCATTAGTGAATGGGAAATAACTCATTGTTTTAGGACACCATAGAATAGATTCGCATGAGAAAGTGTTGTTTCACGTGAGGAAACTTGTAACTACGCGTGAGAAAATGCAAGCTTGCACGAGAAAGTGCTCAGTTTTTGAAATCTCGTGCGAGAAAACTACAGGTTTCAATAGATCAACTCAATTTTCGAGAAAAAAATCAGATTTTGAGACACAGTCAGGACTATTCTCTTATAGAATTTCTAGATTTGGGGCAGTTTTATGATGGTTCAGATCAGCAATCTTAGTTTGAATGTGACTAGCAATCGTTAACAAGCACAAAGTTTTGATCAGACAATAGTGATGTAGGAAGTAGTCACAAATAGTTCTACCAAGGAAAAAGCAACTTGGAAGAATCATGGGAGTCTTTTTTTAATCATGATTGAACAGTTTAAGACTTGAAACAAACACTTAGTTATCCCTACAAAAAAATGGTAGAGAAGACAAAATCTGTGCCTCACTGTCTTATGTGTATGCGTGCACCTCACACAACAGTGTCACCCTCGAGAGAGCGCCCGTGTTTTTGGTGTTTCCAAGGACTCAGCAATATATGTTTGAAGGTTACCCTTAAAGCAGGGGCCAACATCATATACCACCTCAAGCATCGAGGTGCATACCTATGTTGAGAATCTAGGGGAGAGATTCTTCCCCCTCCTCACACACAGATTATGTCTTCTTTCGGAGGTGATCCGGGTAGGCATCTAACTAAGAAATTTTTTAGTGGGCTTCCATTCACAATAACCTTTGGTGCCCCTGATACAGGGCTGGGACCTCACAGCCACACCAACACTTGAAATTCATACACCCCTGCAAGCAGGGCTGGGAGCGGCGCCACTCAGTACAACAAGAAAGGCTTTCTCAAGATGATAGTTAGAATCATGAGAAAGAAGTTACCATGGCTTTGGAGTCTTTAGACACAACATATCAGAATTTATTATAGTGAGGTGGAATCATCGGTGATAGGTGTGTACTCACTTGGATCGTTCCCAGAGGTTCAACTTCCGGTAGGCCCTCTAAAGGTGACACAAAACTTGGCTTGGATTCGAGGGTCGAATTTTCTGATTCTCTCAAAGAGAGAAGAGCATACTTCTCTACCTCTTCACCTTACCCAAACACGCAAGACATATTCATCACCAAGATAACTCTCCTCCAATCAATTCACAAGCCTTTTGGGTTTTTGATTCTCTCAAAGAGAGAAGAGAATAATCCCCTAACAAGTGAATGTGTTAGAAGTTTGTTGATCTTTCCATGCTTCCCTAGGTCTCCATCATGCTAGCAACATCTGGGTCTCAGATTCATCCATGGGCATCACTTCCATGTAATGAAGAGCCTATTACCCTATTTTTCTATCAAGATTCCTAAGAAATTTTAACAAGGCCCTATTCATGCTATGTGAAGAAAGTGAAAAAAACAAGCACAACATTTTTAGAATAATCTTTGACAATCATCCTGCAAGCAAACCGTTAGCAAGTTTTTATCTTTGTCAAGCGACCTAAAGCCCACTGTTATGCTGTTAGAAAAATTAGAAAGATAAGAATCAACAACATGTTAGAATGATAAAGAAAAATAGAAACTGTACTTGCAAAATATTAAAACTTTAAATATCTGGCCCCAAGTCTCACGCGAGGAAGTACCAGACTTCCCGCGAGGAATTGCAAGGTTTCACGCGAGGAAGTGCAAAACTTCGCGCGGCCTACTCAGAATTCTCATGTGAGAATCCGTACACAGAAAAGTATGGTTGTATGGCAGAGTACAAAATTTTATCAAAAAACAAATTTGAGAGTGAGGTCAGAAATCAATTTTTTGCCCCACGGTGGGCGCCAAAATGTGTGTGCTTGAATGTGAACTCTAAATCAGGCACAAACACAACATGGTCATTGCTCAATCATCGAATTTGCAAAAATGAACATGAATTGTCCATTCCAAAAATTTGATTGAATCGACCTGTTGCCTCCTATTTAGTTGGGGTTTTTCAATTACTCTCAAAACGAGAGCCAACAACCATGACCATTGCTAAAATGGAGGATTTTAAAGGATTCTAAAAACTAAAATTGAAACTATTCTATGTGAGAAATGCCATTACAATCTAAGAATGAAAGTACATATATTAAGCTAAGAACTGGGAAAGATGATAGAATTAAGCTATTAGATGTATAAGAAAACTAATTAAGATGCAAAATGCTATTACTCTAAATGAAATTAAGCTAAAATATGCAACAAAAGCTTGAAAGTGAGAGAAAATTAAGACAAGAATTGGCTATAGTTTAGATACTCTCAAAATTGCTCCTCCCAAATGAATAAAATGAAGTCCATAATATAGAAGAACCTGGAAAGAGGATGAAGAGTTTCTTGGAAAGAATCGACTGACTCTTCATCTCCATGGAGGAAGGTGAGACAAAATGAGGAATTATTTAATTAAAGAAATGAATTATTTCCACATGAGTGACTTTTCACATGGAATTCTTTTTGAGGATACTCCATTCGAATAATTAAATAACTATTCAATTCCCTTTTGATGTGTATTAGCTAAAGGGGGTGGAATTAATTTAATTTAAAAGCACTTAGGACTTTAGAATTAATTTAATTAATCATAGGGATTTTTAGCTAATAAACCTTGAGAATTCAGGAATTAAATATAGTGTGAGATTTATGCAAATTCAGGTTTTATGCATTTGAGACCAATTCAATTAAAGACAATTAGGAAGGAGAATTTGCCTAGTACGATAGGACTTCGATGATGATAAAATGCACCAAACTTAATTAGAATTGTAAGGTGCCAATTTCGGGGTGTTACATTATGAAAATTTGCTGAAGATTGCAGAAGAGAAGGCTGAGAAGACATATTCAGAGAAGAAACTGACAGAAGTCTACAATTCCATCTCATGGTACTTCGAAATTGTAAAAACTTGTTTGACAAATGGAAAGAACTGCATTGGACATGGGATAAAACTGTTTGGCTATTGCATGAATCCGATTAGACACATTCAGAATGTTGAGGACATTATTGCCAAGGAGAGAGAAACTCTGAACAACTTGATGGATGGTTGTGAAACATCTTCACAATCCATGATAGAACTAGATACAAAAGTTACAAGGATATTGACCAAGCTCAGTGTATTGGATAGTGAGAAAGGGAGAGTATTAAATAGATTCAATTTGTTGAGGAGCTTTATTACTCCAAAATTATCCATACTTGAGGCTCATCTCTTAGATTTAGAGAAGGTTGCAGATTCATTGACCAAAGGCTTTCCCACAGAGTTGAAAGAAGTTGTAACTACATCATTTGCAATGAATGGTTTGATTCGCATCAGTCAGATTTTGCTCAAGACTTGGAGCACAGAAGTAAAGATTTTGGAAGATTCTTTTCAGGATGTTTTGAAACTAGTAAGCAGGAACTAAGACCTATTGTTTTATATGCATCTTTGTCATTTTTGTCAAAGGGGAAGAAGATAAGAAGAAAAAAAATGATGATGAAAAAGAGAAGAAGAAAATGATTAAAAATATGGAGAAGAGATAAGGAGAAGAAGAGACAATTTTGTTTAGTTGGAACACTTAGATTTTTTTTTTGTTAAGTGTTGCCATCAATGCGAAAGGGAGAGATTGTTTGCAAGTGATATATTTTGGTAAAGTGATTCTCTTTCTGGTTGTCATTTATGGAAACACATCTGGGTTTAAGATCGATTACTTTGAAGTTAAGTTTTGTTGATTTAGAAATTGACTAAGTATAGTAGCATAGATACAAAATTATTTTGGATGTCGAAGACAGAGATCGATGAATTAGGGAAAGCGACCTTAGAGGAAGATAGTATGGAGTATTTAGGACCTCCACCTAAGATCTATTTGGATTTGGTTAATTTTACGATGAGTTATAAGGATTTGAAGATAGACAGACTGCAGAAGAACAGTGATACAGAGCAGTTGGACAACAGCAAATACTGAGGGAGTATGACTTGGACTCCAGGAAATCAAAGTTGTATTTTGGTTGTTGATAGTATATACTTTGACTATGCAAGAGTGTCGACTATGTATTTGATATTTACTATATTAAATGTATTGTGTTTTAAAGGCCGACTTTGTAATATTTGTAATATTCATCTAGAGAGCCGACTTTGTAAAGTTATGAGATATATATGTAAGATATTTTTGGTAAAGATGAAATATTTGTGTGTAATAGTTATCTAGAAGGGAAGAAATGCAAATGGAAAAGCTATAAAGGAACTATCAAAGCATTTGTGATGCTTGTCTTGTTCATGACTAAGAACCTTTTGTAACAAAATTACATTGTAAGAGTTGTAAGCTCAGAAGCCCCTAACAGGGTGTTGCGAACCTTTAACAGGGTTGATATTTCTCTAACAAGGAAATTTACTATGTAATATTCAGCTCCTAAAAATTCTAGGTCTCCTTACAGGGACATTATACTTTAGTACATGCTTGTGGGTATCATCCCCACCGGGGTTTTCCCTTTGCCAGGGTTTCCTCATAAACAAATCATGGTGTTATGAGTATTGTGTAATTTTATTATGTTCTTTACTTTACTACAAATGTATGATTAATGTTTAAATGGTTGAAGAATTAGTTTAAATTTCTATTATATTGATTCACCCCCCCTCTCAGTATAATCCAATCCTAACAATTTGATAGTGTTTTCATTATTGTGGATAGGTTTAGTAAAATGGAACATTTCCTTCCATATAATTCCACTAGTTATTCATCCTACACTGTATATCTCTACTTCAAGGAGATAGTAAGAATTCATGGAGTTCCTTTAAATATTGTGTCAGATAGAGATGTTAAGTTTGTTGGTCATTTTTGGAGGACTTTATTGAAGAAACTAGGGACAAACCTGTCATTTTTATCATCCTATCATCCACAAACGGATGGGAAAATAGAAGTTGTTAATAGGTCATTATTAAATCTCCTAAGGTGCCTCACATGATAGCATGAAGAGAAATGGGACTCTATAATTTCTCAAACTGAATTTTCATATAATGAAACAGTCAATAGAAGCACCAAAAAGTCATCTTTTTAGATTGTTTAAGGGATGAATCCAAGGGGAGTTATTGAATTGAGACAAATTCCTAATACTGAACCAATTAGTGCAGATGGAGAACACTTTTCTGCCACTATTAAGGAGGTTCATGATCAAGTGAAGTCTCAACTACAAAAAACCACACAAAGGTACAAACACCGAGCAGATCAAAGGAGGAGAGAAGTTACATTTGAAGTAGGAGAACTAGTTTATGAATTCCTCAAGAAGGAGAGGCTACCAAAGGTCAAGCACACTAATCTCTTACCCAAGAAGGTTGGACCATGCCAAGTATTGGAAAATTATGGGCAGAACGTATACAAGATCAAGTTACTAGCAGACCTTGGTATCTCATCCATTTTTAATGTATGTGATTTGACTCCATATAAAGGAGAAGTGACTGCAACTGATGTACAACAACAAGAAGTGGCAAAATATCTTAAGCCTTTCCCTAAAGCAGTACCACCACAACTTGAGAAGGTTTTAGATACTAGAGTCGAGAAGAATAGAAGGAGAGAATACAAAGGATACTTAGTTGAATACAGAGGAAAACCTGAATTAGAGGCAATATGGCATGATGAACATTAGATTAAAACCCATGGATCTTCACTCCAACAATTCATGTCAAGTGGAAAAGATATTTCTTCATTATGGAAGTATGGTGCAGGGGTACTCATCAAAAGAAAGGACAAGGAAGAATAAAAAATCTTTTGGAACCTTTAGGTTCTTTCTATTATGTTTTTTTTTGGGGTGTAATAAGTCCTAATCCATGTTTTGGCATGACCTTGTTTGGCAACCTTATAAGACAACTTGGTTACTTAGCCAACTTAGGAAATTTTTGTGTTAATTTTGGGTTTTCTATTTATTTTTATTTTTATTTTCTCCATTCAATATTTGGATGGGTTTTGACATCTTCTAAAGCTTGATTTTGTCTTTTGGCATCTTTGTTTCTATTGAGAAGTTGTTGTTCAACAACTTTTTGTCTTCATGCAAGAAGTTGGAAGGTGAAGATTTTCTTGGAAAAAAAAGATGGGTTCTTGGGATTATAAGGTCATTTTACTATTAGAATTTGAGAAAGGTAGTGTAGAGAAGGATTGAATCTTGTGGGCTGTTGTAACAGTGAAGGCAATTTCTAATATACTGCAATTTCTAGCAAATTTGTGAAACAATGGTTATCCATGTGCATAAATGGATTGATAAGAATGTGAAACTAATTTAGATAGTTAAGGAAATGTGTTATATTTCATTTTGGATCTGGTTTGAGCCTCTGAAGTTCAATATCTTGTAAGAAAAATATTTTTTAGTGCAGACTGGTCTGTTAATGCAAGGTTAGCTAGGGTTGTTTTTTAAATGGATGTAGCTTGAGCTTCCACCATTGGTTTTTATCAGCCCTTGGTGTAATTCAATCTCTTCCAATTTAATTTAAGATTTTTATTTCCATATTTATCTTCATGCAGGGAAGAGGGAGAAAATTAATGCCCTAGGTGGACATCCTCATGTGGCCACCTAGAATTTGATTGCTTTAAGTCTATAACTTTTAATGGGTATCGAGCTAGAAGATGTACCTTTGGATTTGGATAATTTTTGGTACCCTTCAACTCCTTGAAGTGTTTATTTTAACAAATTCATAAGACCAAGGGTAGTTCCTTTATTAAATGGGTCTCATTAGCCCTTTGTAGGTCACTACAAATCTGCAAGTTTAGATATCTTGAAATTGGTGTTGAATTCTTCCCTTGTGGGATTAGTAGGAGGTCCTTTTTTTATACTTAAATATATAGTTTTTCTACTAGGGTGTTTGGAGAAATGATGAATTAACAAATGAAAACCATGTTCACAAGGCTATAAGGAGTTTATGGGATTTGTGAAGCAAGTCTATCCAAATGCATTGGGGAAACAAAATGAATGGTTGGAACATGATTATTTTTCCATCTTAAGATTATTTATAATCCCATTTTAATTCCTACACACACCATAGTGGATTTGGGTGTCTTGACCCAAAGATCTCCTTTTGGAACATTTATATTCAAGAAGGCATAAGGTGAGTTAAGATTCAATGAGTGGTTTGAGATGAACCTTTATGGTGTTCAAAGTCCTTTGTTGAATCCCTAGACTTTATTTTCCCTCTATTGGTGTTCCAAAGTACTAGACTCTTCATCATAGAGACATTACTATCACTATTATTATGAACATGGAGATGGAAAACTATTATTATAAAAGTATGGAAAATAATGAAATATACAACGAATTAAATAGTTGCTCATAGATAAAGGAAACTATTGTGTATCAATTTCATAAGAAAATACAATCATTTTGATGGAAGAACATTGCTATAAAACTCAAAATATTTAGATCAATAATGCATCTAAGTAGTGGTATTTAATAATGAGAACTTTGAACAGACAATGTCAAAAATTGTGCCATGTGTTGATGATAAAGGAAGAGTAATTGATATCATAAAAGAAAATGATTATACATGCTGAAAAAATATAGTCATAAGAATATTGTCAATGGTTATGAAAATATAATAAACAGATATGAATCTTAAGGTTAGTGGCTATGGAAACTTTTTCTAATTCATAAGCATACTAAGACATCATTGTCAAATGAAAAGAGACCATTAATGTGAAAGAGTAGACACAAATTCTTTAACACACTTATTAGTAAATTTCAAATGTTTGATCAAAAAATTTGTTAAGAGGTGAGTATAGAGGTAATGGAAATATAAAGAATGATAATGTGTAAAGACCATATTAGTGGAACACAAAACATAGAGTAATTAATTATTGAAATGGAAAAATAAATAAATGCAAATCAAAACAAAGACTTCATTGTTATTTGTGTCCAAGACAGTGGTAACAAAATATAGAATATGTTACTAAATACAGTTATATAATGTTGATAAAAAAACTGATATACACCAAATTATGTTGTTAGTATGATGAAGGTAGTGTTGGTCCACTAAGGGGGGATGAATTAGACAAAATCAAACTAAAATACTTAAAACTTAGCTCGCTAATTCAATCAGTAGAACTGAATACAGTAATGACCAACTCACCAAATAACTTAATAACTTAAACAACCATACATCTCATAATGTGAAAATCAATCATTCAAACTCTAGTTAACATCAGATTTAATGAGGAAACCCAATAAGGGAAAAACCTTTGTGGGAATTGTGACCCACAAAATGCACCCTTCTGAAGTACACTCGGTTAAGAACTTATCATGTAAAAGATTACAAACACATTTTCTAAATGTGACCCTGTTAAGGGATTTACCTTAGATCTATTAAGATCTTCACCCTATTAGGAGTGGCCTTGTTAGAGGTCTTTAAATGCTCTTTCAGAATGTCACCTACTTCTAGGATTTACAAATAGGACTGTTAAATCCACTCGGTTAAGATATTTTCTCTATTACAAATGTTAATAAGCAACAGTATAAATTTTGATTAGCAAATATAGAAACTACCTTTTCTTGGGTCAAATCCTTTGTGCTCACATGAATACTGGAATCACATACTCTATTTTTCTCTGCTCTAGACTATAGATTCTACTCTTTCTTCTTCTCTATTTTTCTCGGTAACTTCTTTTCTTCAGCTTCTTCTGCTTCTCAATTCAACTCGCTAGCATATCTTCTCTCATTAGTTCTCATCCTTTATATAGACAAAATTTTTCCTCTTAATCTCCTTGATTAGGTTTTCCATCATTTTCTCTCATCCATTAGATCATCTTCTTCACAAATCTCATCTTGGTAAACCATTTAAATTTTACCTCGTAACTTAAAATTTTTCTTAGAACTCAAACAATTAGGTTTAACCACTTAATCTTTGCCTTAGATATTCTCATTGATTTTTCTTCCTTGTAGATATTTTAAAAAAATTCCTTTTATCTTTATCAACATCCAGATCATCATAGCTTCATATTAAATTTGATCTTATCACCATTCTCAATCAATATCATGTACTCTGTAACCTGCCTTGCAACTTGGTAACTATCTTCATTCACTACTCAGTGCCTAACTCATTCTCAGTGCTCGGTAACTGAAATCGACTAACACAACTCTATATTGAATGACTTTGTCTAGCTCGATAGAGTGGCTCTTTTCAATCATAACTTTACTCTTTGTAATCCTTGAATTAATCAATCAAATGTACTGACTTGATAACATCAAATATATAGTAGCAAACATCTATATCAACATTACTTCATCAATGCTTGATTTGTATTTGTCACCCATTTAACTTCTCCTTCTTATGATATGGTAACACAATATAAATCAGTAATCAATTGCTTGACATCAATGACAAAATAACAATTGATCTAACCATTTCTACAAACATGTATACCTATTATCACTCAGTCTTCATCATCTCCATCAGTTGATTAACAATCTCCCTCTTTGGCATTGATGGAAAAACTATAGTATTACTATAGCAATTGATGATGGAAACTCTCAATATTATCAACCTCTATCATTACTCCCTCTGATTTGATAGTTTTGTTTTTGATTCAATCCTTTCTTTCTGATCATCAAACTGATCTCCCTCTTGGATACATTTCATCAATTCATCCATAATGTAGCATACATTCTTATTCTCTTTCATGAGTAAATACTAGCAATTCATTCTCTTCCTCTTTCATCAATATCTCCCTTATGGATAAATTTCATCAATGCATTCTCTCCCTCTTTGACAACAATGCCAAAAATTCATACTCCTGAAAACTTGTTTCACTAGTGGATTATACCTTACATGTACAAATATTCATTGCATATAGAAATCTCCACACAACTTCAAGAATCACCTAAAGTGTGTCATACTAACATCAATTCAAGAATAGATATTCTAATAAAGTATAGAATTGATGTAGCATGCCTCATGCTTCTTAGTGTATATTGGATAGGGGAAGAACCCTTAATTTACCTATGAGATACACAAAAGTATCCTTTGGTAGTGGCTTGGTAAAGATATCAGCCAATTGTTCCTTTGAATTCACATACTCTAATACCAAATTTTTCTCTTGAAATTGGTCTCTCAAGTAGTGATACTTGATAGAAATTTTCTTCATCTTTGAATGCATAATCAGGATCTTTGATATGTTGATAGCACTTGTGTTGTCACATAAAATAGTTATAGGATCTAGGATAATCTCTTTCATACCTTCAAGTAGTTGTTTGATCCAAACAATGTTTGCATAATTCATGGCAGCAGAAACATATTCTGGCTCGGCAGTAGACTGTGAAATGCAACTTTGATTCTTTCTTAGTCATGTGACCAATATTTCACCTAGAAAAAATGCTCCTCCACTAGTAATTTTCTTTTCATCGTTATTTCCAGACCAATCTGCATCAGTGTAGACTTGCAGATCAAAAGTACCTCCTTTGTTGTAAAATAAATCAAAATCTTTAGTGCCTTTCAGATATCTAAAAATTGTCTTAACTGCAGACATATGTGTTTCCTTAGGATTAGAAGAAAATCTTGCAACAATCCCAATTGTGTGTGCTATATTAGGTCTTTTGTGAACAACATACTACAATTTACTAATCATTGTTTGGTAAAGGGGGTTATCCACCTCTTATGTCTCATCTTCTTTTGACAATTTACATCTGGTGATCATCGGTGTTCCAACAGGCTTGGAATTTTCCATACCAAAAGTTTTGAGGATCTCTTTCATATACTTAGCTTGTGTAATATAGATCCCTTCTTCAACTTGTTGTATCACTAGACCTAGAAAGAACTAAATCTCTCCAATTGTTGACATTTCAAAATCTTTTCTCATTTCGTCAGCAAATGCCTTACATAAGGTGTTATTGCCTCCAAAAATAATATCACCAACAAAATTTTAAGCATTCAAAACCTTGTTGTCACTATCACACTTCAAGTAAACATTATTATTGTCACTTGTTCTTTAAAATCCTATTTTGATTAGATAAGAGTGCAATATCTCATATCATGCTTGGGGTGCTTGCTTCAAACCATAAAGAGCTTTGTATAATTTACATACCTTTTTCTTATTTGTGCTCTCAATGAATCCTTCAGGCTGCTCAATGTAAACTTCTTCTTCAAGTATCCCATTTAGAAATGTAGACTTGACATCCATTTGATAAACTTTGAATCCTTTGTAAGCAATGTAAGCTAGAATTATTATAACTCGTTCAAAGCTAGCAATAGGTGCAAAAGTCTCTCCATAATCAATACCTTATTCTTTTGCATAACCTTTGCAAACCAATCTTTTTTTTTTATAATAACTTCTCCATTTTCATTCAACTTGTTTTTGAAAATCCATTTGGTACCAATAGCATTTTTATCCTTTTGCCTAGGTACTAAATTCCATGTATTGTTCTTTTCGATCTGATCAAACTCTTCTTTCATTGCTTTCATCCAATCTTCATTATCTAGTGCACCTTTAAATTTATTTGGCTCAAATGCAGATATCAAACATTTATTATCACTTACCTTGCTTCTTGTCATCACTCCAGCATCTTTATTTCAAATAATCTTACTTGGGGAGTGGTGTCTTCTGACATATTTTTCTAAAACAAGCTCGGTAGGTCTCAGTGCTTCATCCTCATCACTCAGTTGTTGAGCTCTTTGTTCAACTTCTTCCTTGGTAGGTTTTGGTTCTCAAATCAATAGATTGGATTTCCTATGGACTTTCCAATCCAATGATGGGAAACCCAAGTGATTTGGCCAACTAACAAGTTTAACCTTGGGGAAAGGTTGAAACTTCTGCAATTCTGGCTCTGCAGAACCAAGGCTAGCAGGCCTACACCTTAAACTTATCCTTAAGGATTTTTATAGCAGATAATGAACACTTAAATCTCTCCTTCACAAGTATGGAAAGTTACAGTGAAAGGAATCAAACTGTAATCAATTGTAAGGTAAAATTGAATGCTTTGTGAGATTTGTAAAAAATGCTTTGTAAAAAGTGTGTATATATAAATGAATGAATTTTAGAATATCTCAACAACATGAAACAATGAATCAAATGTCTATCTTCAATAACAATTAGATCAGTGCCTATATCAATTTGGGCAATAGAGTCAATCCAACATTCAATCCTATGTACAACTTTGCAAGACAGTATTCAACCATAAACTATTTGACTACTTTAGATGTAGAGAAGATTAAGGTATGTATTATATCCTTGTTAGTTCAAATGAGTTTAAATCCTATGGTTAGGAGACCAGATGAACAAGAAACCAGAAACAAATTAAGTTCTCACACCTTCCTGATATTCAAACAATGATATGAGACAATAACTCTTCTACACAAGCAGCTCAAAGATAGCAATTGAAATTCCTTCAATAATTGCAAAGGACTAACTGAATGAGAATTGAAACCTTGAGCCAATAGAGACAGAAAACACTTGTCTTTTATTGATTATCAAAAATTGATACATAAGAATCCATGTTCAGTTGTGATCAAAACTAAAACCTGACTGAAAAATGATAACAGTAAAAATGTCACCAAAGACCAAACGTCCCCTTTTGCATTGATCCTGGTATCCTTTATTTATACAAATTTCAAAGGATGCAAACAAGTTTCAGATCAATGCAACGGTTCATCTAACTAAACCTAATCCCTATGATCAACAACTGAACAGTCAGAAATTACAATTAAGAATGATTTATCATCCTTATGAACAGTTATCGACCAAAGCGATAATATAATCAGAATAGTTTATTAAGAATATGTTATGAATCTCTAATAATATCTTTAACTTCTGCAAGGTATATCAATGGACTTCTATATGTCTTTGATCTTTATCTTTTATCTAGATCACTTCATTTTCATTTCATTACCTATGAAACCCTGCATGCAAACAATGTCGATGCATCAAATATTAATCAAAACCCTTAGTCGATGAAATAAAAAAATGTAAAGACAAATAAAATCCAAGTCATCTGATTCCACTTGGGCTTTTGTCCTTTTCAATCCATCTAAGAGATGTGGCATGCTCTCACAATGCCTTGGTGAATAATATCCGCACATCTTGTCTTTAAGGCTTAACGACAGCCATAGATCATCGTTGTACTTTAGCTGCCGATTCAACCTGTCTTCGTTCAAATCCTTTGGTAGACCCATGACACATTTTTCTTCATCGTAATACCTTAATGGATAAATTACATGCATATTTTCATCACGAGTGAACGTTGATTGTAGATCAGACGTGAACTGCATCATTGATCTTCTAACTTGCATCGCTTAGTCTTTCAGTGGGGTCGGGACATGTGTTGATTGGGCGTAATGGCTTATACATTAGATGTTGATCACTTTATCATTAAGAAATCACGCAAGCTATCCAATCAAACTTAATATGACTACTCTTTACTTTTACCCCGGTTTTTATCTTTAAACTGCACTTTGACCTTGGGTTTATAAATTCCCTTTAATCTCCAAGTCACGAGATCATTCTTTTAACCTCAGGTTTAATACGAGACTCAGCGAGCTGTAGGATCAAAACCAAGCTTGAATGAGATTAACGATCCTCATTAAGTCGCTATAAGAGAAAGGAATATTCATTTTTGATCTAGAGATAACACGACAACCACAGGATCAATCAAAATCAATAGTCACAATCCATCAAAATTTTAACTTTATCGCAACTGCTTTGACCGCGGTTTGTTCTGGAGATTTGGTGACTGAGTAGTCTCATGATCTCGAAAACTTTCTTTTAACCCTGATTACATCTAGAGACTATGTGACCAAAAGTATTTTAACTTAACCTCAAATCAAATTGGAGTTACGCATGTGGTTACAAAATTTCATTAGTCTCGAAGTCATTAGAAGCTTTTGCTAACTCGGAGTTTAATAAGAGATCACGCGACTATCGTTAGATTACACCAAGCTTCGGATAAGATCGACGAATGTCGCTAAGTCTTTGAATGAAAAAGGCATATTCCATTTGATCTGAAGATCTTGTGATTAAGACAGGTTTTCAAAAGCTCCAAATAAATAGAATATTCCCTACCATAGGTTATAAAGTAATTTTAAAATGAATACTTAGACCGCGAAAAAGGGCCAATGGCTATAAATATGAATTGAAATATATGCAAGCCATTCAAAACATAAAACATAGCAAATTTAACAAGAAAATGCAAGGAATTAGATAGGATAAATGCATAAGGCAGAATTATTGCAATAATGAATTATGAATGGAAGGAAGAAAAGAAAGCATAAATCAAAATAAAAGTTGTAGAAGACACTTCCCTGAATCGTTTAGCCATTCAAATTTGATCTGAAAATTTGGGTTCCACCAGTGGCTCTTTCAAGAGATGTGTGTTCATACTTGGACACAGCAAGATCTCAGCTATCTCTGGAGAAGAAGACCAAAATAGAGACAAAGAACAACAACAAGAAGGCAAAAACAAAAACTCTGAAATAAAAATGCAAGGTTAGGAATACTTCTTGTTTTTAGGAGAAGATTGGTTTCAAATATTGAGCATGGCTTGGAAATTCTTAAATATGACCCTCATTATCTTGTAATAGGTAACTCTTTTCTCTTGCATTATCAAAAATTATGTAGGGTCCAAGAAATAAAGCTTCAAATTTTCCATGCTTTCCCTTATCTTGATCTTTAGCATTCCACTTTAACCCCCAATCTCCTTTCTAAAAGTTTATGTCCTTAGTTCTCTTATCATGTAACGCTTTCATCTGCAACTTCTTCTTCACATTCTCTCTTTGTGCATCTCTTCTAATTTCATCCAATTCCATAAGCTGATCCATCCTATTTTCCATGAATTTCATGTCTTCTATTTGTTCTTCTCTGACAAATTTATATACAGGAAGCAGATTGTTGAATGGTAATCTAGCTTGCTTTCCATAAAACAATTCATAAGGGGAAAATCCAGTGAATTTTTTAACCGTTATCCTATCTTCCCAAAGTGCAAGGGGTAGTTTGGAATCCTATGCCCTTTTTTTGTTGCTCAACATTCTCTTAATGATTTTCAATATGTTCTTATTACTTGATTCAGCCTGACCATTCCCTTGTGGATGGTAAGGGGAAGAATATGACACGTTAATACCATAATTATTGCAAAATTCAGAGAATTCCTTGGATCTAAAACACATACCATTATCACAAATAATATTGCAAGGAACACCAAATATTGTTAGTGTATTTTCTGTCAAGAATTTTATAACCACCTTGCTTGTAGCTTGTCTACAGGGTATGGCCTCAACCCATTTGGTGAAATAATCTGTTGCAACAAGAATCCATCTATGTTGCCCACTGGATGCATCAGTAATCTCACCAATAAAGTCTATCCCTCACATTTGGAAAGGTTCTTCAGTTGACAAAGATCTAAGGGGCAATGCACCATTATACTTTAATTTCCCTGAGAACTTTTGACAAGCTTCAAATTTTCTAACATATGTATAACTATCTTTAAAAACATGTGGCCAGTAATACCCATCATGAATAATTTTATGGACACTAGTTTTTGCTGAAAAATGACCCCCACACTCTCCATCATGTAGCTCCTTCAAGAATGCATCTGCTTGGTACTTTTCTAAGAAAAATAAAAGGACACCCTCTCTATTTTTCCAGTACAAGTTTCCTTGAATCAGGACATATCTAGAAGCTTGCAATTTTACTGTCCTCTTCTCATTTTCATTTAAACCTTCTTTTCTTTTCATGTGCTTAAGGAAAAATATTATTTCAGTATACCAAGGAAATTTTTCAATACTTATCACTGATTCCTCAGTGCTTACCTGATTTATCTGGATTGCTTCAAGATTTGATTCTACCATAAGTTTTGCAAGACCTTGTCCTCTGACCAACTTTGTTATCTAGATCTCCATATCAAAATCTTGAATTTGATTCACCCACCTACATATTCTACCTGTAACTTCAGATTGCTTAAATATATCTTTAATTTTTGCATTTGGCACATAAGCTATCACTTTAGCTCCTACCAAGTATGGCCTAAAAGATTTCACTGCTTTAACCAAGGCATAAGCCTGCTTCTCATTTATAGCATAATTTCATTATGTTGCCTGAAGAGTCTTACTAAAAAATGCTATTGGTTGTTCATAACCCTCATCATTTTTTGGTAACATAACAACAGCAATAGTATGATATGATGCGAAATAAAATAACTGAAAAGGCTTTGAAAAATCAGGTGTCTTAAGGACTGGAGCTTCCTTGATTTCTTTCTTGATGTTAGCAAATGCTTCTATGGATTCATTAGACCATTTAATCTCTGCACATTTCTTAAGCATCTTGGAAATAGGTTTAATAGTCTCTGCAAATTTAGGGACAAACCTTCTTACAAAATTTATCTTTCAAAAGAAAGATTGAATCCCTTTAACATTTTTAGGAATTTGAATCTTATCTATAGCTGCAATCCATTCAAGATCTATTCTTACACCATCCTTTGATACAATGTGACCAAGAAGCTTCCGTTCAATAACCCCAAAATGAAACTTCTTGGGGTTTAGAGATATACCATATTCTAAAGCTCTCATGAAAATCTGCTCCAAGTGATTGCAATGATCATCTGCCCTTTTGGAGTAAGTTGTTAAATGATCTTGATATACTGCCATGATGAGATTAATCAAACCATCAAAAGCCACATCCATTGCTCTTTGGAAAGTTGCCCTTGCATTGGTTAGTCCAAAAGGCATTCTTGCATAAACATAAGTTCCCCAAGGAGTGGTGAAGTTTGTCTTGTATTGTTCTAATTCCTTGACCTTCACTTGGTTATACCCTGAGAACCCATCCATCATAGACAATAGTTCATTTCCAGTAACTTTCTGTAAGAGAGATTCCATATTTGGCTATGCATAACTATCTTTTAAGGATGATATATTTAAGTTTCTAAAATCAACACATAACCTTATGTCCCCATTCTTTTTTCTAACTGGGACCAAGTTTGATACCCATGTAGAATGTCTTATAGGCACAATTATTCTTGCATCCCTCATCTTGACAAGTTATTCTCTCATCTTAGGAGCTAACATTGGATTTATAGGATGCTACCTTTGTCTGAAAGGCTTTACATCAAGCTTTTAAGGGATTTCATGCTAAAATAAATCCTCTCGGTAGGCTTTAAGATCATCATAGG
Source organism: Thuja plicata (assembly GCA_018584345.1). Taxonomy (NCBI): domain Eukaryota; kingdom Viridiplantae; phylum Streptophyta; class Pinopsida; order Cupressales; family Cupressaceae; genus Thuja; species Thuja plicata. The sequence goes on from MU228094.1 coordinate 981,350, forward strand.
ACCATGCAAAGATGTGCCTATATTTTCTTAACAGATTTATCAAATCAACTCTAACTTTGGCAGTGAGTTTTTTGCCTATACATACTTCTTTAGGAGTGAGATCACTACCCAAGTCAATTTTTTCAATTTCTTCATATTCATTAGTTATCTTACTCCTTTTAAAGTTTTCTTGATCATCAAAAACTCCTTCTAGTGCAACCAAACCTTTGGGAATTTTATTTGTCTTCAGCTGAAAAACTTCTTTTCCAAACAAGGTTTCCTTTCCATTATGGTTCTCTACATAACCATTCCAGTCTATGCACTGATCTTCATACTCATCTTCATTGATAAATTTTTTTAGGAGATCTCTTTCATCTTCAAATATTTGCCAATTCTACACATTGTCAGGAACTGATGGTATGTTTTTCATCTCCACCTATACAATCTCATCAAAAGGGATATCAATCTACTTGATGGCTACATTAGCCATCAAGTCTGCAAGAAAATTTCTTGATCTTTCTATCCACTTAATTGAAAAAGCATCAAAAAATTCAATTAAATCCCACACCAAATTTCTATACTGTTTTAACTTAGGATTCTTAGTGATGAATCTATTTCTAACTTGGGAAACAATTAATTCAGAGTCACCACAAACTGAAAGCATCTTAATACCATATGATTTTGCAATATTTAAACCAATAATTAATGCTTCATATTATGAAACATGATTTGTGCATTCAAAATTAAGTAAGAAGGAAAACTTAAAGATCTTACCACATGGGGACACAAAAGTGACCCCAGCACCATTACCTTCTTTACTGCATGCTCCATCAAAAGTCATTCGCCAAAGTTTATCTTGATTTTCCTGCAAATGCACTTCAATGGGGTTGTCAATTTTCAATATTGGTTTAGCAATACTTACCTGAAAATTATCCATTGTCTGAATGGAAAAAATTTAGTTTCCATCCCAATGTCTTTATCAATGATATATTGAGATCTAGGCTCCCTGTAAATTTTTACCTCCCTTCCATCAACTAGAATAGTAGCATAAGACAAATCTAGTTGGATATAACCACCTACTAGATTAGACCATTGTCTAGATAAAAGAATTCCATAATAAGAAGGCACTTCAACAACAGTAATATCAATCTTATATGACATTTCAGGGCAAGCAAAAAATTTAAATTCCACATCTTTCATAATACCAACAATAGGTATAGACCTATTCTCCATAGCGTAGCATTTTCCATAAGTTGTATCCACCTTCATTCCAAGTTCTTTCATGACTTCTGTAGGCATAATGTTTACTGCTGCTCTTGAATCTATCATACAATTCTTAAGCAGTTTATTGTTAATTATCAAAGTGAGATAAAAGGGATCCACATGCGTTCCATTTTGAGAAATATTAGTTCCTAAATAAACCATAGGAGGATCTTCATTTACTACTCTTTGATTGGATTCTTCTTTAAACATATTACCTACATTGGAAAATACTTTTATATTTTCATCTTTAAACTCAGGTACTTTCATCATTTCAAATAAAGGAATAGAAATTTTTACCTGAGATAAAGCATTAGATATGAAAGAACTATTATTGGGGATAGATCTATTGACCATAGATTTCTCTTTTGCCAATCTAGGTTCTGGATGAGAATCTACCTGTTGACCTGCTTTTGCATCATCATCTTTGGTTATTTTTATGTTAGGTTGACTCACCTTCTTCTTTGGTGTTTTGATAGATGGTCCTACTGGCTCTCCCTGATCAACATTTACTATTCTATTCCTCAATTTGTAATTACTCCTTGCTTCTTCAAGTGCTGCAATAGTATATGCTTCCTTTTCCTCATTTGTTAATCTTCTAATAACTGGTGTTTTTCCTTGTTGTCTATCACAATGATATATTCTATTCAAATCTTCATGGTAAACATATTCTTCTTTAGAAGAACTGTAATCATCTCTTCCCAACATTGATTCTAATGAAACATTATTCACTATAGGCTTCTGCTCATCATTCTGATATTTCTCTTCTTGAAATCTCTGGGCCACTAGACAACCATCAGGGGAATGTGGTAGATTACAAGAATCACACCAAGGATAATCTTCCACAAAATGATTGTTTCTTTTCAATGGATTAGGTGTTTCCTTAGTATAAGACTTCTTTTCAGGTTTTCCATCTTTCCACTTAGTCTTATATGGCATGTCTTGTAATCTAAATCTTTCATTTCTAGGAAATGGTGGGCTATCATTTTTAGGAAATGATGGTCTATCATTTCTACCTTGTTTTACATTCAAATTCTTTAGCATATCCATAATTTCCTTAAGATCATTTTTTTCAGGGGCTTTTTGATTATGCAATTTAACATCACTTCTTTTATCTATCCTTCCAGCAACCCTTCTATTATTTTCAATGGTGAAAGCCATTTGAAATCTTTTTGCAATGTTGCAGGGCCTTGTGAGCTAATCTCATAATGCGTCTTACTATCAAATGTAGTTAAGTAAAAATCAATCAGAAAAGAATCCACAGACCTTATATCTCTTGGAATTCTATTCAGAACTTTATTAAACCTTTTATTGAATTCTGCAACTAATTCATTAAAATTCTTTTTAATACTAGTTATCTCATGAGATGCAAAAGATGTGTCATTATGATCACCAAACTGTTCAATAAATTGATTTACAAAATCACACCAGCTTGAAATGGATTCATCAGGAAATCCTCTATACCATTCAGCAACATCTTTAGTTAATGATTGGACAAACAACCTCACAAAAATGTCTTCATGGTTCCCGTCTAACTCTTCAAAAGTGTTCTTCAAATTTATGGTGTGTTGTTCAGCAGATTCCACTCCATTCCCTGAAAATTTTGGAATAGCATTCCTCAAATCACTTGATATGGTATTTGGATATCCAAATATCCCACTCAAATCCAGTTGCCTGTATCTTTCCACCACCATTGGAGCTCTTCTTCTCTGACCCGTGTTGTGTTGGTTTCCATTCTAGCCTCTGGGATTTTGATGACTTATGCCATGGTGATTTTGTCCATTTCTATGACCATTACCCATTCTTTGCTGTCTAGGATTACCTCGGTCATAGTTTTCTTCATTATTTGGTTGTCCCCAATAATCATTTCTTCCACTATTTTTAGGACATATCTCATGTCTTCCTCTATTATTAGGTTCAAACAATGGATTTGTGTGATCATTGTTGAAAATTGGTTCTCCTTTTTTTCTATGAGGAGGATTGTATTTTGGTTTCCCATTACCCTTTGGCATCTCCTTTTCTTTTGTCTCCTCTTCATCCTCAAATAATAAATGCAAATCACTTCTCCTTATTTCTAACTTTTCCAAGGATCCATCAGGTAACCTTTTCATAGCTTTCAATAAATTTGGATTCTTTTTCCCATATTCACTTAATTTACTCAATGTAGCATATAGGAAATTGTCTTCTTCATCATATTCTTCTATTTCTTCAATTTCTTGTGCTGAACTCTAATCATCTTCATAGCCAAAGGGATTTATAAAATCTGAATCATAATAAATTCAATTATTGAAACTAGTAGTTTCCCTATCAGGAAACCTTCTATGTGCGGTATACATCTTGTCAGCAACCTGTTGCTTACTTTTCAAACTTTTCTGCAAGTTTAATTCAAATTGGTCTGGATGCAAAGATCTTCTGCCCAACATGAATACTTACAATCAAAATTGTAGAGCTTCCACCTTCATGTCAGAAGGAAAATATCACTTGCTGGTCTTCTAGATTCTTCTCTCTAGTAGAGTGCACTTCAAACCTTCTGGTCTACAAAATCTGAAATTTTGAAAACTATCCCCAGTAGAGTCGCCAATCTGTTGGTTGACTCGGATAGGGCAAACTGAAAAATTCAATATTTAGCAGAAAATCACCAGAGCTTGTAGGTAAAATTCAAAAACTTCCTTATGAACATTCCCTAGTAGATTCTCCAATCTGTTGGTGCTCAAATCAACAGATTGAATTTCCTATGGACTTGCCAATCCAATGATGGGAAACCCAAGTGATTTGACCAACTAACAAGTTTAACCTTGGGGAAAGGTTGAAACTTCTGCAATTCTAGCTCTGTAGAACCAAGGCTGGTAGGCCTACACCTTAAAATTATCCTTAAGGATTTTATAGAAGATAATGAACACTTAAATCTCTCCTTCACAAGTATGGCAAGTTACATTGAAAGGAATCAAACTGTAATCAATTGTAAGGTAAAATTGCAAAATTGAAATCTTTGTGAGATATGTAAAGAATGCTTTGTAAAAAGTGTGTATATATAAATGAATGAATTTTGGAATATCTCAACAACATGAAAAAATGAATCAAATCTCTATCTTCAATAACAATCAGATCATTTCCTATATCAATTTGGGCAATAGAGTCAATCCAACATTCAATCCTATGTACAACTTTGCAAGACAGTATTCAACCATCAACTATCTGACTGCTTTAGATGCAGAGAAGATTAAGGTTTGTATTATATCCTTGTTAGTTCAAATGAGTTTAACACCTATGGTTGGTAGACCAGATGAACAAGAAGCCAGAAACAAATTAAGTTCTCACACCTTCCTGATATTCAAACAATGATATGCGACAATAACTTTTCCGCATAAGCAAATCAAGGATAGAAATTGAAATTCCTTCAATAATTGCAAAGGAATAACTAAATGAGAATTGAAACCTTGAGACAAGAGAGATAGATAACACTTGTCTTTTATTGATTATCAAAAATAGATACATAAGAATCCATGTTCAGTTGTGATCAAAACTAAAACCTGACTAAAAAATGATAATAGTAAAAATGTCACCAAAGACCAGACGTCCCCTTTTGCATTGATCCTGGTATCCTTTATTTATACAAATTTCAAAGTATGCAAACAAGCTTCAGATCAATGCAATGGTTCTTCTAACTAAACCTAATCCCTATGATCAACAACTGAACAGTCATAAATTACAATTGAGAATGATTTATCATCCTTATGAACAGTTATCGACCAAAGCGATAATATAATCAGAATAGTTTATTAAGAATTTATTATGAGTCTCTGATAATATGTTTAACTTCTGCAAGGTATATCAATGGACTTCTATATGTCTTTGATATTTATATTTTATCTAGATCGCTTCATTTTCATTTTATTACCTATGAAACCCTGCATGTGGACAATGTCAACGTATCAAATATTAATCAAAACCCTTAGTCGATGAAATAAAAAAATGTAAAGACAAATAAAATCCAATTCATCCGATGCCACTTGGGCTTTTGTCATTTTCAATCCGTCTGAGACACGTGGCATGCTCTCACAATGCCTTAGTGAATTATTCGTGCATCTTTCCTTTAAGGCTTAATGACTGTCGTAGATCATTGTTGTACTTTAGCTACCAATTCAACCTGTCTTCGTTCAAATCCTTTGCTAGATCCATGACACGTGTTGCTTCGTCGTAATTCCTTAATGGATAAATTACATGCATCTTTTCATTGCGAGTGAATGTCGATCATAGATCAGACGTGAACTACATCATTGATCTTCTAACTTGCATTGCTTAGTCTTTCAGTGGGGCTAGGACACGTGTTGATCGGGCGTAATGGATTATACGTTAGATGTCGATCACTTTATCATTAAGCAATCACGCAAGCCATCTGATCAAACTTAATATGACTACTCTTTACTTTGACCCCAATTTTTATCTTTAAACTGCACTTTGACCTCGGGTTTATAAATTCCCTTTAATCTCCAAGTCGCAAGATCATTCTTTTAACCTCAGGTTTAATACGAGACTCAGTGACTACCATAGGATCAAAACCAAGCTCAAATGAGATCGACAATCCTCATTAAGTCACTATAAGATAAAGGCATATTTTTTTCATTAGTCTCAAAGTCGTTAGAAGCTTTTGCTAACTCTCAGTTTAATACGAGATCACGTGACTATCGTTACATTACACCAAGCTTCGGATAAGATCGACGGATGTCACTGAGTCTCTGAATGAAAAAGGCATATTCTATTTGATCTGGAGATCTCGCGATTAAGACAGGTTTTCAAAAGTGCCAAATAAATATAATATTCCCTGCCATAGGTCATAAAGTAATTTTAAAATGAATACTTAGACCACGAAAAAGGGCCAATGGCTATAAATATGAATTCAAATTAATGCAAGCCGTTCAAAACATGAAACATAGAAAATTTAACAAGAAAATGCAAGGAATTAGATAGGATAAATGCTTAAGGTAGAATTATTGCAATAATGAATTATGAATGGAAGGAAGAAAAGAAAGCATAAATCAAAATAAAACTTGCAGAAGACACTTCCCTGAATCGTTTAGCCATTCAAATTTGATCTGAAAATTTGGGTTCCACCAGTAGGCTCTCTCGGTAAGGTGTCAGGAACATCAGGTTGTACATATACAAAATCATCATAGTCTTCAGGTTCCTTTTTTAATTTCTTCATCATTCTTTTCTGCAAACTCATCGATTCTCACACTTGCACTTTTCACCATTTTGTTAGTAACTTTATTCAAATATTTATTGGCTTTACTCCTTGTAGAATATCCTAAGAATATCCCTTCATCCCCTTTAGAATCAAACTTTCCTACTCTAGAATCTTTCAAGATATAACATCTACTTCCAAAAAAATTTGAAATAACTCACATTAAGTTTGTGTTCATACCATATTTCATAAGGTGCTCTATTGGTACCTTTCTTCATTTGTACTCGGTTCAATGTGTAAACAATAGTACTGACTACTTCTCTCCAAAAGTTTTGTGAAATACCTTTTTCAATAATCAATGTCCTTGCACAATCAACAATAGATCTGTTTATTCTTTTAGCAATACCATTCTGTTGTGGTGTCCTCGGTGCTGACATATGTCTCTTAATTCCATTTTCATTACAAAACAATGTAAACTCATCAGATGTAAACTCACCCGCTCTGTCAAATCTTGGACATTTCAGTGGTCTTCCTATTTCTTTCTCAACTCTAGCCTTGTACCACTTAAACATTTGAAATGCATCATATTTTTCTTTTAAAATCATTATAGACATCACTCTAGAATAATCATCCACAAATAAAATAAAATATTTGTCTCCATTGTAACTTTGAGTCTTCATGGGTCCACATAAATCAGGATGCACTAAATCCAAAATTCCTTGTGTAACATAAGTCTTTTTTGAAAAAATAGATTTAGTCATCTTACCCATTTGACATTCTCTGCACATAACATTTTTAGGTTTCTCTAATCTCAGTAGTCCTCTGACTCTATTCTTTTTACTCACTTTGATCAAGTTGTCAAAATTAACATGACAAAGCCTTTTGTGCCATAACCAAATATCTTGAACTTTAGCAAACAAGAAACTCTTCATATAAGTATCAAGATAAAATAAATTAACTTTAGATTGTTGTCCAGTAGCAATCAGACTCTCCTTCTTATCAAAAACTTTCACCTTTCCATGTTGAAATTCCAATCGATGACATGTTTTATTTAGCTATTCAACACTCAATAGATTATACTTTAAGCCTTCAACCCAATAGACATCATCACATCTTGTGTTATTCAGTATAATTATAGAACTTTTTCCTTTCAAAGGGTATGGAGCAGTATTACCAAATATAAAAAAATCCTCCATCATGGTTCTCCAAGGAATAAACTTAAGTGTGTCACCAGTCATGTGATGTAAATAACCACTATCTATAATCCATGTTTCATTCTTACTTACTTGTGATATTAGGGCTCTTGGCTCTTCTTTGTTTTCTCCATCAGAATCATCTTTAATAGAAACATACACAACTTATTCACCATCATTGTCATCTAAATCATCATCACTTAGTCCTTCATTTTCAATATGACAAGATTTCTTACCTTTGTTTTTTTAATCTCTAAATCTCCTGAATATGTTCTCTCTTTTGTCCTTATATTTGTTATATTTCTTCTCCTGATTATCTTTCTCAGGGAAGTTACATGAAATATGACCAATCCTGTTACAATTAAAACATTTCAAGGGTAACTTACCTCGGTATCTTCCTTTGCCTCTTTGTAGCCTCCTAGCCAACAAAGCTTCAAACTCTCTCTCATTCTCTTCATCTTCAGTACATAACTCTTCCAAACCATTCTAACAACTATAAAATCTCTCACTAGCACTACTCACATATCCATCACTAGCTCTAGAGTCCTTAGAACTTCCAATCTTCAAAGATGACTTAAATGAAGACTCAATCTTAGATGTAACAGGTAGAATATTATCAAAACCATTAATCTCAAATGCAACCAGCTTACTAATAGTAGCATCAAGTAAAAAGTTCATCTGAGGAATGGATCTTAACTCTTGTATAGAAGATACTTGAATAGCATAACTTGGTAGTGTTATATGCTGAATGTGGACCTTTGAATTCGGCACAAACACAACATAGTCTTTACACAATCGTTCAATTAACAAAGACAAACATGAATTGTTTGTTCTGCAAATTCGATTGAGGTGACTTGTTGTCTCCTAATCAGTTGGGGATGTTGAGTTTACCCTCCTAATGAGAGCCAACAACCATGAGACCAAACTAAGACGGAGGATTTGAAAGCATTATCAAAGATGAAATACCATGTATTCTATATGAGATGCAATTACAATCTAAGAATGAAAGTGCATTTGAATCTAAGAA
>MU228094.1:998559-1011736 GCA_018584345.1 Thuja plicata
TTATGTATATTAGCCAAAGGGGGTGGAATTGATTTAATTAAAAGCACTTAAGACTTTAGGATTAAATCAATTAATCATAGGGGTTTTTTAGCTAATAAACTCTGAGAATATAGGAATTAAATATAATATCAGATTTATGCAAATTTGGGTTTTCTGCATTTGAAACTCACTTAATTAAAGTCAATTAGGAGAAGAATTTGCCTAGTACAATAGGACTTCGAAGATGAGAAAATTGAAGGAATGCACCAAAATTGATTGGATTATTAGGTGCCAATTTTGGGGTGTTACAGGTAGTAGGGTTCTAAAAAAATTTCTTGTTACATCTTCTTTTGTTATGGCTCCACCAGCTCCTCTAATAGAATTAACAATCTCCTTAACTCTAGTGTTGTATTTTATTATGTTTTCTCCTTCTTTCATTCTCATTGAATTAAATTTACCTCTCAAACTTGCTGCTTTTGCCTTCTGAACATGTTGATCTACACCATAGGTCAAAATAAGTTTATCCCACATTTGTTTCCAAGTATTACATCCATCAAGTTCATCATATTCCTGGTTGATAAGTGTAGAAGCAATCTCAATCATGACTTGCGTGTGTTCTTGCTTCTTTATTTTCTCATTAAGTGTCAAAGGTGCATTTTTAGGCGCAACATATGCATTATCAAGAAAATGAAGTTTGCACTATCCTATAACAGACACATGCAATCTCATTTTGCTTTTCCATGTAGATAAATATTTCCTTTTCAACTTTTGTGCTTCCCTCTTATACATCTTTAGATCTTGGCTCAAGTCCTTTTAAACTTAACACTTCAGAGAACCAAGCTATGATACCAATTGTTGGTCCAAAGAGAGGGGGGTGAATCAAACAAAATCAAACTTAAATACTTAAAACTTAGCTCACTGATTCACTCGGTAGAGCTGAATACAATAGTGACTGACTTACCAAATAACTTAATAACTTAAACAACCATACATCTCATAATATGAAAATCAATTATTCAAACTCAGTTAACACTAGATTTAATGAGGAAACCCAATAAGGGAAAAACCTATGTTGGAATTGTGTGCTAAAATGTTGACACACTTCTATGAGTCATTGTATTCAAGATTTCTCAAGAATGAGGTCTCAAATGGCGACTCATAGCTCCCTATTCATGGAGTGGAAGGGTTTGTGATGAAGGCTCTCAATTTAAACCTAGTTTATGCCCATGCAAGTACACCATGAAATTATAGATTCAAAGAGGAAGAGAAAGAATGCTAGTCTCCATGATCATCAAATATGCATTGTAAATGAAAACTATTCTATATGATAACAATGCATGAAAGAAAACTAATCTATTTGATAACAATGCATGAAAGGAAATATGCAAACTAATCTATGAAGGAAATATGCAAGATTAATCTATTGAAAGGAAATATGAATCTAAATTAACATGAATCTACTCTAAATGGATTTCCATGGACACATGAGAGAAGAAGACAAGAAGAAGAGAAGTTGCATGGTTCAAGCTCAAATGCTCAAACTCTCCTCCAAAATTGCTCTCCAAACCTCCAGCATAACAATAACATGAAAACTTGATATATCTCTCAAATGAGAAGGAGAGGGCTCCTTATAAAGGAAAGTGTGGAGAGGAATGCATCCTCAAGAGAAATGTGGGATAAATCCCTAAAAGGCAAGTGAGAGGAAAAAGCCCACCACTTAGGAATATGTGTGGAGAAAAAAGAGTTTTATTTATTTTTTATTTGATTTATTTCCTTTTTTTCATCAAAAAGAGAGCTTTAAGTGGGGATTTTATTTATTTAATTAAAAGAGGGATTTTCTTTTAATTAAATAATATTATTTAATTAAAAGAAGAGATTTTCTTTTAATTAAATAAGATTATTTTATTTGATAAATAGGGATTTTCTTTTAATTAAGTAAGATCATTTTATTTAATTAAAAGGGGTGTTTTATTTTAATTAAATAAGATTATTGATGAAATTATCAAACCTTAGGAAATATTGAAATAATTGAATTAATTACGATTTGATCAAGGAAATTGATTTGAATTGAAAATGTTGCAAGGCATTGATTCGAGAATTTGATAAATTAATTCTGTCATTTGATAAATTGAAGAATGGGGGCCCATAGTCTAGGCGACTATTTTAGGGTGCAAACATTTTCCCCTCTTTGACTATTGTGTGATATTTATGGGAACACATGTAGTCAAAGAATGCATTTGAAGTGTCAGATCGATTTGGGATCACAAAACAACCCAGAAGTGTGATCGATGGACGGGAACACATCAAGACAAAGATAAGCTATTTGAAAAAGACAAGTTCAACACCCTTGCAAATAGGTAATTGACATTTCCAAGATAAGAATCTAAAGCAAGGTTTCCCCAAGCGGAGCAATTGATAGGATTGATAAAACTGAATCAAGGATTGGAGTTTGATAGGTACTTCCCCCTCGTGATCAAAATTGAAATGAGATAGAGGAGAAACAAAAAATTGATAAATTTGATCAAATCAAACTAAAGATAAGGTTCTTGATGTAAGATGAAGGATATAGGGATCATAGAACTAAGGTAGATCATCAAGCATGAAATATTATGCCCCAAGGTTGAATTAGAAGAAAAGAAGTGGGTTGAAAGAGAATGGAAGATAGAAGTTTGGAAGAGGTGGAAAGAAATGGAGAGAAGAAAGAGAATTTGCCTTAAGAGAGAGAATGCCCCAAAATCAATCAACTATTTAAGATGGAAAATTTTGATTGAGATCACAAAGAAGATAAGGAAATGAAGATCAAAACATGACCACTGTTTATTAAAATTCCACACGCAAGATGAAGGAAAAACCCTCTCAAACTCATAATGCAGTCTAAAAATGCAAATTAACATGAAGTCTAACAATGCAAGCTACATGAAAATGCAAAGGTGTACTTGAAATAGATAAACTGTAACATAGGATTTTGTGTTCATCATTCATTAGAGAATGTTAAGGAACTTATTTTCATCATTGGGCCATTATTAATGGACATCAGAAAATCACACAATCATCACCAGTCACAAGCGCAACTATAAAGATATGAATGTGATTTATATTGGATTGAAATGTGGAAATATTCTAACATAAGCATAAAAGACATAAAGGTAAAGATGACTTTAATGTTAGCTTACCCAATTTAATGTAGCAAAACTACACTCACATCAAGGCATAGATGCCAGGATGACCAGAAGAACGGTTGGGCAAAAAAAGTCAAGGATGATGCCTCAAATCTCCTAAGTGTTTCAAGGGAACAAAAAGAGACACTCCAGAGTTTTAAGACCACACCCACAAAAAGAAAGAAAATAAAAACATGCCTCATGCCCCAAGTCTTCTAGCTATACATCCTGGAGAGACTTATTAGACAAGGACACACGAAGAAAATCAATAACAGTCAGCACACAAAGAAAATATCATGACATAGCTCAAGAAATAAGTGTTGTGTTTTAAAAATTTAAGTGTGTTAATTGATACTGAGTTCCAAGAATAAGGATCAAATGCTTGCAAGCAGGTAAGATCACATGACAAAACTGGGTAAGACCAAACTGATAAGTGTTGCAAATCATTCGATGTTAGGGTTTGTATTGAAAAATACAGTTGGGGTAGTGTTGAAAAACACTATTGGTGAGGTGGCCTAAAGACTAACGCATCCAAGATACCAAAGATAAAATAGTTATGCCCCCTAGGAAAATACAAAGACCAATTCTAGACTGAGGCAACAAGGACAAGGCATGATGGAGAAAGGCTAAGTGTCAAGGACATGCGCTAAGAAATAGGGGTGCAAAGACCTCAAGCAGCACCCATTTCTAGGTTTTCACCACTTGGATTTTATTGCTATTTTTTCTACCAAGGTGCCTGTTTCCAGGTTTTCACCAAGGCACTTTTTCTATTTTTTTGAAATTTTGAATTTTTTGAATTTTTTATATTTTTGGAATATATAATTTGTTTGGAGATACATCAAAGTTCTTATTGCTAGGTTTTCACTAAGATGGCCATTTTTTCAAGACATTTTCCAATTTTTAGAATTTTTGACAATATATAATTTTTTTGGATTTTTTCAGGATCAATAAGTATGTACAAAGGGTGCCCCCAGACAGAATGGGCATCATGGATAGAAATTCTTCAGGTGAAAGACAATGATAGGATCAAGGAGCTTCTCTCCCTCTGATGTAGACAATAAATAAGTACCTGACCCAAAATTTGTTGTGATGATGTAAGGTCCAAGCCAATTAGGTTCAAATTTTCCCTTTTGATCTCTATGCTATTGATTCTTAGGATTTTCACGTAGGACAAGATCTCCCACTTAGAATTCTCTAGGGTGAACCTTTTTTTTGAAGGCTTTGGACATATGATTTTGATAAACCCTCATATGGTCAAATGATGCTTGTGGTTTCTCATCTAGAAGTTCTAACTCTTGAAGTCTCATGGCGCGGTAATCTTCATTTGTAACTAGGCCTTTGAGGGAAACTCTGAGTGAAGGAATCTCAACCTCCAAAGGCAAAACTACTTCAGCGCCATATGCAAGGGCAAAAGGAGAAGCCCTAGTAGGAGTATGAATACTCATTCTATAGGCCTACAAATCTGGATTTAACTGTAAGTGCCAATCTCTACCATTCTTACAGACTGTTCTATGTAATATTTTAAGAATGGTTCTATTTGATGCCTCTGCTTGACCATTTCCTTGCGGGAAGTAAATGGAGGACCAATGTTGTCTAATCTTGAATTTATTGCAGAGTTGTTTAAGGTCCTTAATTTTTAACTGGCCTCCATTGTCAGTGATAATCTTGGAAGGCACTCCATATCGATAGATGATATGGTTCAAAATGAATAGAGAAACTATCTTGCCCGAGGCAATAGAAAGTGGGACAGCTTCTACCCATTTAGTGAAGTAATCAGCAGCAGTGATACTAAACTTGTGTCCACCGAATGAGTTGGGATGAATCTTCCCAACAAGATCAAAGGCCCAGCTTTGAAATGGCCAATGAGATATAGAAGGAATGAGCTCCCTTCCTGGATGATGTATTAGGTTACCATGTTTTTGACACTTTTCACATGACTTTACAAAAGCTAATGCGTCAATCTGTATCATAGGACAATAGTACCCCACCCTAAGCAACCTTCAGGCCACAAAAAGACCATTGGAAAGTTCCCCATAGATGCCCTTGTGGATGTCAACTAACGCTTGGTTAGATTCTTCCTTTTCTGAGCATCTAAGAAGTGTTCCATCTAGACCCCTCCTATACAAATCACCAGAGATAAGGGAATGGCAAGAGGAATTTTGGGTAAGGTTTCTGCGTTCAGATAGATTAAAGGTTTCAGGTATAATGCCATCATGAAGGTATGAGTAAATGGCACCATAATGGGATGACTCACGATCAACAAGGGTACAAATGACATGACTTTCTTGGGAGTTATAGATAGGGTGATGTAGCTCTTCCACCAGGAATTCAAATCTAGATTCATGTTGTCCTAACTGAAGGAGTGAAGAAATTTTAGCCATAGCATCAGCTGCTTTGTTTTCTTCTCTAGGGATTTGTTGAAACGTGACAAATGTGAAGAATTGTTTCAAGGAATCAACCATTTTCTTGTAAGGCACCAGTTTCTCATTTTTTGTTTGATATTCATCATTGACTTGGTTGATTATCAGCTATGAATCCCCATAGATGTGTAACTATGTGATTCTCCATTCTTTGGCCATCTTAAGTCCATTTGTTAAAGCTTCATACTCAGCAATGTTGTTTGTACATGGGAACAATAACTTGTAAGACTTAGGAATAGTGTACCTATGAGGAGAAACGAACAACACATGATCTCATGAACCATTTTGCATAAAGGATCCATCAAAGAACATCTTCCATGTTCTTTCAATCATATACATGAGGTGTTCATCTAGGAAATCAACTTGAATAGGTGCATTATCTTGTATTGGGAAATCAACCAATTGATCTACTATGGCTTGTCCTTTGATTGCTTTACGCTCAATGTAATCTATGTCAAACTCTGAAAGGATCATCATCCATTTAGCAAGTCTACTTGTGAGGGCAACCTTACCTAGTAAATACTTGAGTGGATCTATTTTTGCGATGAGGTGTATAGTGTGCGCAAGCATGTAATGTCACAACTTTGGGAAGCAAACACAACTACAAGACAAGCTTTCTCAATGCTGGTGTAGTTAACCTCATATAAAACAAGAGTGTGGCTAATGCAGTATATTACTCTTTCTTTCCCATGTTCATCAAGTTGAGCTAGTAATGCCCCCAAGGAAGATTTTGTCGCTGAAATGTATAGAATAAGTGGTTTCCCTAGGATAGGAGGCATTAAAATAGGAGGATTTGCCAAGTATTTCTCAATTTGATCTATGCTCTTTTGACAATCCTCATTCCAAACACATTTGAATCCCTTGTGTAAGTTCTTGTTGAAAGGTTGAGCTCTATCTTCCAACTGTGAAATGAATCTCCTTATACATTGAAGACGTCCTTGAAGACTCCTCATTTGACTAATGTTTCTAGGAGGTGGCATATCTATGATTTCTTGGACTTTTTTAGGGTCTACCTCTATTCCTCTTGCTGAAATGATGAATCCTAGTAGTTTTCCAGAGGTGACTCCAAATGCACACTTTTTAGGATTTAACCTTAGTTGAAATTGTTCCATGTGATCTAGAATGATTTCTAAATCATCTAAGTGTGTGTCTCTCTTCTTAGACTTGGCCAAGGTATCATCCACATAATCTTCCATGTTTTTATGCATCATGTCATAAAAAATGGTTGTCATAGCTCATTGATAGGTGGCTCCTACATTTTTTAACCCAAAAGGCATAATGTTCCAACAATAGGTACCCCATGCACAAGTGAATGCATTCTTTTCTTGATCTTCAGGAGCTATCTTAATCTGATTGTACCTAGAAAAACCATCCATCAAGGAATAAATCTCATAACTCGCAGTCATATCCACTATCATGTCTATATTGGGAAGTGGAAAGTCATCCTTTGGGCATGCTCTATTGACATCTCTAAAGTCTATGCAAACTCGAATAGAACTATCATGTTTGGAAGCTGGTACAATGTTTGATATCCATTCAGCATAGGCAATAGCTCTTATGAATCTATCACCAAGGAGTTTCTCCAATTCTTCTTTAAGTAGGAGAGCTATGTGAGGATGCATCTTTCTCAACTTTTGTTTAACTGGTTTGACACTTGGAGCTATGGACAAGTGATGCATGATAATATTAGTGTCCAACCCTAGCATATCTAAATAAGTCCATGCAAAGTTGATCTTCTTTTTTTGTAAGAACTTAGTGTAGGCTTCTTTGTCTTGTGGTGACAAGTATTTGGCCAAGTGTACTATCTACGGAGCCTCATCTGTACCCAAATTGACTGCTTGTGTTGGTTCAATAAGCACTGAAGATCTATCTTAAAAGTAACTAAGGAGATGATCAAGTATCTCATCCTTAGGTGCCTTAGAGAGGTTTTCGCCCTTGGATACATCATTTATTTTTAATTTTTCGGTACTGACACTGCCACACAGTGGTTTTCGCCATTAGAACTCCTATTCTTTTGATTTTCTTTTCTTTTTATTTTGTGACTAAGGTACTTGATGTTTGGCTCAATCATGCTGGTAGTCGGTTCACTGGTGGAAGAGACTACAGGTTCAATAACATTTAAGTAACAGGCTATCTCATAATTATTTTGAAATGTTAAGAGCTCAGGTTCTTGATAGTGTTGGGCCCAATCGATGAGGTCAGGATGAGCAAGGGGTAAGTCAATGACTAGTTAAAGGTTGTAAATGTGAATGGTATTATCTCTGGTGACCGAAGAGTCAAATTCTGTCAATTATACTTCTAAGCTACCCAAATTGGGATTCGTCCTAACAAGTGAATAATCGTCCACTAAGGCAACATGTGGGTTCAAATCCTCTAATCCTACACATGACTTGTCAGCTACCTCAGGTTGAGAACTATAAGTGTGGATGACATCAACATCCATGTCAACTATGGAAGGCTTTGAGAAGGAGTCCCATTCATACTCATATGAAATTATGTTTGAACTGCGACTAGGATGCTTACACCATGAGGGTTTGAGACATCTTGATGTGGAAGGTCTAGTGTCATCAAAGGTAACACCTTCTCTTTCCATTAAACGGAAAATATTATTTTGTTGACGTTCTCTGAAATGATCTTCTACATTTGATTCATCTTGTTCTAAAGTCACAACTGACTCGTGAGTGACTGAAATATCTGAATCTCCCCAAAAGAGATTAGTGGAAGGGACCCAATCTTCACACATGTCTTACTAATTTGTCAAATTAGGTACGTATTTTGGTTCATCTTCACTATCTGACTTATCAAGGATAGGATTAGTGTGCTTGTTGTGATTCATGAATCCTAGGCCAACCATCTTCTTAGACTTGTGTCCAAAAAGAGCATGATCAAGAGGTTTGGCCCTAGAATCCATCTGTGATTAAAAGGGCCATGTCCAGGATAGCCCATCTTTTTGACAAAAGTGTACCCTCTTCCATAAGCCTTAGGAGAGGGAGATAAGTTCTCATTGTGCATGTATTTCTCTTCTCTATAAATCTAGTCTCTAAAAAACATCTCCTCTTTCTCATCTTGAATAGGCACTAAGGACTCTAAAAACGTGCCAAATAAAGTCATAGCTGAAGAGGAAGGTCTCTTTTCTTGTGAAAGATTTCCATAAGACCTGGGTGAAACTGGTAGTGTTGTGAGAGAGTTTATTTGATACCCCCCATGCCAAGATCTACCGACTTGAGCTTGTCTTTACATTCAGCTAAGGTTGCATCGAAGTCTTCTGCTTCTCTATTGAGGGGAACATGAGCTCCTTCTAAAATTGAGTTAACAGATAAAGTGTTATCCCCAAGTATACAAATCTCTATTCTATTGTAAGGGAACTTAACACATTGGTGATAGGTAGATGACACTGCTTGCAGATCATGAATCCATGGTTTATTGAGCAAGATATTATACGCAAGGGGGCCAACATCAAATATTTGAAATAAAATATCTTTTTCAACAGGGCCAATCCTAACATGAAGAACGACCAACCCCTTGGAAATTCTTTCTGCCTCATCATAGGCTTTGATGGTGATCTTTTTCCTGGTATCTATGACTTTTTCATAATAACCCAACTTTTTCAAAAGACTAAAGGAACAGATATTAAGCACAACACCCCCATCTATCAACATGCACGTAACATAGGTTTTGTGGATCATGACCTCAATATGGAGAGAGATATTGTGTGGGTGGCTCAAATATTTATCATCATCCTCTAAAAAAGTAAGGTAATGAGGGCTAGCAATATGGTTAACCATATTCTGGAATTGATCAACGTCTAAGTTGTTGGGGACATTCACTGCGCGCAAAGCATCCTCAAGGACCTGCTTGTATCTCAGGGACAAGTCTAAGAGCTCAAAGATCAAAATCTGAGATGGGGTTCTTTGCAACTGATCAAAAATATTATAGCTCAACTTAGGATTGACTACTGGTTTTGAGGTGACATTCTTGGATGTCACTTTCTTAGGTTTACTTGGTTGACTTGAACTAGGTCCTCTAATGACAATGGGACCTTGACTTCATGTGATAGCATTAAGAGTTTTAGACGACCCTCTAGAGTTAGGACCCCTTAGCACCATGACGGGTTCTTCATCAAAGATAGGAGGAGAGTCTATGCCTAGATCATAACCATAGGGATCTTTACCCCTCATCATGTTGACATTTTCGTCTACAACTTCAAGCATGTTGACAATATTCTCTGCATCTGTGTAAGTGTAATTGATCTCAGCCTTTCCATTCTTATCTTTAGAGGTTTCCCCCTTCTCATACTTGGGCAGATGTTCTTTGAATGCCTTATGATCGGCGTTGGTGTTCAATCCATCTACCTTAGTTTTCCATTGTCAATGAGATCTTGGATAATATGTTTGATTTTCCAACAGTTTTCAATATCATGCCCGATGCCATTGTGAAACTTGCAAAAGGCTTTCTCATCCCACCAATGTGGCTTAATATCAGGTATATTATGCTTTGTGAGATCTTGAGGATGCGCAAGGTTGTTGGCAATAATTATTTTCAAGACATCCTCATATGAATCACCAAGTTTTGAAAACTGACATCTTTCTTTCTTAGGCCTATCTTGGTATCTTGGCTTGTTCTCTTGTTGATTAGATGCGTTGAGTTTCATGGCTTGAACAACACTAGACAAGTGGAGCACAGTTTGATCTTTGGGTTGGCAGGAGTCCACAACTCCATCATTGACCACTTGTTTGTTCCTATTCCAATGTGAGTTCTTTCCTTTATCCTTTTTAGGGTTGTTATTTTGACCATTGTTGTTGTTGGTGTTTCCATGTTTGGTCAAAATTCCTTGTTCTTTGAAAACATCCTCAATCCTACATGTGGTTTCAACCATGGTGTCAAAGGAATCAAAAACCATCTTCCTAACTTCATACCGCATTTTGGGAACCAATTTGCTAACAAGGATGTCAATCTTTTCATTTTTAGGAATGGTCCTAGGGTAGCAAGAGAATTATCGTCTCCACCTTTGCAATAAAGTAACAAAGGATTCCCCTTGATTTTTCTTTAAGTTGCATAAGTCCAACATAGTGATAGATCTTGAAATATTGTATGCAAAGTGTTGAACGAATCTATGGACAAGATCTTTGAAATTCTTAACGGGGGGAGTTATGTTGGTGAACCATTCCATCGCTTGACCCTTAAGACTCCTTGGGAACAATCTCATGAGGTACGAGTCATCTTAATGGAACTCAAAACTTATTGTATAAAATTGGTGTACGTGATTATGTGGGTCTCTATTTCCATCATACTTGTCATATTGAGGGATATCAACCTTTCTAGGGAAGTCTTTCATGTTAAGTCTTTTGTCAAAAGGATTAGGACAAATTAAATCAAGTGAGAATGAATTCTTGGGTGCCAACATCTTTTCCATCATGCTCTTAAGTTGTTTGATCTCTTCTTCTTGAGATGGACCTTGCTTCTTAATCTTCTTGTCCACATCAAAGTTGTAGGGTAATCTATCACCCTTGTTGATTAAACTCTCTAGGAACTTGTCTTTGTTTTTCTCTAAATATTTCTCCACATACTGCTGGAAAAGTGGTTCTTGTCGCATTTTCATGAAGTCTTGGGAGGTGTTGTCAAAACTTGACCTACTACCCCCATATTGTGAAGCATGGTGAGCACATTGTGAAGGTTGTCTTGAGTTCCTAGGAGGTGTTAGTATCCTATAATGATCATGTCTTGAAGCCCTTCTTCCTCTAGCCCTAGAAGATCGTGACGGTGTTCTTGAATGTCTTCCACTTCATGGAGTCTTAGGAGGGGTGGATGGAGGAGAGTTGTTTCCACCACCAACACGCATGTTGTTGAATTGATCATTAATTTGTTGAGCCAAGAGTCTATCTTGATCTTCCTGAAAGGATTTCCTTTTTATCTCCAACAAGGCTTGTCTTTCCAACTCTAGGAGTCTAAATTTCTCTTCCTTTGCAGCTTGTTCATCTAGGAAGGCTTTCTTTTCATGCTCAATTTTCTAAAGTCTTTCACTCGTGTATCTTGAAGATGTTTTGAGCGGTGAACTTGGTCTTGAATTTCTAAAAAAGTCATTAGTGTATGTTGCATTTAAACGAGTGTCATAAGGTTCATCAACTTGGTTATGATGTTGTCATTGTTCATCTTGATAGCCTTGCCTCTTACCTCTCTCAGCCCTTTGGTGTGGATCCAGATATCTATTTGAGATGAGGGGTGAGACTGGTCAAATTTTGTGAGAGGAACCACCAAATAGAATGGTATCTCTGTTAGAGTAGTCGAGTATTGCTAATAATTAAATTAGTTAATTATTAGTTATCTACTCTTAGCTTAAGTTAGACTTAGGAAGTTTCTATTTCCTAGTAGTTTCCCTTTAAGGGTTTTGTGATTCCTTTATAAGGATTCACCTCTTATTTTATCTTCATCGAGATTGTAAATCATTTCATTGTTGAATATAGAACATAATTTCTGTCAACATGCATTTGCAGTCTCTGGCCTATCGGCCTCCATAGATTCTTCTGCCTCTCTGTCTTTTTCTTCTGTTTGTAATAGCTATGCATGCAGGTGATCTTGGTTGTATTGCAGTTTAGCAATCTTTACATGGTATCAGAGCCACTCTGCAGCTGGCTGTTCGTTCTTTGTTGAAGCAGCGAGGGTTTGAAGCTTTCAGAGGTTTTTCTGGCATTTTCTTATTGGTTCTGGGGGGTCTCTAGTTTTGGAGGCATTTTGGGCCCAAACGGACACTGCCATTGCATCCAGAAGGCCCAAAAACCCTAAAAACCATATAAAGCTCATCCGATTTGGACACCGGGGCCTCTGGAGAATTTTTTTTGGCCTCCCAGGGCCGTACGGGCACGAAAATCGAGAAAAAAAATAAAAAAACTATTGTTTTAATAGTTTTTTTGGTTTAATATTATGCAGTCAGTTAAAAAAAAATTTGACCGCCGCCGCACCACCGCCACCGGCGGCGGGCGCCTCCGGCAGCGGCCCCCGCGCCGCCTTGCTCCTCCCGGCCGCCCGGTCTGCAGCGGCTTCGCTGTCTGTCTTCGCCGCCGCCACCGTTTGATTTCGTGGCTCAGCCGTCTCCCGGTCCCCCGCCGGCCCCCCGCCGGCTTTCGGTTACACAGGCTCCTGTTCGCGCCACCCGCGGTGGCTCTCCGCCGGAGTTTTTTTCTGCGCCGCCCGGTTTCCGCAGCCCGCCCACCGCTCCCCGGTGGCGAGATTTTTTCACCAGCCCATGGGCCTTTTTTTGCTTAGGCTGCGGTCATATGGTGAACCGTCGGCTTATGCCCAGCCCCTTGAGCGCGCATGCGCCCAGGGGCCGGACCTTTTTTGGCCCCAGGGGCTTATCTGTGGCCCTTTTTTAGCTTTTTGGGGGTACTAGGATTTTTTCACTCTACAGGGAGCATACGGAGGCATTTTTTTGACTTCCATATACCGTCGGAAAGATCTTTCCGAGCACTTTCCGATGGTGGAGGTTAGGGTTTTTGGTTCCACCATTTTGATAGCATTTTTTGCTGTCAAAGTCCGATGTCTTTCTTTGCCTTCCGGGAGTCATATCTAGCTCATCCGGACTCCTTTTTCGGCAAACGAGATATCGTCAGAAAGATGATTCTG
>MU228094.1:1012666-1024823 GCA_018584345.1 Thuja plicata
GGTTTCGTGATTCCTTTATAAGGATTCACCTCTTAGTTTATCTTCATCGAGATTGTAAATCATTTCATTGTTGAATATAGAACATAATTTCTGTCAACATGCATTTGCAGTCTCTGGCCTATCGGCCTCCATAGATTCTTCTGCCTCTCTGTCTTTTGCTTCTGTTTGTAATAGCTATGCATGCAGGTGATCTTGGTTGTATTGCAGTTTAGCAATCTTTACAATCTCTATGTCTTTCAAATATGTCATCAAGGCGTTTATCTATTTCTCCCCTCTTTCGTCGAGTCATTGTGTAACTCATATCCATATCCGAGTGACAAGATGCTAAGGGTGTACTCAACTCACTAAGGTTACTCTTGGAATCAAACCAAATTTTTGAGTTGTCCATGGGTGATTGATCAAATACAGGCTCTTTTTCCTTACGTTTTTGGCGAGTTTGAACTAAGGGTAAATGGTTAAAGACTACTTGAGGTCATTTTCCCTGATCTACTTGATATCTTGTTATAACTGGCATGAAAGAAAAGGTACTAGGTGATAGGATGACCCCAAGAAACATTGGTACCAAACCAGGATAGTAAAAGCACTCACTGGTCCAAAAGAGAGGTGATGAGGTAGACTTTTACAAGAGGCATAAACCAACACTACCACAGAGGTGCCCACTGAACGAGTGAATACCCTAACACATATGGATCAGGAGGATGATTTACCCAATTTATATTGATTAAATTTGAATTTGTATGGAAGTGAATGGACAAGAGACTACTAAAACTCTCCAAGTGTGTTATCAAATGATCTAAAGGTTTATCTTCTCAACAAGGATAGTTTCTAGCTCACCAACTCCAAGCAAGGTCACTTGTGAAACCAAAGATTACTAGTTCAAGAGGTCAAAACGCAAGAATCCAAAGTGTAAACAAGCTTCTAACAGCAGGGTAAGTTACCTAATCTAACCCGAGATTGACCAAGGAAGACTAGAAATGACAGGATAGCAAATTGGGCAAGTTGACAGTTTGACACTTAAGAATGCAGATTTGTTGATCATTTTGATGTTTTCTTTGAATGTTTGGTTTCTGTTTTGATATTTCACTCACACAAGACACATCAAGCAGATTGGTTTGTTGTAAAAAAAGAACAGTCACACCACAACCTAGGTAAGCCAGGACAATATTTGTTGAATTCCCACTTGAACCGAAGTTCATCCATGCCTACTCATAGTAGACAACTTAGAAGCTTGGAGGCACATGCTCCTCCTTACAGTGCACTCACTTCTTAGGCACACCAAGCTTCAAATCCCAAGGGAATCACTTCCCAAAGGACCATTGTTTCTACTAAGAGCTGTGAAAATGTGGGACATCTTAGTCGGTCTCTGACCTTCCACGCCAATAGATAGAGGGATTTTGGTCACTAGAACAAATTTTTTAGTCAGGGCATCCATTCAGGCGGCTATACATGCGGCAGATTAGCTCCGTTATGGAGGCCTCCCAGCCTACAGAAGTTACATTCTGTAGGTTTTTACGCACCATGAGAGTACTGAGGGAGATCTTCTATCGGCATAGCTAAATCGACACCTGTTCACTGTGAGATTAATCACAATGACATTTTTTATATACCGGTTTGGAAGGGCTTGGCTTTAGCATGTTATTGGTTGGACAATCCACTCTCACTGGCTCTGTTAAATCTCTCAAGAGGTAGCCACACTAAAAGAATTATATGAATTTATCTTACACCCAAGATCCACAAAGGCGAGGGGAGAGGATACGTTCATATAATTCTTAGGATTACAATCTAAAAAGACACTTCAGACACATAAGAAGATGACAACAATGTTTCTGGATTTCTAATGATCCAAAAAGGGCGAGAGCATAGTTTCCTACCATTATTGTCATCCCTAAAACATCAGATATAAGTTCATTTTAAAAATTCTTACATGTGCATTCCTATTTTAATAAAACAAAACAAAATGCAAGCACAATTTTTAGCGTTCTATCGATTAAGGCAATCTGCCAGATGATTCATTAGTAGTCTGTGTTTTTAGTCTTCTTTTTAAACATCCTGCAAACCACTGCTAGGGTGTAATCAATAAGATAAGTCAGAGAACAACAACTCCCAAAACTTGTCAGCACTAGAAAAAAAAGAAAATCATAAATCTGATTGCATATTCAGAAAGTAGATAACAAATCACGCACTTTCAAAAAAAATTGCACTAAAAAATGTTACCTTATGAGCCCGTACGAGGCTTTGGAAGCTGCAAAATAGAGGATTAGACAGGTACAGTGATGAAAAACTGAAATTTCTGATAAATCTGTGACTCATATCTAGAAACTAAGAACAACTCAGAAATTTTGAGAAAATTCTACCCAAAATATAAAAAAAATGCACTCAATTTAGACCTAAAATGAGCAAGATATGATCGTTTGAAGTTAGACTGCAATTTCAAAAACTCCAATGGTGAAGGCAAAGACTTTTCAAACTCTGCTGATGTCAGCCGACTGCGGCATTAAAATTGACAGGCTGGGGGCCGTCACAGAGAGCCCAAATTTTGACGGTCGTATGGCCGTCAAATATAACACAGTAAGAAAAATTGATTTTTGATTTTTAATTTTTTTCTCTCAAAAATCTGCCTCGGTCTACATGCAGGAAAATCTGAAATCTGCCTCGATTTATGTGCAATGGGTCATAGGTCCAGCTTGGGAAAAAGAAATTTTCCATAGATTTGACTTTCACTGGATATGGGCAAGTTTATACTCATTTTCAATCGAAACGACGTTTTGGACATGATGGTGGGGTCAGATTTGTCTCAAAATGAGAGCTTCAAAGACACTAAGAGAATAATAGACAAAAGATAGAAGGAATTTTTGAATATGATGACTAAAATGGATGTTCTGCCCCACGGTGGGCACCAAAAATGTGTGCTAAAATATTGACACACTTCTATGAGTCATCATATTCAAGATTGCTCAAGAAACAGGTCTCAAATGGCGACTCATAGCTCCCTATTCATGGAGTGCAAGGGTTTGTGATGAAGGCCCTCAATTTAGACCTAGTTTATGCCCATACAAGTACACCATGAAATGAGAGATTCAAAAAGGAAGAACAAGAATGATAGTCGCCATGATCATCAAATATGCATTGCAAATGAAAACTATTCTATATGATAACAATGCATGAAAGAAAACTAATCTATCTGATAAAAATTCATGAAAGGAAATATGCAAACTAATCTATGAAGGAAATATGCAAGATTAATCTATTGAAAGGAAATATGAATCTAAATTAACATGAATCTACTCTAAATGGATTTCCATGGATACATGAGAGAAGAAGACAATAACATAAAAACTTGATATCTCTCTCAAATGAGAAGGAGAGGGCTCCTTATAAAGGAAAGTGTGAAGAGGAATGCATCCTCAAGAGCAATGTGGGATAAATCTCTAAAAGGCAAGTGAGAGGAAAAAACCCACCACTTAGGAATATGTGTGGAGAAAAAGGAGTTTTATTTATTTTTTATTTGATTTATTTCCTTTTTTTCATCAAAAAGAGAGCTTTAAGTGGAGATTTTATTTATTTAATTAAATGAGGGATTTTATTTTAATTAAATAAGATTATTTAATTTTAAAAAAAAAAAGATTTTAATTAAATAAGATAAGATTATTTAATTAAAAGAGAGATTTTCTTTTAATTAAATAAGATTATTTTATTTAATAAAAATAGATTTTCTTTTAATTAAATAAAATCATTTTATTTAATTAAAAGGGGTGTTTTCTTTTAATTAAATAAGATTATTGATGAAATGATCAAACCTTAGGAAATATTGAAATAATTGAATTAATTACGATTTGATCAAGGAAATTGATTTGAATTGAAAATGCTGCAAGGCATTGATTCAGGAATTTGATAAATTGATTCTGTCATTTGATAAATTGAAGAATGGGGGCCCATAGTCTAGGCGGCCATTTTAGAGTGCATACAGGAATTGTTACCCATAATAAAAATGTACCCTTCTGAAGTATGCTCGGTTAAGAACTTATCCTATTAAAGATTATAAACACATTTTCTAGATGTGACCCTGTTAAGGGATTTACCTCAGATCTGTTAAGATCTTCACCCTGTTAAGAGTGGCCTTTTTAGAGGTCTTTAAACACTCTTTTGCAATGTCACCTACTTCTAGGATTTACAAATAGGATTATTAAATCCACTCGGTTAAGATGTTTTATCTGTTACAAATGATAATAAGAAACAATATAAACTTTGATCTGTAAATATAGAAACTACCTTTTCTTGGGTCAAATCCTTTGTGCTCACATGAATATTTCCATCACATACTTCATTTGTCTCTGCTCTAGACTATAGATTCTGCTCTTTCTGCTTCTCTTCTCTGGTCAATAACTTCTATTCTTCAGCTTCTTCTGCTTCTCAATTCAACTCACCAGCATCTCTTCTCTCATTAGTTCTCATCCTTTTTATAGACAAAATTTTTTCCTCTTAATCTCCTTGATTAGGTTTTCCATCATTTTCTCTTAGTTGTTTGATGATCTTCTTAACAAATCTCAGCTTGGTTAATCATTTAACTTTTACCTTGTAACTTGAACTTTTTCTTGAAACTCAAACAATCAGGTTTAACTGCTTAATCTTCAAATTAAATTTTCTCCCTCGTAGATCTTTTAACAAACTTATTTTTATCCTTATCAACATCTAGATCATCATAGCTTCATATTAAATATGATCTTATCATCATTCTCAATCAATATCTTATACTCAGTAACTTTCCTTGCAACTCGGTAACTATCTTCATTCACTGCTTGGTGCCTAACTCATTCTCGGTGCTCGGTAACTAAAACTGACTAACACAACTCTATACTGACTGACTCTGTCTAGCTCAGTAGAGTGACTCTTTTCAGTCATAACTAAACTCTTTACAATATTTGACTTAATCAATCAAATGTACCAACTTGATAACACCAAATATATAGTAGAAAACAACTATATCAACATTACTTCATCGTTATCTGATCTGTATTAGTCACCCATTTAACTTCTTCTTGTGATATGATAAATCAATATAAATTAGTAATCAATTTCTTGACATCAATGAAAAAATAACAACTGATCTAACCATTTCTACAAACATGTATACCTATTATCACTCGGTCTTCATCATATCCATCAATTGATTAATAGAATTATCACTTTCAAGGACTAGTGTTTTTTTATTCAAGGAAGTAATAGATGTTGTGTTCAATAGAAGAGTAAATGAAAATAATGGCATAAATGCATTTAGAGCTACAATTTACAATAAGAGGACAATGATATCAGATTAAAAGGACAATTATGTTCCAAAGAAGTAAACCCCTACAACAGTAAAGCAATGGCAATCATCATTGGTCCACTATCAAATAAAAAAATAGGACAATCATCATCCTAATGCTAATAAAAACAATGATAGTATCAATTACATTGCCTTGATCATGCAAGGAAAAATGAACTGATATGTTAGAGTAAAATACGAAAGCTTCAGGTCGATGATTCTATGCATCAATACAAGACATCATGTAGATATATAGGGATACTTGGATGCCTAAAAAAGGGTGATTTTTAATGCAAATGCAGTAGCTCAATATCAGTTTAAGACCCCTCATGGGTTCTACATCAGTCAAGGAGAATTTTAAGGATATAAACATGTTTCTCTCAATTTTGACCAATTTTTTGGGGGATTTTTGAGCTTGTACAACCCATGAAGATATTTTATGCACTTGAAGCACCATTCAAGGTTAGAGACATCCAATTAAAGAGTATTTCAAGGAGACTCTTTAGTTCAAAGGTGCAATTTAGACCAGTTCTTTCTTCACTTATGATTAGGCCTTCTTTCTATAAGGCTTTCTTCTTTTCTTTTCTTTTCTAGATCCTTCTTCTTGGCTCTTTGCACACAGTAAAAAGAAGAAAGATTGTAGCTCATTAGAAGCAAAAATATAGTTGTAACAACTCTTTCCTTTCATTTTCAATAGAGAGAAACATCGTTCCTTATCAAATGTCTATTGCTTTAAAGTTATGGATGGGTGTTTTAATGTAATTTATGTGATTTAATTGCAAATAATCTAATTATATTTCATCCATACATTGTTAGAGAAAGAAGCTTCATGAATATTCAAATTATGGGTTGTGTAAATTGTTCTTAATCAATTGAAGTTGTGGAAAGCTTGTTTTTCCTTTGAGCAAGTGGTTATCAAAACCTTCCTATGAATGTATAGCATGTTTCTAATTTGAGTTGTCAGCAACCTCCTTTATTTAATGCATTGCGAGTTAGAACAACTGTTAGGCTTCTCATGTATTAAGGTGCATCACCTTCCCTTAATAGTTTCATTTCAAGTATTATTTCACCCTGCTCCCAATAAATTAATAAGTTTTAGGTGATCAAAAGGGAACCCACCCATAATCTAGAGATTGATCTTTACAATAGGCAACCCACAAGTCTGAAGACCATTCCATGTTGCATAGGATTCTTGAGCTCTCATCTTAGCATCCAAGAACAATCCTTCGTGACAATAAGCGCACCATGTCATCATCCTATCTTGTCATATAAAAACCCTTAGCTTGGGAAAAAATTGTTATGTAATTGCTTGGATAGTCCTTGACAACCCAAACAACTCCAATGTCATAATAAGTTATCTATATCCTTTATATATCTACCAACCCATCCATTCATCCAAAATGTCCCTGCCTAAAATATTGAATTCTTGAAAAAAATCCCTAAAAATTAAATAAAGTCCTAAAAACATCTTTAAAAATCAAATACAATCCTGAAAACATCCCTAAAAATCAAATATGATCTTGGAAAAATATCTAAAACTCGGAATAAATTTTTGAAAAAATCCTTAAAAATTGTAAAATATCCTAAAGAAATCACAAAAAAAATCAAATATCATAAAAAATAGAAAATCGTCAAAATCGTCAAAATCCAAAAATATGTACATAGTCATTTATTTTTCATCAATAAATCATTCCATTTTGTGAAAGAAAAATATTAGAGAAGACGTAGATAGAAGACTGGTAAAACATGACAATTAACAAAATCATGTATCAACAGAAGAAATTTCTAATAAAATTGGAAATCAAACTGATTGAGCTTGTCCAATCATTTGTCCTATCAATCATCCAATTAGTAAACCATCAACATCAATCAATCCTTTTTTCAGTATCATTTGTCTTATATAGGGTGTGTTATGTTTGAACTTGGATGGTATCTATCTTAGAAAGGGTAATTCATTGTTGAAACCAGACATCATGATCATCTTATCAAACACAAACTATCAACTTTGACAACAAGATCATAATGGTTGTGATAGTGCCTTGAAATGAATCTGCAAATTTATTTTAATTCCAAGGTAATTTAAGTGTTACACAATGATGTTGTTTCTATTAGTATCCTTAGGGTTTAAGGTGAGCTTTTTATATGATGATCGTGCATTTCTTTTCATCTATCCCTAGCCTTGCTATTTTCTCCATTTTCCTTAATGTTAATAAAATGAGACCAATTTGTTTATGTCTTTAAGTTGTCGATCTTGTAGTTTCATTTTTCTAAAGGCTAGCTTATTTTATTAGCCTAGCATTCCTTTTTGCCCTAACTGATGATAAAAAATGCTTCTGATAATAGTTTCCCTTTTGCTAAACCATTTGCGGTCTCTCAATGAAATATGTAACTACCAGGGTTGATCAAGAATACGTGAGAAAGTGACACCTAGAAGTTGTTTCAAAGTGGCTAAAGGTTCATCATTTTCTTTCCTACGGCTACGGTCTGAGGTTGGTTATTTATCAGGCTACTAATGGGACCTACTTTTTCACATGCAATATTTGAGAGGTGATCTTATATCTAAAATATAAAGTTGCTCAAGTTTTATGAAATTGCACTGTTGATCATTAAGTAAAGATAGGGCAAGATCGGTGGTTTTTATGGATTTGTGATCAAAGTTTTGAGGCTCTTTAGCAATTGTGAATCTGTGAGATGATGCCACGTGTCATTGATAGAGTCAGGTTTGTCTAAAAGGATTGTGGAAATAGGTAATGACAAATACTTGACTTGGAGCATTCCTATTTGTTGAGGTAGGTGGTTTCTTGCTGCTGTGGCGGTCAAATTCAGTTTGACCAATGATCTTTTGTTTTGTAGAAAAATCAACAGTGGAGTTTCAAACTTGATTTTAAAGAGGGTGATTAAGTCATTGCTCATCGTTGTGCAGGATGTAACTACTGGATAGAACATTGTTTTGTCAATGTACGGGAAGATAAGGTATAGAGTTGTCGACTCATTATCAGAAGGTCTAAATGTCATAATGATATGAACATATGTTATAGAGGTACAGTTGAATCAGGTTTAAGTCTGGGGTGATGTTGATAGGGCTGTGATATGTCGACAAGATCATGTAATTTTAGGTTTGTCAGATATCTTGGGCAGAAGGAATAATATCAAGATATTTTTTCCATGAAGGGTCAAAAGGAGTCTTGAAAATGGAAGGGATAACCAAAGGGGTTTTGAAACCCATTTTCTCATTATTTGGGCCTTTATTGGTGTTTCCTCTTCCTCCCATCCATTTTTTATGGCCCCATGGAAGTAGAAAGGATTCCACAAGATAGAATAAACAGTTTTAGGACAGGTTTGGGGCAGTAGCCAATCATCTCTGCAACAACATGGAAGTTGCGACCCCTTCTCCTCCTTATATTTTTCCCTATGGACCTTGTTTTCCACTTCTTCTGATCCTGGGCATGATGGTTGGAACTCATCTTCTAGTTTAGGGGAATTCTTTCCTTTTTGTGGCATAGCTTTCCTTTTTAGGAACGGAAATACTCTATCAAGAAAGGGAAATTCTCTATAGGGGAAGGAAAATGTTGTGTCGTTCAAGACAACACATCTCACAGTCCATCTAGAAGAATTCAAGGGAGATAGTGTCACGGCTCATGTAATTTTTGTTTCTACCAACATGTAGTTGAGGTTATGTTTTGTTACTCATCACATACGCCAAAATGTGAATAATTTTTAGGAGGAAATTGAAAATTTTATTATAGAAGGGGATTATAAGTGATCCTTTATGCTTGTGACATGTGTCTCTTCTAGCCCATAGCTTTTTTTCTCACTTGTTTTTTATAAAAGAGAATACACAGTCAGAAGAGAGGTTCCAAGTCTTGGGAAATTTTCCAACTTTTATGGTTCTAGTAGAAAGTTTTAATGTGTGTGAGCAACTGTGTAAGATCTTTCATAGAGAAAGTTTTCATGTATCTATGTTGACTCTTTTGAAGGTTTTCAGTCTATAGGTTGTATTGATGTTATATGTCAGAGATAACAAACAGTTTTTGTTGAAATATAATTTTTGATTCGGATCTCTCCAATGTGCAAAATTAGTCAAGTTTTAAATGGAATAAAACAAAGAGTTATTCTCATTTAGTGTCCTTTTGTGACATATGTGATTTTTTGTTCATGCTTTGATCTAATGGGTCAATTAAATGCTTGATAGAAATTTTATATTTGCTTGGATTGTATAGGGATTTGATAAGTAGGCTAGGTTAGGATTGTTGTTGAAGTATATTGTAATGCAATATCCTTAGATCATATGCTATTGATGAAACTCTTTTGTGTAATGTTGTATTTTGATGACTCTAATTCCCAATGGGGTAAGGCACTGATCTCAGTGGTTGTGGGCTTTTTACAAATGTTTCTTTGTTAAGATTCATGGTGTTCTTGCTGAAAAATGATTAAACTCAAGAATATCTTTACTTTTCAGTATGTTTTTTGTTGTTGTCTTGCCCAAATCTCGTTCTCCATTCAGGTTGATGTTTATTGGATAACTATCCATTATCTAGTATCTCCATGTTATGTTTAGACTTCATTGGATATTTTATCTTCTTTATGTTAATGTTAGTTATGAGTTTAGTGTTGTGTTTGAAGGGCATTAAGGGATCACCCTCCCAGGTTATGCAAAGCCTAAAGTGCAGAAGGGTTAACTAGATCCTTGTCAATTGGTCTGTCTCATAGATTTCTAATTAATTGAGTTGGATTCTCCATAGGGAATTGATTGATCAACTTGGTTGTTATTTTATAGTGTAAACCCTTTCCAGGAACCAACAAAATAGCAACTCTAATGGGGAAAACTTGAAAATAATTTTGTTGTAGTAATATTTAAGTGATTTGCTCCTTGTTTTGCTAAATTAGTCCTAGACCATGTTTATTGTTTAGAGTCATGTGTTTATTTTTGAAAATTTCTAGCTTCTTGTCAAGTGAGTCAATTCTCATAAATTTTGCATGAGAATTTTTTTTATCCTTCAATGTAGATCTATCCAGATTTGTCCATGTGTCAAAAGTGTTTCATTTTATCTCACAAGTTGTGAGTAGTGACTTTGAGATCTCTACACTACTTGAATGGTTGTAGTAAATAAATAAAGGAATTGTAGAAGAGATAAAGAATATTTGAGCTCTTAAGGTGAAGTACATGGTCAAGGAAGGAATACATATGAGGTCATGTTGGATATGGAGATGTTGTTGTGATGTTGCTGGTTTTTAAGAAGGATTAAGTTGAGAATAAGTTTCATTTGTTAAATATATTTGTCCTCTACAAACAGGTATTGACTCTACCAAAGAAATCAGTAAATGGTGTGAAGCAAGCTTCAGATCTCCAATTTTTCCTTCCAACAAGTTAACTTGTAACCACTACAACACATCTAGGTATTTCAATTTTCATGAGTCAAGTTTTTCCATGAAAATCACTTATAGAAAATGCTTCCCTATTAATTGAGTACACCCCTAGGAAAGGGAATGATAATGAGTTTTACATACTTCTGAGATTGATCTTCAGCTTATGTATTCAAATTTTTGAAGTACGTTAAGTTTCCATTTTGTGATAGAGAAGTAAATTTTTTGTTACAAGGTTATGTACGGAAAGTATAAGGGGATGTGTGTTTTGTTTAAAGTATACTTGTGAGGTATCAAGTGTGAATTCACAAAGTATGCGGCCTATGTCAAAAGCTTGTAGTGTTTTCTATGTCCAAAGATATATGTCATTATTTATTGATGGAATTAAAGGTTTCCCACATAGTGTTCCTACCGAGATTAGGAAGTACTTACCAAAGTTTTATGGGAAGAAATATGAGTCAGCAGGTCAACATTGGCTGGATTTTTTAGATTTAATGGGTGATTTCAAGATTTATGAGGAGGATTTTATCATGAAGATTTTTTTCAATCTTTGAAGGAAGATGCCAGAGATTAGTTTTCATTTTTTCCAGCATAGTCTATTTCATCATGGGAAGAGCTAAGTGCATCTTTTATGGAACAATTTGGTGAAAGAGTTAATCCAAATTCAGTAATGAAAAGACTCTAGGATATTCAAAAGGAAGAAGATGAGTTGGTTTCTCCTTTCAATCTTGGATTTTCAAGGGCCTTAGGCGATATTCCTAGAAGTTACAAACCAAATGATGAAGTATTTTTGTTGGTATACTTGGATTCATTGGATGAAGAAATGAGTTGTTTGTTGAGGGATAAGGATACCAAGACCTTGCATCAGGCTTATATCATAGCCACGGCCATTGAGAATAACTTGAAATATGGAATCCCAAGGGGTTTTCTATCTGTTGGTGTTTGTTGTCACAATGCATCAAATTTAGGAGATGGGTATGAATTGAGAAATGGAAATCAATGTCAAGATACTTATATCCATGTTGATCACACTACCCATGTATTTAATTGTGATTCAAACAATGATATGAGAGAATAGAACATGTCTCAAAAAATGGTTATTCCTCATGTTATTAATAAAAATGTTAGTGAAGAATTATGTAACATTGTTGAAGCAAAGATGGAAGTGATTTCAGATTTCACACCATGTGATGGAACAATTGTGGTTCCACTTTTGAAGATACATACAAAGTTGGTTTTTTGTCCTATGTTTCAGAGGAGTTATGTAGCTTGTATGAAGAAGATAAGGAAGGTTATGCATCAAATGAAGATGATGCTAGTGTGTAAATTGTTGATGATGTTGATTCATTCTCACATGAATCAACTTGTACGCCTCTCTCTCCGGTTTCCCACAGCTTTCCAAGGGCAGGGGTTAGTAGCCAAGGTTCACAATTGAATGCAAATCTATTACGCAATAACTACTAAACGAATGATGGAAACGTAAGCAATAAA
>MU228094.1:1024923-1052984 GCA_018584345.1 Thuja plicata
TGATTTGAGAAATGAATTTAGAAGAAAATAGATGATTAATTAATGATTAGGAAACCATTAATTAATAGATGAAAATTAGGGTTTTAATGTAAAGTTGCAAGCCTGTCCATTTTAGGGTGTCTACACAACCTTATTTGGTGACTTTTCTAAAAGGGATGAGGATCATGACATGGAGTTTTCATGTTATGAGGATTATAGTGTTGAACATTGTTCTTGTTCAGATTCTGATCAGATTTCTTTTGAGGAAAATTGTTGTGGCATTGAAGAGGACAACAAGTTTAATGAGGATTTTAATGCAGGTTTTGATGAAGATGATGCTAGTGTGCAAAGTGTTGATGATGTTGATTAATTCTCACATGAACTAGCCTTATTTGGTGACTTTGTTGAAAGGAATGAGGATCATGACATGGATTTTTCATGTTATGAGGATTATAGTGTTCAACATTGTTCTTATTGAGATTATGATTAGTTTTCTTTTGAGGAAAATTGTTGTGGAATTGAAGAGGAAAATAGGTTTAATAAGGATTTTAATGCACTTTTTGATGAAGATGTGGATGTATATCAGCTAGTCCTTTTTCACAATTTTTATGAGAGATTTTTGCATTTGGTTTCTAATCCTCTATACAAAGAATCTGTTGAGGAAGCAAATATCTTGATGGTTGTACCATCTTGTGAAGTTGAAGACATGCACAAAGCCATATCAGATGTTTCAGTTTCTTATCATCCAGATGAGTGTATGGTGATTCATAATGATTATTGCATATTTTATGGTGATGCATTACTAGATGAGTGTTGCACTTCCTTTCCACCTGATAGTGTAGTAAATAAGGTTGCATACTTGCTTGAATGTGTTTTTTATGAGGGGTGTGATTGGAAGAACATGGGTAGTTTCAAAAATGGAATCATTTTTCATCTTGTGGATGTTTATGTATGGGGACAACATGTATACATTCATGGTTTCAAGTTGCTAGTCACATATGTTGACGAGAATTAGAATTTTTATAAGGGAAAGTATTGGTGTTTTATTTTTGGTGGCCCGGAGCCGCCGGATAAAAGTTGGTCTATTTTTTTCTTGTTGAAGGAATAAAGAAATGGGAACCTAGATATGGGATGGTATGCTTCACCAAAAATTTTGGTTTCTTTCATAATTCCTTTGGAATGAACATCCCCAATTGGAGCCACAAATAGTGTCTTAAAATGAATCTGCAAATTCATTTTAATTCCTAGGTAATTTAAGTGTTACACAATGAGTTTGTTCCTATTAGTGTCCTTAGGTTTTAAGTTGAGTGTTTCATATGTTGATCATTCCTTTCTTTTCATCTAGCCCTAGCCCTATTATTTTCTTCATTTTCCTTAATGTCATTAAAATCAGACCAATTTGTTTGTCTTTAAGTTGTCGACCCCGTGGTTTCTGTTTGCTAAAGGCTCACTTGTTTTACTATCCTAGTGGTCCTTTTTGCCTTAACCGATGACACTCAATGCTTTTGATAACAGTTTCCCTTCGGCTAAACCATTCCTAGTCTCGCAATGAAATATGTAGCCACCAGGGTTGATCATGAATATAGGAGAAGGTAACACTTGATAGTTATTTCAAATTGGCTAAAGGTTCGTTGTTTTCTTTCCTGCAGCTACGGTGTAAGGTTTGTTATTTATCAAGCTACTAATGGGACCAACATTTTCACATGAAATATTGAGTGGTGATCTTATGTCTAAAATTTGAATTTTCTCGAGTGTTATGAAATTGGAGTGTTGATCGTTAATTAAAGATAGGGAAAAATCGACGGTTATTGTGGATTCGTGATATAAGTTTCTAGGCTCTTTAGCAATTTTGAATCCATGAGATGATGTCACATTTCATTTCCAAATTCAAGGTTGTTTGAAATGATTGTGGAAATAGGTAATGATGAAGACTTGACTTGGATCCTTCCTATTCGCTAAGGTGGGTGGTTTCTTTATGTTGTCATAGTCAAATTCAGTTTGATCAATGATTTTCCGATGGATTTGCTGGTCTATAGAAAAATCAATGGTGGATTTGAAAACTTTCTTTTAAAGAGGGTAAATAAGTAATTTCTTGTCATTGCGCGGGATGTAACTAGTTGATAGAACATTGTTCTGTCAACGTATAGGAAGATAAGGTATAGGGTTGTCGACTCATTATTAGAAGGTCTGAATTGAATAATGATCTGAACTCAGGTTATAGAGATGCATTGTAATCAGGGCAAAGTCTGGGGTGATGTTGATAGGGCTTTGATATGCTAATAAGATCATGTAATTTCATGTTTTGTAGATATCTTTAGAAGAAGGAATAATATCAGGAGATTGTTCTCGTGAAGGGTCAAAAAGGAAAAATGATAATGGATAGTCATAGTCTTTGCACTGAAGAGCTCCAAATGATGGTCTTCTGGTCTTTCTTGATTTGATGAGTAAGTAGGGTGCTGGTTCAGTGGGTATAAAAGAATAGAGACCTTATATATTTCTGAGGTAATTTTAGATCAAGAAAATATTGATGGCTATGTAGAGTTGTGAGAAATGTTGTTGTAAGTTGTGTGATAATAAATGGAAGTTTTTCTAGGTGAGTGTGTTTATAATCAAAGGAGTCCTGAAAATGGAAAGTATAACCAAAAGGGTCTTGAAACCCATATTCTCATTATTTGGGTCCTTCTTTCTTGTTCCACTTCCTCCCATACATCTTTGATTTCCCCATGGAAGTAGCAAGGATTCCACGGGATGGAAGAAATAATTTTAGGACAGGTTTGAGGCAGTAGCCAGTCATCTCTACAACAACATGGAATTTTCAACCCCTTCTATTCCTTATATTTTTCCCTTTGGACCTTGTTTTTCACTTTTTCTGATCCTAGGCATGAAGGTTGGAACTCATCCTCTAGTTTAGGGGAATGCTTCCCTTTTATGTGGCATAGTTTTCCTCTGTAGGAATGGAAATTCTCTATCGAGGAAGGGAAGCATTCTCTATCGAGTTTTTGTAGGAGAAGAAAATTGTTGTGTCATTCAAGACAACACATCTTACAGTCCATCTGGAAGAATTCAAGGGCGATGGTGGCACGACTCATGCAATTTGTTTTCTACCAACATGCAATTGAAGTTTCATTTTGTTTCTCATCACATACGCCAAAACGTGAAGACTTTTTAGGAGGAAATTAAAAATATTGTTGTAGCATGGGGTCACATGTGGTCATTTAGGGTTGTAACATGTGTCTCTTCTCGCTCGAAGCTTGTTTTCTCCTTTTTTTTTTCTAGAAAAGGAAATTCACAGTCAAAAGAGAGGGTTCCAAGTTTTCAAAAAATTTCCAACTTTCGTGGTTCCAGTAGAAAGTTTTAATGTGTGTGAGAAGTTGTGTAAGATATTTCATAGAGAAAATTTTGATGTGTCTATGTTGACTCTTTTGAAGGTTTTGAGTTAGTAGGTTGTATTGATGTTATATGTCAGAGATAGCAAAGAGTTTTTGTTGAAATATAATTTCTAATTCAGATCTATCCAATGTGCAAAATTAGTCAAGTTTTAAGTGGAATAAAACAAAGAGTTATTCTCATTTAGTGTCTTGTTGTGATATATGTGATTTTATGTTCATGCTTTTATCTAATGGGCCAATTAAATGCTTGATATAAATTAGATATTTTCTTAGATTGTGTAGGGATTTGATAAGTAGGCTAGGCTAGGATTGTTGTTGAAGGATATTGTAATGCAATATTCTTAGATCATATGCTATTGATGAAACTATGTTGTGTAATGTTGTATCTTTAATGACTCTAATTCCCAATGGGATGAGGCACTGATCTTAGATGTGGGTTTTTTTAAAAATGTTTTGTTGTTCATATTCATGTTGTTCTTGCTGCAAAATGATTAAACTCAAGGATATCTTTACTTTTTAGTATGTTTTTTGTTGTTGTCTTGCCCAAAACTCATGCTCCATTTAGGTTGACATTCAATGGATAACTAGCCATTATATCGTATCACCATGTTATGTTGAGCCTTCATTGGAGATTTTATCTTCTTTATGGTAATGTCAGTTATGAGTTTAGTGTTGTGTTTGAAGGGAATTAAGGGATCACCCTCCCGAGTTTTAGAGATCCTAAAGTGCATAAGGGTTAACTAGATCCTTATAATTTAGTCCAAGTCTTATAGATTTTTTATTATTGGATTTGGCTTCTCCATAGGGAATTGATTGATCAACTTGGTTGCTATTTTGTAGTGTAAACCCTTTCCAGGAACCAACAGGTTGTTGGCTTTCTTGGTCAAGTGAGTCTTATATTTTTTTGATTTATCTCTGGTCATGTTCTTATGCTAATCAAGGATATCACTGAGTGATGAGAGTGGCTAGGATTGTTCATGATCATTTATATTTTTTTTTTATTATGTTTATGGGGTATTTTATTGAAGAACTAGGGCACATAAGTCCAATGCTTCAGGATGGGATGGAAACATTCCTTGTTTGCAATGTGTTTTTTTTACTCAAAGGGGTTGCATAATCACCCTAATTTTTTGTTTCATGGTGCACCACATCCATTTCTATATTAAATAAATCTCTCCAATATAATTATGAAAGCAAGTTTCATCATTTTAAAGTCTTCTTTGTCTAATTTTTTCTTTCTACTAACTCTTCTTTTGTATGTCCTCGCAATCATTTTTTGAAAAGTTGTCTTAGTCAAATTTCTACCCAATTTTTTGATGGGGCATCCTACCAGTATTCCTTTTTTCCACTAGGGTATATGATCTTTTAATTTTTTCTTTGAAAGAATGCTCAGATTCACATTGTCTCAAAGAGGGGCAAAATGTACACACTAAAAAATGATCAATGTCTATCACCCTCTTTTTTTAACATGCCTTCTATATTGTGTGTTTGGTCTTTATCATTCACTACTATTGTTTCATTATTAATTAATTAAATAAAAAAAATTATTTAATTAATTATTAATATTAATTTAGGAACTACATTATAGAAAATGATATTGATATTATTCTTCTTCAAGAAGTTAAAATGAACGAATCCTTGTTAAGTGCTCTTACAAGGGTTTTGTGGTCGGGTTCACATTTCTATATATCTGAAGCTACTAGAGCCTCTAGGGGAATTTTTACCATGTGGAACCTACATAAGGTTGATGGGTCTATGACCTTCTCTAACCAAACTGTCTTGGTTACCAATCTAAGATCTGAAGATTTGTTTTGGTCCATGATTAATGATTATGATCCCAACTCATGCACTAGCAGAAAGAAGGTTTGGAATGATATTACCTCACTTATTCAACACTCCACCACTTCACACTGTCTTCTCGCAGGGGATTTCAATTCTCCTCTCTACCACTCAAATAATTTAGGTTCCCTTGAGGAATTTACTCATAGTTTGGTAGATTTATTTAAGTTCATTAATGAAACAAGCCTTGTGGACATTTATCTTTTGGGACACCCTTTCACCTAGTTTAATTAGTGGAAGGGCTTGGACCTTATTCAAGTGAGAGTGGATATATTCATATGCTCTCCTAATCGAGGTATAAGATTAAATTTGTTCCTAACTACTCACCTCTGAACAATGTCTAACCACAATCCACTTCTTCTGGATTGGAAAAAAAAATACAAAAGGGACATAGTTCGTTTCACTATGAAACTATGTAGGGAACCCACCTAGATTTTCATTCTTGCAGTAAAAAATGGTGGAAAATCGCCTATGAAAGGAACTCCCATGTTTAGGGTGATTCAAAAATTGGGCATTATCCAAAGAAATGCTAAGGGGTGGATTAGGCTCAAATTTGGAAACATTTTTTAGCAAAAAGAGAAATTAGCGCTAAGTTGGCCACTATTCAGGAGAAAAATAACTTGTGGTGACCTCTTAGTATCTACACATGTTGAAGAATCATCCCTAAGAATGAACTAGAAAAATATCCTTCTCGGAGAGGAAATCATTTGGAAACAGAGGTCCAGATTCCAATGGTTGAAGGAAGGTGATAGGAACTCTACCTTCTTCCACCATTCATCTTCCACCCATAAGAAGAGGAACACCATACTTAATCTAAGAGATGAGTATGATGGATTTTTTAGGGAAGATGCACAGATGGGTCTTATGGCCTCTGATTTCTTCTGAAAATCCTTTAGAGATGATATTTGTGACAATGATGGTGATCTTGAAGCACAAATGTTTGGCTTTCTCCAAAGTGCAATCTCCAAGAGTGACAATGACCTACGTTTGGCTCTATTTACTTTGGAATAAGTGTGGAATATTTCCTTATCTATGGGTGCTTGCAAAGCTTTGGGCTTGAATGGTTTCCCTCCTATTTTTTTTAGGATTTTTGGAACATTGTGGGATCTAATGTGACCACAGCGGCCAGATATTTTTTCAAAACGAGTAAGCTTCTTAATGAAATAAAATTCTCTTTCATTTCTCTGATTCCCAAAATTTTGGAACCTCTCTCTCTCTCCGTGAGTTCAGGCCAATAAGCCTCTATAATATGATTTATAAAATATTCTCTAAAGTCCTAGTCAAAAGACTTGATCCTTTTCTTGATAATTTGATAAACCGTAACCAAAATGGCTTTGTTCTTGGTAGAAAATTTCTTGATGCGATCATTTCTACCCATGAAATTTTCCACTCTATGGAGAAGAGAATACTCTCAAGAATGGCTCTTAAATTAGACATCTCTAAAGCTTATGATGAGGTCAAATGGGACTTCCTTTTTGAGGTGCTTGAAATATTTGGTTTTGATAAGAGGGCGATTGCGTCGATTAGAGAGAGTGTGACGATTGTTCGCTACTCAGTGCTTGTCAATGGAACACATAGAGTCTTTTTTAGTTCTGCTACAGGGATTAGATAAGGAGAATTTTTATCCCCTTACTTGTTTATTATGTTGGCAAATATTTTGGGAAAAAATTGTTTGGGTATTGATAAGTGAGAAGAAACTTTAGGGGGTGTGCCCTGCTTCTAGTTTTCTCTTGGTCATCCTGCAATAGTTTGTTGATGATATAATCATTTTTTGGATTTCATCTATTCTTGAATCAATATGTTGGGAACACATTCTCAATCAATATGACTCGGTGTTAGGGTAGAGCATCAATTACACTAAAAGAAAAGTCTACTTTTTTTACACACCCCACTCCCTACAGGATAAATTTAGGAATATTCTCGGTTGCTAGTCTGTTGTTCTTATTGATACCTATATTGAGCTACCACTCATAGTCAAGGAGGTTCTGAACACATTTTGGAATACCATTTTGGATAGGATGTAACATAAGTTAACAAGATGGAAAGAAAATTTCCTTAGTAGTGCAGGTAAGCTACTACTCCTCAAATAGTCCCTCCAAGGAATTCATGTTTACTTTCTTTCACTCTTTAGAGTGTATAATAATTAGATGGAAAAACTAGAGATAATCTAGAGAAACTTCCTTTGGTCGAGTATGGAATAGAGAAAGAGGATAGCACGGGTCAATTGAGACTCTATCAACCAGACTAAAGTAATTGGTGGGTTGGGTGTGAGGCGAATCTCTCATCTCAATAAGGATCTTCTTGCTAAGGTTGGATGGAATTTGGCTATCCACAAAGCTAATTGGTGTGATATTATTTTGGCTAAGTACCTTAGAAATGAAATATTCAATAATTGTTTGAATATGGAAGGGCTCCCAATTGGATGAAAAATCTGGAACAATATCCTCAATTGTTGATCAATGCTTCTTCAAGGTTTGAAATGGAGGATTGGTAATATATTGACAATCCAATTCTGGGATGACTATTGGGTTAGTGATATTCCCCTTTCATCCTTACCTACTTTCTCTGACCTTTGTGTGAAGGCTAAATGGTTCATTGGGAGTAGGGTTGCAAACTACATAGACCGATTTAGATCTTGGAAGGAAAAGAACCCATGTTGTCGAGGCCTTCAATAGTTAGTGCCATCGGATTTGGAACTAAAAAGGTGACTGACAGGGGGATTCTATTATTCCAAAGGGAGGACAATTTTTTCTAGAAACTCAATGCCAATGGAGAACTTAGAGTGAGTTCTTCCTATCTTATGCTCATTCGTGATGGACAACATCATGAGATGTAGAAAAGGGTTTGGAACTCCCAATTGGTCCCAAACATCAATATATTTTTCTAGGGAGTTATGCATGTTAAAATCCTTACTAAAGGAAATATTACTAAATGTGGGTTCCATCTTGTAAATGGTTGTCCTCTTAAATAGAATGAGGATTCGATTAATCATCTTCTCAAACATTTCCCTTTTACATCTGAGCTATGGTGGAAGGTTTCAAAACTCCTCCAAATCAATTGGGTTATGAATAGTGATGTCTAATAATTCTCTTCTAATCTAGAAGGGACCTCCCTTAATCCTAATCTAATACAATTGTGATGTCAAATCCCTCTACACTTGGGATAGGAAATTTAGAATGAAAAGAACATAGGATCTTCCTAGAGAAGGAATGCTCGCTGGGGGTGATGTTTAGTTTCTTGCACAAGATTTTTATAGAGAATTTAAATGTCAATAAAGGGCCATGTCCTTCTATCCCTCCCCCCTAGTGATTCCTATATTGCAAGGAATTGGAGATTACAGGATTCCTTTTGGAAATATGAAATGTTGAAACTGCTCAAATGAAAGAATACAAAATGGATTCCCCCTTTCTCAAGATGGTCCAAGTTAAATTTTGACGGCACTACAAAGCGATCCAAGGGTGTGGCTACCATGGGAGAAGTGATTAGGAGTGAATTTTGTTG
Organism: Thuja plicata; assembly: GCA_018584345.1. Classification (NCBI taxonomy): domain Eukaryota; kingdom Viridiplantae; phylum Streptophyta; class Pinopsida; order Cupressales; family Cupressaceae; genus Thuja; species Thuja plicata. The sequence continues at coordinate 1,033,632 of MU228094.1, forward strand.
CTACCTTTAGTGGTGCACTTCCAGGTTTCACAAACAATCAAGCAGAGTGGATGGACCTTCTTTGGAGGCTTAAATTTCCCTATCCACTAGGATCAAAGTGTTTTCAATCAAGGGATATTTTAAGCTTATCATTGATGTTGTCAAAGATCAGTGCAATGCCAAATCGTCTATTGAAAGTATCATGGGTGATGTTTACATGCTCTTGCAAGGATTTGATTCATTCTCTATGAACCATGTTTATAGGGAGGGAAACTCCATTGCAAACTCTCTCACTCAGAATGATTACAACCTTGAGGGCCTATGGTGTTGGCAAAAACCTGGCTCTCTCCCAGATGTAAAAAACCTCTTGAATGGGAACTATTCAAAATCCAATGGAGATGACATGTAACACTTATTTTTGGAAGAAGCGTATCCTCCTTGGTAATTTAGGGTTTTTGGTGTCTCGCTACTTCTACATGTTGAGTAGTGAGTGGGATTGTGAGGCAGATCTTAATTTTTAGAATTTGAATAAGGGTCTGATGAGATGGAAGATATTTGTGGACCTTTGGAAATGCACTTCCCAAAGGAATTCCAATTATTGTTTATGGTGTCGTTTATCACCGGGGTGGCCCCCACGTAATCATATTGATTACATTAATCTCAAGGAGTACCTCTATGTCATGAGATGACATCCTATGATTAGCATTATTGGTGACACTTGTATTTATCATTACCTAATTTTTAATGCAAAGAAGCATTTATATGACATATTGACAAGACTCCTTATGGGAAACTGTAGCTCACATGATTTTGTTTTTTTAGGAGGATGGATGAATAATTTCACCCAATTGCATAGACAAGCATATTACTTGCCATTTAAATACGTTATGTTAACTGCAACTTCCCCTTTCCATATCAAGACTTGTAGTTTTCATTTCAGAGCTAAACACCCTATGTATTTTGTTACTGTTATGGGGGAGACCCACATTGAGCTAGGGAAACCAAAAAAGTTCAAGAATGAGTTCAAAATTTGGCATATCTGCAAGCAAGGTGAGGTTGTGCATTTTATCAAATCCATTAATGGGTTTGATGAAGGCATATCAACCTAGTTTTCTAGCTCCTAGGATAACACGAGGATTTTGATTGGGGGTATTTCCTTCAAAATCACTGAGGAAATCATCGGCAAGGCCACAAGGTTGTCGACAGAGGGTAGAAAATGGAAAAAGAACAACCATAATGTTGATAATGACATTTTACACATATTCTTTACAGGCAGTGAGGCTACGGTGAGGAAGTAGGGCATATATGATAGAATTGAGCTACCCTCTCCTTGGGACCAAGTTTGTTTTATGATCATGAGGTACTTTACTCTTGAAGTACATTTCCAAGTTTATTATTACTAACATATGCCACTTTTTAATCATTTTAGGAATCATTGTTAGTAATAACTGAGAGGGGGGAGTGAATAAGTGGCCTCAAAAATTTATCCTTCAAACTTTAACCACTAATCAATAACCTCAGATTATTATGTCCCTACAAGATGCATGCCATGAAATACTAATAGTGATTTAACTATTTGTTGGTGTTCTCTGTCAATCCTTATTCTTTCTTGATTACGAATAAGCAGTCATCTATTTATCGAAATACAGTAAATATGCAGAGTATACCGATATATCCAGAATGAATTATGTAAGATACAAAATAGTAAATAAATGAATCATAACACATAACACATGGATTTTAACGTGGAAACCCTGTTAAGGGAAAAACCACTGAGACCGGTACCCCAAATTTTCACTCTTCTGAAGTGAGCCCTGTTAAGAGCCAACCCTGTTAAAGGTTACAAACACACTGTTAGGTGTGACCTTATTAGAGGATTTTATACATATAGGTTGTCACTTAGTATTGGGCATCTTATACTGCCATCCTTTAATCAGCCTCTCTCTTAGACTGTCAAGAGGCATCAGGCATATCCAATGCTACTTTCATGAATCAACCTTTTTGGCACTCCTTGGGATGTACCTTAATATATAGAATACTGTTAAGTCCTTCTTTGTTAAGAGACTTGATGCTTCAATGGTTAAACTGAAACACTATGACCTATTTATAATGCAACTTTGAATTGCAAATTTTCAGATCTATTTAAGTACATTACCTCTCTGATCAATGTATCAATTCAATTCTTTGTGCTCCACACTTTTTTCTCTGTGATGTTGTGCTTCACTATTTGTCAGTGTCTACGGAATTCCTTAGCTCTCCTTTAGCTTGATTGATTAGGGTTGTATGAAGTTGTTCTTCATCAGCTTCTCTTTAGCATTCTCTTTCTATTCACTCCCCTTAATCCCTTTTTCATACATTTTGAAAATGAATTAAGCTTGTCTCTTATATAGACATGATATTCATTGTTTCTTGATTCTTGATTCTTGGCATGAAAAAAAATCTAGCCAATTATATTTAAAGCATAACTCCTGATTTGTCTCGTAGATATCTTCTTGCCAACTGTACAAATCAGCTTTAAATCAATCACTTATCTCTAGTCGAATAAAACAAAGTAGACAACCAGTTAAGTCTTTATTTAGCTCTACCAACTAGATATTTTATCATTTTCTAAACTCTCTATTTCGTCGGTCACCTTTGCAGTTAGTTGTTGATGACAACTGATAGTTTTGTCAGCGAGACTCCAGTTAGCTTCGTGATCTCCATCCATCGGGCAACACTGTATTTTCTTCCGTCGGGTTATTATTTTCTTTTCTTTTAGGGCATTCTTTGTTTTTGCTTTGTTGGGCAACACTTTGCTTCCTATCGCCGGGTAACACTGTGACTATTCCTCTTTTCTTTTACCGATGGTGTGCACTCCGTCGATGTTGTTTGTCACTTAGTGAATACATGAATTTTATGTATTGCTGAAAGCATAACCTTGGTTCTTTTGGTTCTCTGAAGTATTTGGCTTTATGTATATGACAGTACAGATGATATCAAGTTGACATCAATGACAATATAAATCATTAACTGATTTAATGCCTTGCATTATCTTCAACTTAACATTATCAAACATTTAATCAGTTACATGTCATCAATCTCTCCCTTTGGCATAGATGTAAACATACTATATGTTCACACTATACTATTTCTAATACAATATGAAATACAATAGTTGAGTTTCATCAAACTACCAATCTTTTTGTTTTGATAACCGATAAATGTCTGACCATTGGTAAGCTCTATTTTTAGCTTAGATTTGATTCTTGCAGCTCTTTGTCTTCTGATGTGTTTTGTCCTTTCCTTGTGTCAATTTCTCTCCCTTGGATGTTCTTTCTCTTTTGATGTCTTTTTCTCTTGTCAGCAACTCTCCCTTTGTATAATCTTTTCATACAAATTCTCTCCCTAAGAATATAATCTCTCCCTGTTGGAGTAATGTGATAGTGGATAATATTTCTCCTTTTTCTGAAGAATGTGATAATATGGATAATCTCTCTCCCTTTGACAACAATGCCAAACAATCACTTTTTTCTTCCATAATATATTCCTTGAATTTCCCTTATCCATCAGCAATACAAAAATATGCTCTGGTGCTTGGTTCTGATATATACATGTTTGTATATAGATGTAGCTTTGAAGTTCATCTCTTTGCTTGCATCAATCATGAATGATATTTTGATAATATGTAGGTTGATGCAGCCTTCAGTCATTTCACTAACCAGTAGACAAGGGTTTGACCCCTAGTCTCTTTCTCAAGTACTCAAATGCATCCTTTGGTTGTGGCTTGGTGAAGATATCGGCCAATTGTTCTTTTGATTACACATACTCAAGTATCACTATTTTTGCCTGAACTTATTCTCTCAAATAATGATACTTGATGGAAATATGCTTTGTTTTAGCATGCATGACTGGATTTTTGGAAATTTTAATTGCACTTGTATTATCACAGTAGATAATTACTAGTTCTAGGATCTTCATATGCATACCTTCCAGTAACTGTTCGATCCATGCAATGTTTGAGCAATTTGCAGCAGCAACAACATACCCTACTTTTGTAGTAGATTGTGATATGAATCCTTGTTTCTTGCTGATCCATGTGACAAGTCTGTCACCCATGAAGAATGCTCCTCTAATTGTGCTCTTCCGGTCATTAATATATTTCTAGCCCAATCAGCATCGATAAAGACCTGAAGTTCAAATTTTCCTTCTCTTCTATACCATAAGCCATATTCCTTAGTATTCTTCAGATATCTTAACATTCTTTTCACAACACTCATATGTGATTCCCTGGGGTTAGCAAAAAATCTAGCAATAATTCCTACTACATGTGCAATATCTGGTCTAATGTGTACAACATACATGAGTTTTCCAATCATTGATCTATACAAAGTTTGATTTACCTCTATTGTCTTGTCCTCCTTTGTCAACTTACATCCAGTAGCCATTGGTGTTCCAACTAGTTTGGATTCTTCCATCTTGAATATTTTCAGGACCTCTTTAATGTATTTGGACTGTGTAATGAAAATACCTTCACATTGTTGCATGATCTGTAGACCAAGAAACAACTTGATCTCTCCAAACATAGACATCTCAAAATCTTTTCTCATCTCATTAGCAAATGATTTTCATAGCATATCATTGACTCCAAATATGATGTCATCAACAAATATTTCAGCAATCAAAGTGTTAGCATCAGTATCTTCCTTTAAATAAAGTTTACTGTTTTCACTAGTCCTTACAAATCCAATACTTATAAGATAGGAATGAAGTCATTCATACCAGGCTCTAGGAGCTTTTTTCAATCCATACAAGGCTTTGTGAAGTCTACATATCATGTTTCTCTTGTCTAGATCGACAAACCCTTCTGGTTGCTCAATGTATACCTCTTCTTCAAGTATTCCATTTAGGAATGCTAACTTGACATTCATCTGGTATATGTTGAATCCTTTATATGCAACATAAGCAAGTAGTATTCTCACACCTTCTAGCCTAGCAACAGGTGCAAAGGTTTCTCCATAGTCAATACCTTCCTCTTGTGCATACCCTTTGCATACTAGTCTTTCTTTGTTTCTTGTGACTTCTCCCTTCTTATTCAGCTTATTCCTGAATATCCATTTTGTACCGATGACATTCTTGTCATCTGGTCTTGGTACAAGTGACCATGTTTTTTTTTTCTCAATCTTCTCAATCTCATCATTCATAGCACTTATCCATTCTTCATTATCAAGTGCAGCATTAACAGATTTTGGCTCAAACTCACAAATTAAACAATTTGAGTTTAAGGACTTACTTCTTATTCTTGTACCAGCTTTCTTATCTCCTATGATCTAGATCTCTGGATGGTTCCTTCTTACATATCTTGCAAGTACAGGTTCATATCTTTATCTATCATTTTGATCATCATTTTGTCCTTCATTATGTTCTTCATCACCTTGCACATTATTTTGATCATTGTCCTGACCGTCGATATTTGCAGCCTAGCCGTCGGTTGCAACATTTTGTTGTTCTGGATTTAAGCACTGTTTCTCGGGAGCTCTACATTGTTGGTAGGGTAGAGTGTCAGGTTCCTCATTGTAAGTGAATTTATTGTAGTCCTTTGGTTCTTTAGTGCTTTCCTGTTCATTCTTCTCTACAAATTCATCTATCTTTACATTTGCACTTTCAATAATTTTGTTAGAGGCTTTGTTTAGACATTTATAAGCCTTGCTCTTGGTAGAATACCCTATACAAATTCCTTCATCACTCTTGGAGTCAAGTTTTCTATTTCTATCATCTTTTAAGATATAACATTGACTGCCAAAAATTTTTAAATAACTTACATTGGGTGTGTATCCATACCATAGCTCATAAGGTGTCTTTTTGGTATCTTTCTTCAATTGTACTCTGTTCAAAGTATAACCAACAGTACTGACAGCTTCCCTCCAGAAGATTTGGGTGATGCCTTTCTCTATCATCAGTGTCCTTGCACAGTCAACTATGGATCTGTTCCTTCTTTCAGCAATTCCATTCTGCTGTGGTGTCCTTAGTGCAGAGACCTGTATTTCGATTCCATGCTCATTACAAAATTTAGTGAATTCATCTGATATAAATTATCCTCCTCTATCTAATCTCAAACATTTTAGATCCTTACCACTTTGTTTTTCTACCATAGCCTTATACCATTTAAACATCTTAAATGCTTCTAATTCATCTTTTAGAAACATAACTGTCATCATTATAGAGTAATCATCAACAAAGAGAATAAAATATCTATCTCCATAGTAACTCTTTGTCCTCATAGGTCCACATAAATTAGTATGGACTTATTCTAGAATTGCATCAGATGTATGAGTTTTTCTTTTGAAACTAGACTTTGTCATTTTTCCTTTTTGACAATGCTTACACATGATATTGTCTGGCTTGGTCATCGTTGATAAGCCTCTGACATTTCTCTTTTTTCTAATCTTTATCATGTTGTCAAAGTTCACATGACACAGTCTTTTGTGACATAACCATATGTCTTCGTTTGTAGCAATCAAACAAGTGGAGTCACATCATTCAGATAGAATAAGTTACCTTTTGTCTGCTCACCGGTACCGATCAGATTTCCAGATTTGTTGAAGATCTTTGCCTTCTTATTTTCAAATGCTACTTTGTGACCTGAGTTATTCAACTAAGAAACACTCAATAGATTATAATTCAATCCATTTACCCAATAAGCATTTTCACACTTTATCTGGTTATTCAACATTATTGTTCCTCTCCCTTCAACTGGACAAGGTGTGTCATTACCCATTCTTACTGAACCACCTTTATAGTATTCAAAAGTCTCAACCTTTTGCTTATCATCGGTCATATGATGAGTGCAGCCACTAACTATGATCCAAACATCATTTTTTCTAATTTTAGATATGAGATTTGTTTCTACATACCTTTCTTCATCATCATCTGAATCATCTTTTATAGCCACAAAAACCATCTCGATATCTTCATCAGATTCGGTGTCAGTATCATCATCCTTGCATTTTTCTAGGTAACTGACCTTCTTTCCTTTGTCCTTATAGTCTCGGGTATCTCTTCTTTCTGATTGTTGGTAGCTTCTGTAATCACCTCTATCAGACTTTTTCTCAAAAGATCTGTCATTACTTCTGTCATCTTTTCTTCTGTTAGTACATCTTGCAGCAAAGTGTCCAAGCTCTTTGCAATTAAAACAAACAAGTGTAATTTACCTTTGCCTCTCTGCATTCTTCTAGCCATAAGTGCTTCAATTTCATAAAGATCATCTTCTTCATTTTCACTATCACTATCTTTTCTCATAGTGTTTTTGTGACTTGATTTACTTATTCTCGTAGAAGTTTTGAATGTAGACTCTATGTTTGGTAAGACAGTATTATCAAATTTATTCATCTCAAATGAAATCAGTCTTCCAATTAAACTTTCTAGAGTAACATTGCTATTTGCTACTGCTCTCATTTCTTGAATGACAGATACTCTAATAGCATAAGTAGGCAGTAAGGTTCTTATAATTTTACTTACCACCGTATCTTCTTCTAGTACACCTCCAACTCCTCGGATAGCATTGACTACCTCTTTGATTCTTGTGCTGTACTGAGTGATGTTTTCACCTTCTTTCATTTTGAGATCATCAAACTTTCCTCTAAGGCTTTCTGCCTTGGCTCTTAAAACATTTTTGTCACCACCATGTACAAGCTTTGATTTGTCCCACATCTACTTTGCAGTTTTGCATTATTTGATATCTTCAAATTCATCATCAGAGAGTGAGGAAGAAAGCTCTATCATCATACCATTGTGTTCATGCTTCTCTCTCATTTGTTCAACTGTTGGTGCTCCTGTGGGCAACACATATTTAGTTTCTAGAAATTGAGTAACATCATTACCAATACCTGATAAGTGGAGTCTTATCCTACTCTGCCATGAAGAAAAATTATCTTTTTTCAACTTGGGCACATCTCGTATGTTCATCTTGCGATCTTTGGCTTAGGTCTTGAAACCTTCCTTCTAAGCACGCAAGCTCTGATACCAATTGTTAGTAATAACTGAGAGGGGGGGTGAATCAGTGGCCTCAAAAAATTATCCTTCAAACTTTAACCACTAATAAATAACCTCAGATTATTATGTCCCTACAAGATGCATGCCATGAAATACTAATAATGATTTAACTGTCTGTCAGTGTTCTCTGTCAATCCTTATTCTCTCTTGATTACCGACCGATAAACAGTCATCTATTTACTGAAATACAGTAAATATGCAGAGTATACCAATATATCTAGAATGAATTATGTAAGATACAAAACAATAAAGAAATGAATCATACACACACAACACATGGATTTTAATGTGGAAACCCTATTAAGGGAAAAACCACTGGGACCGGTACCCCAAATTTTCACTCTTCTGAAGTGAGCCCTATTAAGAGCCAACCCTATTAAAGGTTAAAAACACACTGTTAGGTGTGACCTTGTTAGAGGATTTTATACATATAAGTTGTCACTTATTATCAGGCATCTAATGCTGCCATCCTTGAATCAGCCTCTCTCTTAGACTGTCAATAGGCATCGGGCATATCCAATGCTACTTTCATGAATCAACCTTTTTGGCACTCCTTGGGATGTACCTCAATATATAGAAGACTGTTAAAACCTGCTCTATTAAGAGACTTGATGCTTCAATGGTTAAATTGAAACACTATGACATGTTTCTAATGCAACTTTGAATTGCAGATTTTTCAGATTTATTTAAGTACATTACCTCTCTGATCAATGTATCAATTCAATTCTTTGTGCTCCACACTTTCTACTCTGTGATGTTGTGCTTCATTGTTTGTCGGTGTTTGCATAATTCCTTAGCTCTCCTTCAACTTGATTGATCAGGGTTGTATGAAGTTGTTCTTCATCAACTTCTCTTCAGCATCCTCTTTCTATTCACTCCCCTTAATCCTTTTTTCATACATTTTGAAAATGAATTAAGCTTGTCTCTTATATAGACATGATATTCATTGTTTCTTGATTCTTGGCATGAAAAACAATCCAGCCAATTAGATTTAAAGCATAACTCCTGATTTGTCTCGTAGATATCTTCTTTCCAACTGTACAAATCAGCTTTAAATCAATCACTTATCTCTGGTCGAATAAAATAAAGTAGACAACTAGTTAAGTCCTTATTTAGCTCTGCCAACTAGATATTTTGTCATTTTCTGAACTCTCTGTTCCGTCGGTCACCTTTGCAGTTAGTTGTCGGTGATAACTGACAGTTCTGTTGGAGAGACTCCAATTAGCTTTGTGATCTCCGTCCGTCGGCAAACACTGTATTTTCTTCCGTCAGGTTACTCTTTGCTTTGCTCGTCAGGCATTTTGTGTTTTTTCTTTGTCGGGCAACACTTTTCTTCTTATCATCGGGTAACACTATGACTGTTCCTCTTTGCTTTTACCGATGGTGTGCACTCTGTCGGTGTTGTTTGTCACTTAGTGAATACATGACTTTTATGTATTTTTGAAAGCATAACTTTGGTTCTTTTGGTTCTCTGAAGTCTTTGGCTTTATGTATATGACCATATAGATGATATCAAGTTGACATCAATGACAATATAAATCATTAACTAATTTAATGCCTTGCATTATCTTCAACTTAACATTATCAAACATTTAATCAGTTACATGTCATCAATGATACCATTTATTTTATATTTTTCTACATTAACTCTCATGAAATCTTTGTGTTTGATGCCAAAGATAGCACCTGTCAGGGAAAAAAAACATGTCTACCTGCATCAAGACCTCATCTTTAAACTCTACAACTTCTATTTGGTCCTCTATCCTCCTAAACCCATCATTTTCTATGAGGCCCCTGTGTCACAGTCCCCCCCCCCCCCCCCCCCCCCNGCCCCCCCCCCCCCCCGTCAGCCAACATTGTTACTATGCCTAGTCAAAACAAAAAGAAGGGTATCAAAACATCGGGGGCTATTCAAATTGTCTTCCATCTGAACACTCCTAAAATCATGAATTCAAATGTTGTTTCCCTGGAGCCTAGCCCTGATGGAAAAGACTCTCCATTGTCTACTTCTAAGAGGAAGAGAAAAAACCCCTCTCCTTTTGCAAAAAAGGCCAAACTTATGGTGTGGGAGGTTGATACAAAGGACGAAGAGGAAATGGAGGAGGAGCATTGTACCCCCAGAAGGTCTAATCACCTAGATAATAGATCTGTAAAATAGGGGGAAAATATTTTGATGGATTATGATTTAGATGAGGACATGAAGTAGGGTAACCAGATAGCAGACAAGGAGAGTGGGTAAAAGAATAACATTGAAGAGGAAGAGCATGAAAATGAAGACAATAGTAGCTCGAGAAAGGATAACTCAAGCAAGGATACCATGGATCTACTGAACATGGCACGAATATACCACCAATTGACATAAAACCAATTCAGATTCATATGACTTCAACCACAGAGTTGGTTGTCTTGCAAGATGATGTAAGTAGCCTGAGAAACAGAGTTAGTGAGTTTGAAAAATATCTTGGAATCATCTCTAGGTTTAGCCATCGTGTAAAGCACAACTTGACAACCTCTATCTGCTTGATGCAACACAAAATTCTGGATGAGGATGAACAAGAGAAGGGAAACTACAAGGAATTGTTAAAATTCCTAACTGATGTCTATCTCATGTTTTGCAGTAGTTGGGTTGCGATATTAAGGATTCATCGAAGGTTTAATGGAGCTCTTAATCATCACCCCACTGGCGTATTTTTGTATATTTTTTATTTTGCAACATTCATGGCTTGGTGAACTTATTTTTCTTATGCTAGGAATTTGGTAGGACTAGTAGGATTACAACTAGATGTTTAGTTTTTTTTTTATAGCTAATAGTACCTGGTACTATGGCGGTAACTTTTATGGTTATAGGCAGTTCACTTATAACTTTTGTTTAACCTTAATTGCATGGTTCTAGGCTTCGATTGATATTTTTTTCTATTAATGTGCTATGTTTGTATGCCCTCAGGCTTCTGTTTGTAAAGGGCCAACACCCTATTTTATGATGTTGATTAATATAAAAAACATTCACCCCCTAATCCTCATCATGTCTTATCAACTTAACCTTTTGACCATGTCTGACTATATGATTTTGTCAATTTGATCCTTAATCATTTAGTTTCATAGATTGATTAATTATACCTCTTTAGGGGTGAACAACCATTAATCCCCCTTATCCAAACTCCTATTACATGATAAATAAATTAAATTTATTTATCCTCTTTTCCCATTTGTCTCACAATTAATTAATTAATTGTCTAATTTCTTAAATGTTAGGGAATTATTAAATTTGAATAATTCATATTCCCTCCATTTCTAATTTCCACTAATTTGGTTTTCATCCCTTAATTTTAGCTTCTACTTCCTTACACCTTCCACTCACTAATTTAGCTTCATAGTTCCCCCAAAATTCATGGATTGCTAATTTGTGCATTCAATCATGTCATAAGTTGTCATAAATTGTAATAATAATGACATTTTTCCTTTTTGTGCATTCAATACATAAAATATCAAAATGCAACCCCTCCATTTGTCATAACCTTGTCATCTTCCATTTTTTGTCCTCTTATTCGATCATGACCGTCTTTTGGACTTCAATCTTGTTTGTTCATTTGAGTCCTGAAACTCTATGAATTGGACTCACAATCCTCATTATTGCAACCATATTTTTTAGTATTCTCATTGTCATTATCATCTCATCACTATTGCTTTCATTGTAGGTGCATTTTGTCAAAATGAGAGAAACATGTCAACATTTGCAGAAGAAAGAAAGAGAATTGAAGCTACATTGATAGAGTGTTTGTTTGATTCATTTTATTACTTTTATGCACTTCATTGCAATGGCTTTAATGGTTAGATTAGGGATTGCATTTCCATGACCTTTTAGGCTTTGTGGTTGACTTATTCATGCATATTTATGATGTTGCAATTTCCTAGTCAACAAACACACGTGTCTTATACAGATGGGGTACAAAAACTAGGATAGAAAAGTACAAGACTAATAATTAAATCTATACTAATTATGGGAAAGAAAGTAAAAATAAACTATGAAAGTAACTATTACAAAGAAAAGAAGAGAAAGAGGAGGCTTACAAGCATGAGCTAGAAGAATCCCAATATCTCTCACTCCTTCCTCCTTCAAAAACCTACACATAAATAAAAAGAAAAAAATTGAAGCTACTTGATTGAGAGACGTCCATAGGCAGAACCCTTCTTTGGTGTTTCCACCTTTAAAAGAAACCAAGATTGATAGATTGATAATGGATCACTAATAAATGATAAAATGACAATAGATAAATAAGAAAATGATCAAGATATTATGTTATGCTAAACAAAATGAAATGATAAGAGTGTGAGAGAACCCCTTTTCAAAGCCACAAAGTCATAGCTTGATGTGATGAAGATGATGAAGAAATTTTCCAAGAGCCAAGAAGAGAGCCAAGAAAGGGACAACTAGAGTCCAAAATGAAGTTTTCAGTAGACCAAATGATTCTCAATATTAGTTGGTGATAGGAAGAGGTATTACATTGTAGAAACATATGTTGTAATGCCCAACCAACCACCTCTGCATCTAAAAATTCATGGGATGAGCACATCATGTGGAAGTCTTTGTGGCATGCACACATCCTCCGCCAAATAGGCCACATTGTCAAGAATTTGGACCAGAAAGGTGACAAGGTAGATGGAGTGATATGGAGGGTGACGTGGACTTTTGATTTTGACCTAAGATAGAGGCATTATGTAATGAGGAATTACATGAAGCGTAATTTACAAAACTACATGTGCTATGATATCGAGGAGGAACAATAATTGAGAATTGCAACTTTTGGTTGTTTAATCATCTTCCACTTAAGAGATGAGGGAATGGAAAGGATAAAAAATTAATGAAAAGAAAGCAATCAAGCATTAAAAATGAATATAGATATTGTCAAGGTGATTGAAGGGAAAGAGGAAAGAGAAACCTATTAAGGAACAAAAATAAAGGATTTGCAATTCCTCATCCCAAAACATCATGGCACGACAAATTCTAAAGGCCTTAGGAAAGATCAAGGAGTTCAAGGTTTGAGCTCAAGCCTATGGCTCATAAAAAAAAATTTAAATTTACTCTTCGAATGTCAATCACAAAATGGAAAGAGGTAGCTTATATGAGAATATTTAGGGATCAAGAGTTTTTTGATATCATGGAGACCTAAGGTGGACAACAAAGGAAACAACAAAAGGGAGGATTAGAGATATGAGAAATCCAATGTCATGAAAAGAGAAAATGCAATCAATGAAAAAGGAGTAAGAAATTATCATGGATCGTGGACAAGCTTGATTCCCTATCAAGGAAATGGTAGAAAAGAGCCCAAGAGCCCAATGTGAGGGAAGACACAAAATTGGGAAAGAGGGAAAAGGATGTTAAAACATGAAATTTGAAGGAAATTGAGAATTGGGATAGGGGAATCCCTCACAAAAGGAGAAAGTTCACAAGGATGAACCAAAGAAATGCTAAAAAGGAAGGATTTTTGAGAAATGCAAGGGAGAGAACTTCTTTAATTGGAAAAGTGAAAGAAAAAAATAGAACAAAGTTTGTAGGGAAATGAATAAAATTGAAAAAATGAAAAGAATGGTGCAACTTTACTTAGGAAGTAGGATCTTCAATGATGAATATGGGCATAAGGAGTTTGCGAGATTAAGGAGAAAATTTGTACATCTCCATAGGGTCCAAAATCCAACCAAATTAGAGAATGGCAGCAAATATGTGGGAAACTAAGGGGAGGACAAACTTTTTCCAAAGTCACAAAAGTTTGTGAAAATGTTTACAAACCCAAAAAATGACAAAAATCAATGAAACGGTCCTTAGATTTACAAAACTTGTGCACTTTCAACATTTAGGCACATGACAATAATGTAAGAGAAGCAAATCACAACATTAAGTATGAAATTGACCAAATAACTCATTGATGATCTATGATTAGTTATTAGTGATTGGTAATGTAAGCCAAAGTGATAAAATGCACACAATACAAAAGCTTTTGCACAAAATATGTTGCTAAGACAAATATAACCACAAAGAAAAATGTATATATTTTTAACACACCAACCACAATATCCAACAAATTCTTACTTTTCTTTATATAAATATTTTATTTTCTTCTTTAATATTTTTATAAATTCAAAATATATATGTTTTTGCTGAAAATCAAGTTTCAAGCCTATTGTAAAATATCTTCTTAAAAGAATGAAATGTATTTTTTAACTCATGCATTTCCCCATGCATGATTTTAATATTTTTAAATCCAACATGTTCTAAATATGGTTTAGTGGGGTAAGGAAAAACAAAAAGCAAAAAAAAAATTCTTTACAAATTACATCAAAATAATAAAAAGAAAAAGAATTTTAGAACATTTTTGTTATAATAATAAACATCAGATTTTCAGTTCATGAAATTGAGTAACAAAGTTCTTAGAAAACTACAAACTTGACTTTGATTCTATTCTTTTTCCACCAATGAAGAATTTGTGGTACTCAATCTTTTGGAGTCGCTTGTTCCTTGCAAAAACAAAGAGTGATGGCAAGGATGGTGCAAAGACAACAAAAAAGGAAAAATTTGGACCACGACAAGATAGCAATGATTGAGTAGCCATCAAAATACAATACGAATGATATGGTGTTTATTAGTGGTGAGCCTAGTAAACATTTCTCGGGTAAAGAATCCTTACAAAAAAATTTCAAATCCAACTTTAAAACCCTAATCCAAGACTCTAAGCATGCATTATGTGAAAAAAATAATCTTCTAAGGTGTTTGAAGAGTGTAAAAATACCTCCAATTATTTCCTCGAATATCTTTTTTGTAAATCTGAATCCCTTCAAGTTTTCCTAGATTCTTATCCAAAATAACTTAGGAAAACTTCATTTCATCACCTCCTACTAAGTTGGTGATGCAAGAGCTCAAGAAAATGCTTGAGGAAGATGAAAAACTATGATCGTCATTGGTGACATGGTGGAGCTCCAAGATATAGAAGCTTAATTTCCTTAGAGACTATTGCCTTGAAATTGATTGAAGAGGTGCCCATTATAGCATTAGATGATGAAAATTGGAAGCAAAGATTTGAAGGTCTTTAATTTGCAAAGGCAAGAGATGTACTCTTGATTTTGAAAATTGGACAGGATGTATAGTAAAGCATTGAAGCTCCAATGCATTATTGGGTGGAGGTTTATTGTTTTAGTTGAATATTAAATAGAGGTGGATTATGATTTTGAGGAATAGTGAACCACAATTCTTTGGAAAGTTTTGTTTGTGCATGGGCCCTATTGGCTCCTTTCTTTGACCTAACCACACATTTGACTACCAAATACCCTCTATTGGTAGGACTATAGAATCTCTTTTTGGCTATGAGGCATCGTGGATTGATTCAATTACTAATAAGAAAGATTGGAGATTTCATTAAATGTGTGAAACCTCAAATGATTTTCAACAAAACTTTGTGAGGGTTAATGGTAGACTTAAGGATGTTATTTACTCCAAAATATTATCATCTCATAGCTCTTGGACACATTTCATAAATTTGAAGTTTTTCCTTTCTATTGATTTTGAGGCAATGAACTTAGACATTAGAATAAAATTTTCTCTTCCAAAAATCCGTCAAGTGCTCGCAATCTCAAGTTACAACAACATATTTAGAAAGCCAACGAAACACATTCAAACAAAAATTCTTCAAAATTGAAATACCAAACATAGGTTGAGGTCTGATCTCCTATTTCAATTTAAAATACAAAAACAAAGTCAAAAGGAGGTAAACCTTTAGGGTTCAATGGACGTGTTGGAATGATAGGATGGAGCAATTCAATTGATGGACAAACTAGTCTATATTATTTTTTTAAAGTACTTTTTCTCAAACATATCCACTTGTAATGTCCCCTTTCGGGGCACATTATTTTGTGCCTTATAGTTATCCTTTTCATCATGGTCCAGTGGGCTAACCGAGGCTTGGCAGGTGATCAAATGGATGTTTGGCCTAGGCATTTTCAGTTTCAGGCCAATCAGAGCAGTTTTCGCAAGGTTTCTAGGGTACTTACTATTTATAGTAAGTCGGCAGAACTCAGTTTTCCTAGCATTTCAGTAGTGGACTTGGAGCATCTCACCGAGAGCTTTCCGGCAAGCTATCATATGTCTTCATCCGAGTTCGTTTGGCACACCATTTTAATGTCAAAAGATTCCTTGCTTTATTTTATTATGTCACTTTATAACTCAACGGTTATATTTATTTAAAAAGTGACTTTAAGTGGAATATGAAGGGACAAAGTGGGGAAACTGAAGAGTCACAGTTGCAGCCTTAAAAGAAGGCTTGGAGTCTCATTGATTATGTTTAGTTTATGAATTCATTTTCTCTTGGAGAATCTAGAGAGCTTCAGCTTTTGATTCTGAAACCTAAAGACAAAAACCTTCAGGCTTTCTTGGTGGATTGGACGGAAACCCAGTTCATCTCAGGGTGGATTCACAGCAGAGTTCACCATTGCATTTCCAAGTTCTTTTTGTTATTTGATATTCTGTTACATATTGTAGTTCGGTTTTGGATTGTTGGAAATCCCATTGTTATTGTATGGTTGTTGTATAATGTGATAACGACCTCTGAGAGTTTATTGGAATATATTGTTGGTTATTTGTGTTGGT
Source organism: Thuja plicata (assembly GCA_018584345.1). Taxonomy (NCBI): domain Eukaryota; kingdom Viridiplantae; phylum Streptophyta; class Pinopsida; order Cupressales; family Cupressaceae; genus Thuja; species Thuja plicata. Next base: position 1,050,271 of record MU228094.1, read on the forward strand.
TATTTCATTTAAATCAATATCCTGTTGGATGCAAGTATATGTTTAAATCTTCTAGGATACATTTGGGGGGTTTTGGGGAAATACGCGGTTTGGGACATTACAGTGGGTTAGTTTCAGCGATTATCAGGCTGGTAGAGCAATAACAATGTTGAGGAGGTAATTTCCATAATATGAAATATCAGTTTCAACGGTGACTTTACTCTTTTAAAAAAAAAAAAATCCAGTCCTTGTTTCTAGAAGCTAACAGTCATTCATCCTACTCACATGATAAGTGTTCAATAGATGATAATAGCGCCAAGCAGGCAGTCGACAAAGTAGCTAACCCCTTTTATGACAAAACCAAGACTATATAGGTGGCTACGTAGAAGGAGATTGGTTCTTACGACACGCCAAGGAGGTTGCACTTCATTTCATTATATCACGTTTTGGGAATATTATGAAGGGCCAAATGTTTGCATTCTAAGTATTGTCGTAATAACATTTGTGAGGACTCTATTATTATGCACAAGCAATATTAAGGAAGTCAACTTTAATATTTCTGGATGGGATGAATTTTTGGGGAAAATAATAAATGGAAAGTATCGGGTGTTTAACTTTTATTGATGCCAATATATTTAATGTCCACATATATTCAAGTGTCGTCTATGAAAGTGTGGAGTAATATAATTATGTGGGACTGAAGTATAAAGTCGGGCCTCTTCCTCTGGTCTTCATATTACAGAGGAGACTATATTTTGCATTCTGATCTGCACCACCTCCGGATAGCATGTGAACTGTTGCTGCTCTGTCATTTAATTTTCATATCAGGTGGTGTTGAACGGTTTACTGGGGGTGCTTCGCGTGGTCCCTCACACTTGCACAGAGCAGCGTCATCGGGACTCCAAGGTAGTTGTGTGTGGCTTTTTGGATACACACTACAGCGCAGTAGTGAATACATTCATTTCACATAGAGTGGACGCCTCCAGATTTTTGACATGTATCACAGAGCAGTCGAGAGAGGTATCACGCTGGGCATTGGGAGAGTTTCTTGGTGTTGGATGTGGGTCGTGAGTAGTGGCCAGCGTACTGGGTGTGATTCGTAGATAGTGCAAGACAGACGATCACACTTGGTTAGCAGCCAGTCTCTGTGGCAGGACAAACTGACTAAGATACTACACTACTATTACCGTTGTTGTTGGGAGATGTTCATAGAAATAGTAAACAAATGATTTTATGCATTGAATAGAGTGCCAGAGTTGGTCATCAAGAAATAACAAATTTGCATTCCCTGGCTTGAGAGGGGATCATTGGCAGTGAAGTGCTAGTTGCAGTAGCAGCTCTATCGAAGGAAGGTATCTTTTTTCACTAGTGTTATTTGTCAAGTCCTGGAACAACAAGAAAGATTGGGTAATTATGTATTGACGACTAGAGAAGCTCATATATGTCTCACGTATGAAATATAAGAGTCAAGCACATTGGTAGTGGGAATTAATTCTTGCAATAGATGATCCTATTACAGATTTCAAGAAACGTCACCTTCGGGCAATGTCTTGAGACAAGTCTTAGTGGTTGGTATGCTCCTATTCTGGGAAAGGATATTGATACGTATGTGATTAGCGGCAACATTGCTAATCTCCTTGTATTTCTGCATTTTTTTCCATTAGTAGCACTTGCTCCTTTCAAGGAAAGATTTTGGTGCTGCAACTTACGGTGATTCGAGTTCATAGAGATGTGCATTTGTATCCACTTGGCTACTATCCAGTGTTTTGGTTAAGATTGCTAGCTGGAAGGATCCATCAGCCTCATTTCTAGGAAGATGCATTGCAGCAGATAAAGGTTTATTTAAACAAGTTTGGGTGCTCAAAAAGTGATAGAGAGAATCTGAAATATTTTTGGGTCATCATCAACTCATTCTCATATTGGAGGCTAGAGTTATCATTATCTGCTAATTGCAAACTTGCTGTTCTCAGCCTTGGAACTATCATTGGATGGCAGCCACCAAGCTAAAACAGTAAGAACAGACCTGGATCAACTTTTAAGCCATTCCAAAAACCTATCCTAGTTGGGCGTTGGTGTTCAAACATAAATGCCAGACATGGTATTAGCTGATGATAGACATTGAATTCAGATTGTATTGAATACTTGGTGGAGTTTGATTTAGAAGAACTTAACAGCAAAGTCAATAGATAAAGACATACTTGCTGTCAAAAGATAGTAGACAGGTGAAGCAGTCATATTCATCTACCCTTCTTACTTCAGCAGGGATGGTGGTAAAATACATTCACCTACAGAGACAAGTAGTATCTAGCTAGGGGGAAGATGCATGGTTCGAAAAAGGTCTTGAAGGATCTTGTTAAGGTACAACAACAGTTAGCCCAGACTTCACAACCTATTATAAGGACATAAATACTCAGCATGTATGATGAGTATAACACACTTCCTCCACAGGTTCAGAGAGATTTAACATTCTCTAGTTTCATGTACATTCATCCAAAGCTTCAACACAAGACTTTAATGGAAAGGAAGCAATGTCAGGATTTGGGTCGAGATCTACTTGCACAAGATAGGTGCAGAAATTTATATGAAGAGTTTCCAGCTACCATTAATGATGGGGAGGTCACCTTACTCTCTGAGACTCCTACTCTCTTCTAGGAATCTCACCAGGAATCCTATTCAATTCAGGACTCTCTAGACTCACCTTTGAGCCTCTTAGGGCTGCTCTCAGACCCTAACTA
>MU228094.1:1072239-1104277 GCA_018584345.1 Thuja plicata
ATGAATTTAAAATTTATTTATAAATTTCATCTTTTCGTCGTCATTAGATAAAATAGAGAAAACAATTTATAATTTTATATGCGACTTTAAAATTTTAATGATCTGATACGCAGGCATAATGTAAAAACCGCTACCATTAAAATTTTCAAGTAAAACTTCACAGAATGACGTGAAACTTCAGGATGGAGTTTTAAGTTCATCTCGCACATAAAATAAACTTTCACTATACGCGATTGAAAAGGAAAAGCCCACTTTACTGGTGATTCCTCGAGGAAGTGCAGACTGCCTAAAAACCTAACTGACAAGACCTACCCGAAAGAAACCCAAAAGAGCTCCGAACTGAGCGGGAAGATGACAACAAGAACGGCGGCAAAACAAAACGCAGAAAAGAGAAAAACAAAGAAAGAAAAGGACTTGATGTTTAGTCAGAAGATAAAACAACCAGAAATCAAGGGATAACCAATTCCGTTGAAAAATACTCCTGCCGGAACATCGACACGCTTAGAGAAAAACGCATATCAACCTGACTAGGAAATGCATAGGGTTGCCCAATTTTGGGAAATGCAAAATTAGGGACAACACTTTCCAATGGTGTCAATTTTATTGAGGGATCTGGCTCCTAGCAAAAGTCACTGTTGTTTAAAGTCAAATACTATGTTCCACGGTGTTTCAGGGACGGGGTGGGGGATAACAGGGAAAGCATTTCCGGGGCGTCCCCTTGAGGTCCATTTTTAGGGGATGGCAGGGGACGGCGATATACAAATTTTAAAATATATATAGATATGAATTCTTCAAAATATATTAATATATTTATAGAGAGAGAGAGCTGGACAGTAGTAAGCCAATTTCCTAATGAGTTATAGTATAATTTGAAGGCATTTCCAAATTCATAATGCAAGTTTTCAGACCTGTCATTGGACCATGTTCAACCCATTTTTCCAGAGGGTCTTCACTGGCAGGAAGTGCAAATGTGTTGGGAATCTTTAGAGGCATTTTTCTGAGATTAATGTGAAGCTAAATTAAAATACAATTTCCTATGGCTGTAGCAGCCTGTAGCAGGTTATTTTGCAAGTCTGACCATTGTTGCTATTGATTTCAGACCTATGCTTGTCTTATTACAGCCACCTCATTGAGGTTTTGTATTATTCATTGAACTTATGCATGATATGTATTGAATCTCTCTTTTTGTTGAACATGCAAATTGCAGCATTATTTGTTGAACAATGAATTAGTAAGAAATATTATGACAACAAAATAATTACTTGTCCCACCGCCCCCAAAACAGCTAGGGGAAAAGGACGCCTGCCTCAAAAACAGGGTACACATCCACATCTATCCCTGGCCAGATATTCTTTTTTGACTCCCAAGCTCATAATGTTTTATCTAAATCTCCAATTTTCATGATTCTTGCATTGTTGGAAAGTATTCAAGAGCTCTTTAATGCCATCCACGATTCTTTTTTTCAGATTCACCCCTACATACATTCTTTTTTCCATATTTGCATTATGAATGATTATTTGGACATCTAGGGAAGGTGTTTGTGATCTACCCAACTCAAGCCATGAGGCTTAACAATGCATTGGCTATCCTTTCCTTGGTTTACACGAGAGGAAGAGGACTTGGAGCATTATTGGACATGTGTGGAGTCTTTGGCTTGTTATCTATGCTATTCATAAGTTATGAGCGCTTCTCTTTACGCAAATTAAGTGACTCCTAGCCTAAAGACTTAAATTTCCACCCTTTTTATGTACTTTAAGTGATTTTAAAAAGAATGTGATAAAAAGGTCAAGGGAGTGTGGGTTTCCAAGGAGCCTATTGGCTCATTTTTAGGGTTTTTAATGTGGAGCAATGGATCAAGTGGTGATGGATCAGTGCTGAGGGTAATTCCTCCCACTGGGAGTTATTTTATAACTTTCTAGGGTTCTTTTAGACCTCATTATGTTATGTTATGAGTTTGTTGTACATTGGTGCTGCAATCTTGGCTTAAGGTTTGGAACCCTTAAGTATCCCTAGTTTAGGAGAGATGTGGGCTCCCCCTAGTTAGAAGGGTGTGTTTTTGTGGAAAAGCCTTGATTTGTAAAACCCTAGCACATCATTCCCAGGGATGCAATTGTTTATTAGGTTTGGAGGCCAATTTAGAGGTGAATTTCAGAGCTAAGATCCAGATTTGGACTAACTACACCTAGGTGTCTTCATACATCTAAGTATCATTGAGGACAGCAATAGAAAGGACAAGTTTATCAGACCTATCGATAGTTTATTGGGAATTCGACAAGATCCCCTAGGGTTTGAAATATTTTCTGAGGATAGCTAGGGTTTGAAGACCAATTCTGAAATATTTGTATCTAAATCTACATATTTTAATCATCTTTATCTCAAGAAAATTAGAGAAAATCAGTGCAATCCATTTCTGAATTACTGGCAGAATCAAAGGAATTTTCTGTACTTTTTGTAAGTTCGATAATACTCAAATTTATTTCTATTAGCAGAAAAATAGGATCAATAATCTAATTATAAATCTGAGTTTGTTGTAGAATTTGTTGCATGCAAATAAAGTTTCATATTTTTCTATTCCCTAATTTTGGAAATATTATTGTTTTTCTATGATCCCAATTTGGGGATTTTACAATGTTCTTTTGATCCAATCACTTCATTTGAGCCCCATTTTATGTATTGATCTATAATTTAATCATTTGAGTTTATCATCTTTAAAATCATAGGTTATACAACTCATCCTTCTATACATCATTCTAACTAAGGAAAATTGTGAATCTTGGCAAAAAGGCATTATAGCACTGTAATGTTCCCTTTTCGGGGCACATTATTTTGTGCCTTATAGTTAGCCTTTAATCATGGTCCGGTGGGCTAACCGAGCTCTGACAGAGGATCAGAGGGGTGTTTGGCCAAGGTGTTTTCAGTTTCGGGCCAATCGGATCAGTTTCCGCAGGATTTCCAGGGTGCTTACTATTTATAGTAAGTAGGAAGAACTCAGTGTACCTGGCATTTCAATAGTGGACTCGGAGCGTCTTGCCGAGAGCTTTCCGGCAAGCTATCACACATCTCCATTCGAGTTCGTTTGGTCTTCCGTTTTAATGCCAGAAGATTCCTCACTTTATTTTATTATGTCACTTTATAACCAATGGTTATATTTATTTAAAAAAGTGACTTTAAGTGAGAATAGGAATAGACAAGAGAGGGGAAACTGAAGAGTCACAGCCAGTGCTTTAAAAGAAGGGATTGAAGGCTCATTTGAAACATGCTTAGTTTATGATATGATATTTTATCTCTTGGAGATATCAGGAAGCTTCAGCTTTCGAATTCAGCCTTTAGGATGGAAACCCTTTTGGCTCCAAGGAGGATTGGACATAGCCCCAGTTCGTCTCCGGTGCGGATTCACTGCAGAGTTCGCCATTGCATTCACAGGTTCTTTTCTATTGATTGTCATTCTGCTGAATATTGTAGTTCAGATTTTGGATTGTGGAAATTCCATTATTATTGTATTGCTGTTGTTTTACGCAATAATATTTGCTGAGGTTTATTTGGGATATTTGCTGGATTATTGTTATCGAATCGATGATTTATTGCATGCATTTAAATGTTTAAATCTGTATGAGATTTATTGGTAAAAATTGGGAAAATGGCCGATTAGGGTCATTTCAGTGGTATCAGAGCTTTGATCTTGCCATCCTAGTGGGTCAGTTTTCAAAGATTATCAGGCTGGTATAGCAGTAGCAATGTTGAGCAGGTTATTTCTAGAATTTGGGCATAACAGTTAAAACGTTGGCTTACATATCAAGGAAATCAATGTATTTTTGCAAACTAGCAAGCAAACAGCCTGCTCTCTCAGCAAAAGTTTAAATAAGTAAAAGCTTACGCAAGCTAGCTTTCAGCCAAGGAGCTCGACTTTATTTCACCCAAGAAGGCCCCGCATGGAAATAAACTAATGTTTCACGGCATGCAAAGAGCCATATTGTTTGGCTAAAGCGTTAACCTAAGACAATACGAGATGGTCTAACGGGTGAAAGGAGCAAAGGTTGAAAATGACCTGCGGTGTGTATTTTTTTTAAAGACGTTTGGCAGTGCAACGTGGTGAAGAAGAAAACACCCGACAAACAGTTAAAATTTTTTTTAATGCCCAAGTTTTTGAAGAAAAGACCAATAACTAAAATCTAGTGGGCTGGAGTTGTAAAAAAAGTAATATAGCGGAGTTTTTTTTATTTTTTTGGCCGAACTATTATTAAGGCCCAAGAAAATGTTCGGGATTCGATAATTCTTCCTGAAGCGTGTATAGACCTGGCGTTGGAAGTAATATTTTATTCTGGGCTTGCATATTTGTTGTGGTCTTTAGTATAACAGTGAAAGAAATAAATCCATTCATATGGTGCTCTGGTATAAAATCTCATATAAGCCGATGCTAATATTAATGGGAAATAATATCCTTTGCGTTGAAATATTGTGACGACTCATAATTTTTTCAACCCGACTATAATTCTGGACGAAACACTAGTAAAGTAGTGTTTCTATCGGCGGTGGGGAATTCATATATATTTTCGTAAAACAAAAAGAAACAGATTTGTAAACGAGCCCTTCGTTTTAGTCAGAATTCAGTGTATAATTTCATCGCCTTTCATCCGGAAGTATTGCAGTGATTGTGCGTGGATATTTGAAATAAATTCTTGAGTTGCTATATGAACGGTGGCGTCTCTCTGTGTTATAGATTTGTCGTGAGCCAGCCTTGGAATCGGAGACAAATTAACAGCATGTTCGAGCCTCTCTAATTTGAGTGCTTGGAGTTTAGCAAAACCACAGTTTGAGAATAATGGGTTGTCCCTGTCTACAACAGCTCACGGTTTGTGAATTGGAGGTCCTTTTGGCTTTGTAAACACCCAACAGTGTTGTGGTCACGTTCCCCAGGAATGCAATCAGAGGATGTGTGCATATTCATCACAACCGTTGTGACACACAGATGCAATCATCCACTAAATCTGCTCTTTCTTGGATTGTAGGAAGGATTTTTCAACTGCACCATGCCTAGGAGGTTCAATGGAGTCAATAAGACGATAATTGATGAGGGAGTTGGTTTTGATATTGTCGTGGGGTACGGGGTGCTCGTGGAATAACCATTACATTATTACACAGCCCGTAACAAGTTATTCTTCCGCCTACTGGAGTCCTTGACACAGCCAGCGCCAGCATAAGGAATCCTACAGTTACTAGCATCCGGTGGCATCACTAACAGTTGTCAATAAATCTTGATTTGAGTAATATTTCTTTACTGGTTTAGAATCCTCTTTGAGTTATATCCAGTATTTTAATGACAATCAAAATATATGTTATATGTTTGGCTCTTTTACCAAGAAATCGAACAAAAAGAAGTAACATTTATATTTGTTTAAAACAAGGCACGTATGCACTCCCAGTAGCGAGAATTTCCACAGCCCAATTTTGATAACAGTCAAGTTGAGAACGTTTCAATCATATAAAGAGAAAAAGGAAGCAGAATACAACACTATCGAAGGAAGGTCATCAACAACTTATTCTCAGATTAGAGGCCAGAGTTTATCATTATCTGCTCATTGCAAGCTTGCTGTTCTCAGCCTTGGAACTATCATTGGACGGCAACCACCAAGCTACAACAATAAGAACAGACTTGGAGCAACTTTTAAGCCATTTCCAAAACCTATCCTAGCTGGGTGTTGGTGTTCAACCATAAATGCCAGACATGGTATTAGCTAATGATAGACATTGAGTTCAAATTATATTGAATATTTGGTGGAGTTTGATTTAGTAGAACTTAACAGCAGGGTCAATAAATAAAGACAGACTTGCTGTCAAAAGATAGTAGTCAAGTGAAGCAGTCAGATTCATCTACCCCTTTTTCTTCAGTAGGGACGGTAGTAAAATACATTCACCTGCAGAGACAAGTAGTATCTAGCTATGGGAAAGATGCATGGTTTGGAAAAGGTCTTGAAGGATCTTGCTAAGGTACAGCAACAGTTAGCACAGATTTCACAGCCGGATAAAAGGACTGAAATTCTCAGCATATATGGTGAGTACAACACTCTTCCTCCACAGGTTCAAAGAGATTTAACTTTCTCTAACTTCTTCGACTTTCATCCAAAGCTTCAACGCAAAACGTTAATGGAAAGGAAGCAGTTTCAGGATTTGGCTTGAGATCTACTTGCACAAGACAGGTCCAAAAATTTAGATGAAGAGTTTCCAGCTATCATTACTCAACCCATAAGTGAACTAAAAACTAAACCAGTTATTGAAAAAAGGCCTTATGAGGTTGACATCAAAATAGGAAGTTGTAACTCAAATATTGAATCAATGCAAGGAGAGGCTAAAGAAGAGGCAGCAAAGGTTACAGAATGGTTCGCTAGAGAAGAGCAAGCAACTTCTATTGTTTCTCAACTTTCGCTTGATCAAAGAGAAGATGGAACAGATATGGTTAAAGATCATGACCACCAGTTGGATATTTTTAACAATTCAGGTAATGAGGAGTCATGTGACTTCTTTAGCAGCACCTCACTTATTTATAATGATGAATTGAATGACCCATTAGATAATGCCTCCCAAAATGACAATAATGAGGAGCATGCCTTAATGAGTCGGCTGAAAGTCAATAACGATGCGATTACTGCAGCCCTTGTTCACCTTGATAGCACTCACCAGATCATTGGGGATCTTTACAGGAAAATTCAGAGGGAGACAGGACAAGGGGGTATAAGGATTGGGTCTTATTTTGCACATTTACAGGAGGTCAAAACAGCATTTGAGGTTTCAAAATCAGATTATCTATGCTTACTGTCGGATCGCGACTACCTGTTACAGGTTGCAAAAATTTATGCTTAGCAGTTGAGGGCAAAAGGTGACGAGGTTAATAAGCTCAACAGAGAGCTTAATGTTGCTCAGGAAACATTGGAGCACACACGTCTTGCTCTTCAGGAAGCAAGAAATCAGATTGTTGCCTCTAGTCATTATAGGGAACAGGACGACAGGGAGAGGTCTGAATTTCTTCAGGAGGTGATTCACGAACTTGATAGCATACAACAAACCTATGACTTGGATAGCTGTCCCAAAAGAGCTTTGGATCATCTAGAGTTTCTTAATAAGTTGGATAACTTTCAGGCGATCGACAATTTCTTGTTTGAGATGGATGCTGATTTGATATTTGATAATCCTTTCTTTGAGCTAGATGAGTAAGGTATTTCCTATCCCCATGACGAGGATGAGACTGATTGTAGGATTTGGGACCCTGGTTCAGTTACTACAATTAGGTCTTGGTCACCAATGGGAGTAACGAGGTGAGTTCAGTTGTTGAACAGTTGGGTTTCTACATCAGCGGTTCAAGATGGGCTCACACGGCTAGGACTCCACCACATTACCATACCGATTCATCCAGTGCTTGTGATAATTCTATCACCACATATTTTAGGCATGATGATGATGATCGGATAGAGCTTATTCAATACGGGGTTATTCTGCTTGGTATGATGATTATGCTTGTTGGGGTGAATTTTTCACACCAAGGTGTACACTGTATGACTCCGGGTATTGAGAGACAGTTATGGAATCCTTATGCTAATTCAGGATTTCCAACAGAGTTGGTTAGTGCATCGCATATTGGTCACATAATATGGGATGCATTGGGTTTTTCATTCAGCCCACCTACGGAGAATTTCCTTTTCCAATTATTGCAGAGGTGTGGGGTGAGTGATTGGTTTGGTACGCTTCCTTGCTTACAGGTGGAAGCCTTGTCCGACAGTTTGGGTACCTTGCCTCTTCAGTACAGTTTCCAGTTTGGGCGACAGATCAGAGGGGCAGTGTTATGGCAGTTGGACATTTTTGGTGATTCATTTAGCATGAGCATAGGGCATCAGGATATTTCAGCCAGCTGGGGAGATGGATGTCCCTTTTGGTTTCCCCCTGCATTTGACTGTAGGGGTACTGGTGATCTCAGTTGGAATGAGGTTCTCAGTTGGGTTGAGGACTTTCTCACAGGTGATGGCGACACAGGGCAGTTTGGTACAACTGATCCTGTAATGATTTGGGGTCATGACACGAGACTGGTTGTTGTTTTGTTGCTGCGTGAATGGCTTCACAGGGTAGGGCATAACTTTTGTTTCAATTTCCCACGACAGATTGGTGGAGCAGCTCCCCTAAGATTGGTTTGGGATCCAGGTATTAGGATCACAGCATGCAGATACTGATTGCTTGAGGGCAAGCAATCTCCGGGAAGGGATGATTTGTAATGTTCCCTTTTCGGGGCACATTATTTTGTGCCTTATAGTTATCCTTTCATCATGGTCCGGTGGGCTAACCTAGGTCTGACAGAGGATCAGAGGGGTGTTTGGCCTAGGTGTTTTCAGTTTCGGGCCAATCGGATCAGTTTCCGCAGGGTTTCCAGGGTGCTTACTATTTATAGTAAGTAGGAAGAACTCAGTGTACCTGGCATTTCAGTAGTGGACTCGGAGCGTCTCGCCGAGAGCTTTCCGGCAAACTATCACACATCTCCATCCGAGTTCGTTTGGTCTTCCGTTTTAATGCCAGAAGATTCCTCACTTTATTTTATTATGTCACTTTATAACCAATGGTTATATTTATTTTAAAAAGTGACTTTAAGTGAGAATAGGAATAGACAAGAGAGGGGAAACTGAAGAGTCACAACTAGTGCTTTAAAAGAAGGGATTGAAGGCTCATTTGAAACATGCTTAGTTTATGATATGATATCTTATCTCTTGGAGATATCAAGAAGCTTCAGCTTTCGAATTCAGCCTTCAGGACGGAAACCCTTTTGGCTCAGAGGAGGATTGGACGTAGCCCCAGTTCGTCTCCGGGGCGGATTCACTGCAGAGTTCGCCATTGCATTCACAGGTTCTTTTCTATTGATTGTCATTCTGCTGAATATTGTAGTTCAGATTTTGGATTGTAGAAATCCCATTATTATTGTATTGCTGTTGTTTTACGCAATAATATTTGCTGAGGTTTATTTGGGATATTTGTTGGATTATTGTTATCGAATCGATGATTTATTGCATGCATTTTAATGTTTAAATCTATATGAGATTTATTGGTAAAAATTGGGAAAATGGCCAGTTAGGGTCATTTCAAGCACATTGTAGGTGTCTCAATCTTTTGCCTCCTCTATATGGACTCAAACTTGAGCCAGAGACAATGAAAAGAAAACAAATTGGGGTAATAAAACTGGACGCATTGTAGGAATGATTGGTACAAGTATCAATGCAAGCATCTTCTAGGATGGCCTACAAGCGTATCTCAAGAATCAGGTGCCCATCACACTTTGGACCATGATTTGGGAGATCTATGGAAATCCACATAATCCTCCATTCTCAGATGAGCTTGTATTAGATTGTTTCATTTCACATGATTATGTTGATAATCTACCCTTTGATGATGATAACTTAGAGGAGCTTGAATATGGTGCTACACTTCTTGAGTCTTGACGATCAAGAGACATCTCTAGGAGGCCTTTCTTTTCCTATTGAGATCACACATCTATCTTTTTTTGTTGATTCTTTGAGATCTTCCAGGGGTTCTTTGGAGCAAGTAAATTATAGTCTTTTAGATACAATCTTGTGGGATGACTACTTGACATGTATTTCAGACTTGTTTGTGGAGTCTCACATTTCATATTTGGAGGACCAATTTGAGGGTTTATGTCTCCCCTCTGATAAAAGTCATGGCACAACTATTATCACATCATCTTTCTCTTTGGATCTTCTTCAATATCAGTTTTTGCATATTGTTGGTTGATCACCTTCTTTGATTGGGCAAGTGCATGATTTGATTGTGGCATCATCATCCACTAGATACACAACAATACATGAGCAGATTTTAGAGACACAATCTTCATACAATTCGATTCAACTTTCTACCAAATCCTATTCAGATTGGGAAGCATTCCTACATTTATAGTTGGCAATCTTATTCCCAAGGGGAGAAACATTGTTTGTAGGCACTGGATCACATTTGTACTTGGTCTATCTTCTTCCCAAACATTGGATCATTTTTGTAGGACATTATACATTATGGGGGGCTACATAGTCTCTCCTTCCTTCCTAGAAAGGGATATTTCATTGTATACTCATGTTGGATGTAATCTTTGTGGGGTATTAGTGAGCCATCCATCTTTTAGCATTTATTAATTATTTTGTATCCTTTTCTCTCTCTTTTGGATAAGAGTTTTTCTCAATGGGTTTCCTCCATTCCTCCTTTTGTGAAAGATTGCATTGTAAATATGTACCTAACATGGCTTCATAGCCATAACATTCTGCATCATTTGCATATAATCTAGTATTCCCTAAATTGCAGTTAAGAGGGGTGTGTTGGTGTGAACAAGATATTTTACCTAACTAGTTCACTAGTAGGTCCCATTCACATGCTTAAATTATATTCTAGGAATCTTTCTAGAAGTCTTAATTGTCAATTAGATCATATCTTCTCTTTTGGCATTTGATTCTTGAGGCCTAGATCATTTAATATCTATCAAGTTAATTGTTTCAATGTATAGGATTAAGACACATGTTGCAATCTTGTCTAATCCTCTCTCTCTCTCTCTCTCTCTCAACCTTGTCTTTATAAAAAAGGCATCATATGCACATTTAATGATGTAGTATCCAATTCAATCTAATCCATTGTGCCAAAAATCAGGAATTATTTATCTCAATCTGCTCTCGTGTGCAAGAAATCTTTTTGAGTTTCTAGGTGTATCCTATAGGACTGAGTCCATTGGTGACTCTTAACATTTCAGCGGCAAGTAGTGCTGAATCAATTTAGCAAAATTACTTGGGCCTAAATCTAGTCCATGACATGAAAGGAATAGGTTGATTAGAATTCAGATGTCCAATGATGTGATGATGATGTGAAGCATCAAGTGGTTTTACATTAGAAGTCTATAGATTGAGGAAGAAGGGAAAAGGAGACTATTGTATCAATAGTATACTCTCTTTTGCTGTTGGATTATTTTCCAATTCACTAGATTAAAGCTTATGTCCCGTCTATTTTATTTATTATGCATAATTTCATATTCTTGCATAATATTTGGTTAATTGAATTGAGAAACATAATTGAATTTGGATCAAATAATCTAAAGTTCGAAGAAACCAAGTTTTTGGTGTTCTTTTTTATACTAACCCCTAATCCTATGGTTCTTACAAAGACATGGTCAAGGTAACCATCTTCATCGAAGAGTAAGACACCCATCCTCATTTCAGAGATCTGAAAAGACCAATGAACAAGAGGGATATAGACCTCTTCCACACTTTGACCCCTGCCAAGCTCAAGAGAGTAATCCCAAAGATCTTATAAAGAATAAAAAAAAAAATTCAAAATGAATCCTTATAATGTATGACTGCATTTTAGCTATGATTGTTGTTTTTTGTTAAGGATTACTACATTCAATTTTAAAATCTCTTCTTTTAGGTAACTCGATCAATGATGGAACTACAAATAAAGCTTTGGTCATGAACCACTTGAAACTACTCAATGCTACTTGGCTACAAAATCATTAAACTAGTAAAATACACTATGCAACAATCCCCTATTGCTGTTAATAGTTAAATATTTGCAATAGATTTAGTAGAACTCTATAACCATGGACTATGCACAATGCCAATCAAATGAGAAAAAAAATGAATCAAAAACTTTTGATGATTTTCTTGATTTTTGAAAAGTAAATGCTCAATCTTCAAGATTAACCACTGTCTAATCCTACAATAAAGCCAAATTCCAATGAAAATCTAATAGAAAAGAAAACCCTAACTCTCAAAAGAGTTCAATTCACTTGACTCTGTCTTGCAAAAGCTTAAGCCCATAAATGCCCTTCTTTCATAAGCTCTAATGAATAATCCAAAGCAATAAAGTCAAATTCCAATGAAAATCTAATAGCAAAGAAAACCCTAACTCTCAAAAGAGTTCAATTCACTTGACTCTGTCTTGCAAAAGCTTAAACCCATAAATGCCCTTCTTTCATAGCTCTAATGAATAATCCAAAGCAAATTTAAGAGGTCCATGTGCTAATCATGAAATATTTTTTCCTTACCATCCTATCACATAAAAACAAATTACAATACACCTTGGATGCAAACTAGCATACATTAGCACAAAGGACAGCATCATCCACCCTTTATGAGCTGGTGTATCTTCCACACTTTATGCGCTGGTTTATCGTCCACACATGCCACTCCCTCCTTGTACTCTTTGTACTTCAGAAGAAATATCTTCTTGCATTTTTCTCTTCTTCTTCCCGATATGTAACATATTGAAGTCGGGGTCGAACACCTCGTAGTCTTCCATCTGCCCATGAAATGCATCGTTGAAGAACTTGTCTTGCTCTTGGATGAATCCGCAAGATCAAGCACCCCTTTTGTTATTTGGATCCATGAATTTTCTTTCTCCATCTTCTTTTGATTCTTCTCCTTCTCCATCTTCTTTTCATTCTTCTCCTTCCAACTCTAACTGGCATAATGCCAATTCTTTGTTCATCGAATGATTTATAGTTGTGCTCTTCTTTCGCTGCAATTAGTCATCCTCTATTAGCAAGTTGGATGAGTTGTCATTGATGTCAACATATATGTTTGCCAGTGATGCAGTATGCTCAGAGGTTCGGTGAGGTTCGGTTAATGCAGATCAAAGGTTGCACGCGTGAGGAAATGTTGTAGGGAGTCTTTAATTGGTCCATGTCAAGTTACAGAGGTGGGCATGAAGATTTGGTCAAGTTATGAGGACAGGTGTGGCGACTGGTAAGATATTGTTTGCCAGTGTTTACAAGGTGACAAAGATTGGTTCGGTGTGCACTTCCAGGTTGATATTTTTGTCTGCGCACCTAGGAGGAGATTTGAGACATGTTGATGTGTCCTAAGTTCAGAAGGTTTCTAATCTAGAGATCTGTAAGGCATTTTTCAGATGTTATAGATGAAGGTCACAGTGTTCTTGAGGTTTGGCATGTGACATGTTGAATTCGAAGGTTCAAGTGACTTCAAATGTTTTTTGTTCTTCATGATGCCTACAAATGTTCTTGCGTTGTGTGCCTGTTGATTTGGTGGTTCGCATCGATTCTGGTGGTCAAGCTAGGAGGAGTTTTTAGTCAGTGGCTATTTTCTTATGTTCTTGGCCGACTTGATTAATTAAACATTTTTGTGTAAATCGAGGCACAATTTATGAATGTGTTATGAGCTCGAGGGTGTTGATATAGATCGCTGCTATGTTTTGACGGTCAAACATAGCTTTGAATTGTGGTTTTTGGTGACGTGAATTGAAAATTTGAAAGTTAGGTTTTGCCAACCTAGTTCTTGATAAAGGTGGATGAATTAGGGCGAAAATAGTGTGCGCGCTAGTGTGTGGATGATCGTGGACGCTTGTGATTGCTTGTAAATCAGTTGTGTAGATCTGTTGGAGGTTGAATCACTCATCTGAAGGAGTCAAAGAGGATTCGAACAGAGATTTGCATTGAGCTTCTTTGGAACTAACCTTGGCATAAGGTAGATGCTACTATTCAGTTCATAAAGCTCAGATTGTTGTCTAATCGACCATTGGAGTGGTCTTGTAAGGCTGTAAGTCTTCCTTTGGGTTGTAGCCCGAGGCATTTTGAGCAGTGAGCTCTAGGCAGTGTGCCTGAATGCATGTGCATTCCTCATTTGTAATAAGCCTAGTTACCGATGCGGGCTCCTGAAAGCTTGATGCGGGAGCGGATGCGGGCGGATGCGGAAGCGGGAGCGGATGCGGGGTGGATGCCCTGTGGATGCGTGGTAACTCATAAAAAATTAAAATATGCTAATCTTTGCGCTGTTCCTTCTCTGTCCATGGGCTGCGATCTACCTCCCTTATTGCATCCGTGTCTCTCCCTTGACTGTTGACTTCTGTGTGGGATTTATTCTTCCCGTGTTCTCTTTCTCGCTTCGGCTGGTTCTTTGTTATTGCTAGCCCCCTTCGTCTCTTGACTGGTACCTTTTCTTCCTTCCCTACACAATCCAAAACTCTTAAGTTTCCATCTCGAAAGCCCCCAACATCCTCCTTGTCTGTGTGGGACATCTTTCACTCTTTGCTGCTCATATATATTATTATTTAATTATTTGATATATATTATTATTTAATTATTTAATTATTTTATGTAATAATATATATTATATATTTATATTTATATTTAATTATTTTATTTAGTATGTTGTTATTTATATTAATATTTAATTATTTTATATATATTATAATATACATTTTATTAATGTTACAATATATTTTAAATGTACGAGAATTCATTAAATATAATATTTGCACTATATATATATATATATATATATATATACACACACGCATCCAAACGCATCTGCATCCCCCCAAAAAAAAATTTCACGCATCCGCGCACCCGCATCTCGCATCCGCATCGGCATCCGCACCCGAATCGGTAACTAAGGTAATAAGTTGTACTTCTAACAAGGTATTGACTTATTATAGGTTCAAGCTCCTCCGAAGTTTTTCCCATTCGGGTTTGCACGCTAAAAAATCTCTGTGTCATGTATTGTGGATGTGTTTTCGATTCATGCATGCAAGCTTAACTTATTAAGATCAGAAATAAGTGTTTCATGTTTTAAGCGTTTTGAAGTTTAGGACCAACTGATTCATCCCCCTCCCCGCCCCTCTCACTTGTTCGTTGCCTTATTTCCTACAATTGGTATCAGAGCCTGGTCCCTTGAAGGAAGCCTAACAGCTTGAGGGAGATCCAAAGATGGCAGCATACAAGGACAGTCCAAGGTTTCATGGAATTAACTACAGTTTTTGGAAGAGTAGCATGATAGTGCATCTCAGATGTATTGATGAAGATTGTTGAAGGATTGCCAAGTCTACTAATATTGTTCCTGCAAATCCTACTACACCACAAGAGATCGGTGATGCTAAAGCAAATATCAAGGCAAAGGAAGCTTTGTTGAGTGCCTTGACTGATTCTGAAATGACAAATGTCATGGAGTTAGAAACTGCTAATGAAGTTTGGGAGAAGTTACAAACCTTTCATGAAGGAGACAAGGAAGTCAAGATTGCCATGCTGCAGAGCTTAAAGGGACAGTATGAAGCCTGGAAGATGAGAGGGTTTCCTCTTTCATGCTTAGGGTGAATGAAGTGGTGTGTGCCATTAGATGCATTTGAGGTACCTTAGAAGAAGAGATTGTTGCCAAAATTCTGAAGTCCTTACCGCTTGCCTATAAAAACAAAGTTGCAGCTATTGAAGAGATTCAGACAATGACACCCACAACAAGAGACAAGCTGATTGGAAAGCTTATTGCCTTTGAGTTGAGTGAATTCGGTGGTGCATTACCTAAGAGAGAGACCGCATTCAAAGCTATTGTGACTAGAAGGGACATGTTGATATCAGATCAGAGTGAAGGATCCTCAAGAAGGATGTCAAGATATGAGAAAGAGATGAAGGAACTTGAAGAAGAAAGAGAACTTCAAGATTTGGAGGCATTGATTGCAAGAAGACTACCAAAAGGTTCTGGTAAGTGCAAAGGGAAGATGCCCCTTTAGTATTTTTCATGCAATAAGATAGGACACTTTGCTTCTAGATATCCAGAAAGAGTTGTTAAATGGAAGAACAAACCTACTATTGAGAGGAAATGCTACTTTGTTGTTGATGATGATGGAGTTACTGATTATGAATTTGATGAAGTTGATATGAGTGATGATGAATTTAGTTTCATTTCTATTAAAGACGATGATCCAAAGTCTGAAGATTCTATGCCTTCTAGTTCTACTGATTGTGTTGTTGAAGAGAAAGCACTAGCTGCTCAAATTGTTAAAAAGGATGAATGGGTAATAGACAATGGTTGCTCTCACCATATGACTGGTGACAAGAAAACATTTGTGAGCTATGAGAGGTATGATGGTGGTATTGTGAGATGGGGAGACAATACTGATGGTGTGATCTGAGGTAGAGGTTCTATTTCTCTAGATGGCAAGAATAATGCAGATGATGTGTTGTGTGTGTTAGGTTTGAAACATCATCATCTTAGTGTTGGACAGTTGATGCACAAAGGTTATGGCCTGCATTTCAAGAATGACAAGTGCAAGATCTTGAATCACCATGGGAAGGAGATTGCAACAGGATCGAAGACACGAGGTAACATATTTCATTTGAATAGTGGTCAGAAAAGTTGTTTGATTGCTCAAATTAATGAAAGCCGGTTATGGCATAAGAGGTTGTGTCATGTGAACTTTGACGATATTGTGGCAATAAGTTCTTATGCTGTTAGAGACTTGCCTAGAGTGAAGAAGTTTTCTTATACTATTTGCAAAGAATTTCAATTAGGCAAGCAAACAAGAGTTAATTTCCATTCTAAATCAGAAAAATTCTAATGGATTATTAGATCTTGTTCATATTGATTTGTGTGGTCCTGCTAAGATAAGAAGCTTGCAAGGTGATAGGTATTTCATGTTGCTCATTGATGATTATTCTAGGACGGTATGCATGTCTTTCTTGAAGGAGAAGTCTGAAGCTTTTGATAAGTTTTAAGATCTTTAAGTCCATGGTTGAGACTTAGACATGATTAAAGCTGAAGTGTCTAAGATTAGATAGACGAGGTGAATTCACATCCAGTGAGTTCAATTATTTTTGTGATAAGTATGGAATAAAGAGACAGTTTTCAGCTCCAAGGACTCCACAGCACAATGGAGTGGTAGAAAGGAAGAACAGGTCCATTCTTGACACTGCTAGGACCATGATGCTTGAAGGGAAAGTTTCGGAGATGTTTTGTAGAGAAGCAGTCGACACTGTAGTCTACACTCTCAATCGGGTGCAAATAAAAGGAGACATTGGTAAGGCACCTTATGAACTTTGGTGTGGAAATGTGCCTACAGTCTGGTATTTCACAATATTTGGTATTAGATGCTATATCAAGAGAAATGAGGATATAGGGAAATTTGATGCAAGAAGTGATGAAGGTTTATTTCTTGGATATTCTACCAAAAGCAAGGCATATAGGTGCTATAACAAAAGGTTGAAAAAGATAGTAGACAATGCTAATGTCAGAGTTGATGAAAGCCTTGAGAATCTATCTAGATATATTGGATATGATTCTGATGATCAGAATGTCGATCAACAACATCAAGTTCAGAACCAGTTCCAAAATGGTCCAGTGATTGCAAATGACGAACCCTACACAAGTGGAGAAGAAGGAACATAAGAACCAAGGGTAAGGCCGAAGAAACCAAGGTATGTGAGATTGAATCATTCTGAAGATCAGATTATTGGTGATAGGAACAGGGGTATTCAAACTAGGAAAAGGGTTACAGAAGATCAGATTAGCTTGGTTTCTGAAATTGAACAAAAAGAAGATCATTGGGCTAAAGCTATTGAAGAAGAGCTTGTGATCGCAAATGATTACAAGGATAAGCTCATGATCAGTTCAGCAAAACTTGCTTCGTTGCTTGAAAGTCAAAGGAATTCAGTAAACATGAATGGTCTTAGATTTGAGAAAGGAGAAAGTTCTAGATCTAGTCAAGACAAGCCTAAAACTGAAAAACAAATGAAAAAAACTAGGAAGACTTCTGCAAGACTGCCTAAGCTAAGAAATTCAGTGGTAAGTGCTTTGTTTGTGGTAAGTTTGGTCATAAAGATGTGGATTACAGAAAGAAAAATCATTTTTCTAGTTGTAAAGGGCATGACCATGACTCAAGCATGTGCAGTGGTGTTAGAAAAAAGAATAATTATGTCAAAGGGAAGAGGTTATATGTCAATGTGCTGCAAAGAAGAATGAAGACAGTGGACAGAAGAGTGTTATACGTTTCAGATGTAGCATATCTAAACACATTGTCAAATATTGCAGAAACAAGAGAGTGAACAAATGTGGGATGGACAAGAAGGTGCAGAAGAATAACCAGATTAAGAAGCAGAAAATGGATAAGGTCAAAATGCAAAAAGAATGTAGAAAGATGACAAAGAAAAGGAGAAGATAAGAATTGGTAAAGGACAAAAATAAGTCAAAGAGCAAGCACAGTATAGATAATGCGGAAAAAGAATCTACTCTTGCACATCTCAGAGGCAAGTCAGGGGTGATTACCCCTCTTGATAAGAACTAATATGCAGAAGAGGACTTCATGAAATTAACATTAAGGCTGGATTGGTATTTTGAAGGCTACTACTCAAGGGGAGTAGTCAACCTGGAAAGTGAGTTGTTTAGTTGTGTTTGATGGTAAGAAAGAAGAGCATGATTGATTAGGGTAGAGAGATGCCTTTGTCATTAATGTCAAAGGGGGAGAAGTGCATGTAAAAAACATTAGTGAAGACAGATTCAGCCAAGGGGCAGAAGCATTGTTACGAGAGACAATGAAAGATAGTGATGAATATTGTGGATATTGTTGGTAGTATTGTTGATTGTTGACCCTAGGGGAAAAATTGTTGGTTTCTGATTGCATTATTTGTTTTACACATCATATGTGTAGCTGAACTTAGGAAATACAATAGCTGACATATCAAACCCTGTTTTCTGTCAGAACTGGAATATGAAATATAAATAGCTTTATGAAAACACACCCCGAAAATACTTAAGATCTTTACAAATCTGTCTTTTGATGAAACCTCACAGGCTGGCAAGAGAACCAGCTCTGATACCACTGTAATAATTTTTCACAAATAAATCTCATACAGATTTAAACAAATGCAATAAACCATAGATTCAACAGTAATAAACCAGCAGTACATATTTCATTTAAACCCTTAGCAACAATATTGCATTATAAAATAACAATGGGATTTCTCAAAATCCAAAGCTGAACTCAACACGCAACAGAATGACAATCAACAGAAAAGAACCTGTGAATACAATGGCGAACTCTGTTGTGAATCCACACCGTAGACGAACTGGGACTATGTCCAATCCACCTCTGAGCCAAAAGGGTTTCCATCCTGAAGGCTGAATTCGAAAGCTGAAAGCTTCCTGATATCTCCAAGAGATAAAAATAATATCCAAAAACTAAACATACTCAAATGAGCCTTCAATCCTTCTTTTAAAGCAATGGTTGTGACTCTTCAGTTTCCCCTCTCTGTCTTTTAGAATTCTCACTTAAAGTCACTTTTTTAAATAAATATAACCATTCAACAAAGATAACCAGCAATATATTCGAACAAAGATAACCCGCAAATATATTCCAACAATTTTTTGGAGAGATGGTATCATATTATACAACAGCAATACAATAACCATGCATTACAAACATACCAATCTGCAATACAAAAATAACAGTAAGACTGAATGATAAAGAACCTGTGAATACAATGGCGAACTCTGCTGTGAATCCGCACCGTAGACGAACTGGGGTTATGTCCAATCCACCTCTGAGCCAAAAGGGTTTCCGTCCTGAAGGCTGAATTCGAAAGTTGACGCTTCCTGATATCTCAAAGAGATAAAAATATACTATCAAAACCTAAGCATGCTCAAATGAGCCTTCAATCCTTCTTTTAAAGCAATGGTTGTGACTCTTCAATTTCCCCTCTCTATCTTTTCATATTCTCACTTAAAGTCACTTTTTTAAATAAATATAACCATTGGTTATAAAGTGAGGAATCTTCTGGCATTAAAACGGAGGACCAAACGAACTCGGATGGAGACCTGTTATAGCTTGCCGGAAAGCTCTCAACGGGACGCTCCAAGTCCACTACTGAAATGCCAGGAACACTGAGTTCTTCCTACTTACTATAAATAGTAAGCACCCTAGAAACCCTGTGGAAACTGATGCGATTGGCCTGAAATTGAAAACAACTAGGCCAAACACCCCTCTGATCCTCTGCCAAACCTCTGTTAGCCCACCGGACCATGATGAAAAGGCTAACTATAAGGCACGAGATAATGTGCCCAAAAGGGGACATTACATGAAATTATGTGTAGCGCTTGTGTCAACCAAGGAAACAATTTGATGCCCTTCCAACATCTCTTAAACCATTTATTTGTAGAATTGAAAGTCTAGCAAGGGTACCTCAACTCCTCCTCTCTTTTTGGACTCTTATGTTGACAGTTCTTCCTCACTTCTCTCTGTTTCAATTTGCTGGTTTGAAGTTTTTGATTCAAAACCGTAACCTAAATATGCCTCCAATTGAAGATTTTCCCTATCTCCACACACTTATGACCTAGGCCCATTGCTCCCTGCATGAGAATTAGAGTTTCTTCTTCCTTACCTCCTTTTTGAAGTCTTCTTCCACCTACTTAGAAGAGAATTCTTTGGGCTCAATTGTTTCTTTGTCATCACGCTTCTTATTGTTATCATGTTGGAAGGTCTTTGATGAAAATTTGTTCTTTCGGGCAGCAAGTGTAATAGACACCCCGGATCTGCCTTCTGCAAAATTCTGATTTTGTTCATTAAGCCTGAATTTTTGGTTTGTTTTCCTTCTTCTTTTTTTTGAAGTTTTGGGTTTTATGATTTTTTGGTGTTTTTGAATGATGAAATACAATGCTAGAAAATAACAAAAACGCTAAAGTGACTAACAACAAAACCAAACGCCTAGGAATTGAACAATTGAACTTTGTTTGACTAGAAATTGTGCAAATATAACCGTACAAGGTTAAACGTACACTTCAGCTCTGTATGACAGCATTCATAAATTGAATAACAATTCCAATAGAACTTCTGATTTTCTCCCCTGCCAATGGTAAGTGCAGATACCATTCCATAAACTCTGATTTACATAATTTGCTGCTCCCTCTGGCTGCCGTCCCTACTTGGGAGTAATCTGGAATATAAAATATGACTGTACAGCTGGTAATAAGCCTATATTTTCCCTTAGAATCTTCTGATCTGACCCTTGCTGATTGAACAATGCTGACTTCTGCCCAAATCGACTGAGTTTCATAAACAGACCTGCTTTTTCCTCACTAAAAATCCAAACTGGGAACATTTATAAGATAATCTGAGCTGTACGGCCAAGCTGGAGTATAGGAATTGATGAATATTGCATTTCAAAGCACTGATCTGCAATTTTAATGAACAATATCTGCCTTCTAAAATCTAATCTGATCAAACTCCCCTAATTTATAATTCCTAGATGAAACCCATGCTGATCTTTGATGTATCCTATTGCCTAGAGAGTAGGGGCTACGTTCAACTCTGAATTTCCTCTAGAAGTTTTCAGTCCTAGAAGATCTACTGCTGTAGAAACCATTCTCAAAGCTCCTCCACCAACTTGCACAATTAGAATATAAAACCTGGATGCCTCCAAAATGGCTCCCAATTCCTTCTTTTATTTGGTTTGCCCTTTCCCTCCATAAGTTCCAACTTCTAGGGCAAATTTTTATTTAATTTCCCCAACTTTATTAAAATTAACAATTTCCCTCTAGCAATCGGCCATGAGGGTTATTTCATCATGAAATAATAAAAAACACATTTTACGTTACAACTTGTAACTTGTTGCCTAGGAGAAAGTGCCCAGGGTGAAATTTTTATTATTTTTTCCTAAGTCACCATTACAACTTATTAATAATAAAATATTAAAGTAAAAACTTTAATATTTTCAAATTTATTTATTAATTCACCATCTGAACTCCGAACCAGATCCTGACTGCTGGCACTAGTCCACAGATAATGTCTGATCACTGCAAGCTAACTGAGAGTCTCCTAAAATTTAGGGATCATCCCTTAAAAATAGGAACTGAATCCAAAGTCCCCAAACTAATCCAAGAGGCCTAGTGATGTGTTCGGGTCAACTCCCAGTCAATCCCTAAAAAATATGGATCTCTACTAAATTCTAGGAGACTATCCGAAACTGTCCAAAATGGCTCACAGAGCCTTATGCTAGTCTCCAAAAAAATTATCCCCGCTCCTATAAAATAGGAGCCCCTCCTAAAATTTAGGAGACTATATCTAACCCCTAGCCACGCCAGATGAACTCCCGAAATGCAGTCAAAAGATGTCTAGTGTGAATCTACAACCCCTAGGTGGGCTCCCTATGCAATACGGTGGCCTAGAAGAACCTAAATAATAGGCCAATCCTGCCAAAAACAATAGCACTAAGGAAGGCGCAAAAATGGGGACATTATAGTTCGCCCTCCCCAAAGATTATTTGTCCTCAAGCAATGCCAGTACAACCTCCAATCAATAAGTTGATCCAAACTAAAATGAAGAATGATGTGAGGGTCCCAAATTATTATGTAGAAGAAACCACCACATTGACCCTGTGCCACTCTTATCATAACCGAAATATCATTGTGTCAACCCACCATATCTCTATATCCAGTATCCCTCACCTTATCTTGAAACAATTGTCCATGAAGAAAGACCAACAAAGGGATGTAATGAACTCTCGCATGCTAATAAGTCAACACATAAAGTCTCCCAATACTATTGTTATGACCTCGGCCAGTACAATGGAGGATACCAAAGATGACATCAAACCAATGCAAACCAAAGGAATTCACCTCATACCTAATGTCAAACTGGTAGACCTGTCGGTTCGCCCTCCCTAGCAACGGAATGGCTGGCCCACAAGCAATTTCACAAATCAGCCTTGTAGTGAGCCAAAACACTCTGACTTGAACTCTATCCAAAACCGATCCTGGATACACAACAAGCTTCTGTTGAATCACCCTACCAATGCTATTAACAGAACACCTAATTCTGAACTGCGCCATATGACCCTGACTGAATACTGCAATGGGTACAAATTCCATCAACCTTGTGTTGCTAGTATGGCAGGGACTAGCACCCAATAAACTAATAATCATGTAGAGCCTAGGCCTGGCCTCTGACTCAAACCAAACAACTGCCAATAGCATGTTGAAATCTAAAGAAAAGATGGGTAGTAAGGTGGAGCCACGACCAAAAACTATGAGTAGCTTAACGTAAGCTACACTGTCATTATATCCAAGTGACCCTCATAATCCACAAGGCACATCAAGGGAAAGTTTTGCTACCTCCAAAAGTCTATTACGCCCAAAAGCAATACTCACCAAACCACCTACTACTCCAAGAAACAATGCATCATGGATGGACAACCAAAGTCCTCTACACACTCCGCCAAAGAAAAAAAATCATGCCTAACCATGGGAGTGTCCTCATAAGAGTATGTCAACAAACTCCCAAATTCCTATGGCTTGTAGCCTACATGACCTGAAACACCCATGCACCAAGGAGTCTCAAGAAGACCAGCAAGCACAAATCCCCCAGCATCAAGCCGAAAGTCACAATCTGACTGCAATGCACACATTAGTGTTCCCTGATCATAAATTGTAACAACATCCCCATACCTGGACTATGAGCCAACTGAGTCTCCAAAGTATACCAACCAAAAATGCAAGAGCCTCCATGGTATGGATACCGAATCTATGGGATGGAGTAGCTACATATTCTATAAAGAGTCATCAACCAGGTGAGACTTGCCACCAACAGACTCATCAAAGGCTCCATGAACGTTCAGGGACCTAGGTAAATCTGTACCACCCACATCACCATTTGCATGTGTAATCATAACACTAGGGGCTGATCCACCAAGTGTATACTCCATAACACCCTCCGGTTCCATGTAGTGAACCTCCAGGTATCTATCCACTAACTGTGACACCAAATCCTCATAAAGAAAGTCATATGAACCGACAAATAACTCTGAAGCAAACCTCAACCCTAATTGCATTACTGGCTTGGCCACCAACTCATGAGTGCTAACATGCTAAAATCTCATACTACTATCATCCTCATGTGATATGGCTGCTCCCACCATTCTATGTGTTAGTAAAGGACTGTTGATCCCAAACTGAAAACCAGAACTTGTCTTCACCAGGTCTTGCAGCTCTGCCTTGACCTTCTTTTGAATCAAACATACAAAGAAGACTCCAATCTTGACCCTCCAATGGCTGCCAATTAAAGGAGAAGGCTTCATACTAACATTCGAAAAAGTTGGGGCTACCAATTTACGATTATGCAAAACCTAAAAGCTGCTGCCCAAAATCAGAAAATTAGAACACCTAGCCTGTCATTCAAAACTCTTCTTCCTCCTTGGAGGATCAAGCATGACGTCTCCCTCAGTCTTAGTCATCTTTCTTCCCATAAGAGGATGGATATCAATAAGTACATGTTCAAGGAGTAAATCAGGTTGAATACCAAGTATATTTAGCATGTTCATGTGAACATCCTCCTCTAATCTCAAGATTCCACATCCATGTTGTCCCACACCAACCCTGTCAACTTCTTTGATCATGCTGGTATGATGAATACTAAGACCTCCATGCAATGTCTCAACTTGAACACCATCATTAGTAAACTGAGTCAAATCATTATTTACATGTGAAATGACTGCTTTCTCATGACGAGGCAAGGATTTAGAACCGCTGTTGCAAAAATCAGAGCAGTTGCAATCAATATGAATGTTGTTATACATGCCATCCTTCATATCCAACTGTAAGGGGGAAGTTAGGACAGCATTTTGGCCAAAAGTGGATCCATTACAAACAAGATCCACGTCATGTGAAGGAGCCATCACACCTAGATCCCAAATGCAAAAGTGTTGATTACTACATTCCAGAACTATGTGATCCATGTCCCTTCGTATACAGCATATCAATTTCTCTCAGGTACCATCAAGTGTGAAGACACCCTCCAATTCAAAGAGAGGATTGCCAATTATCTTCTCAATACTCATCTCATGCAAGGGGTTATTAAACAGTACCATGAACTAATTTCGCAAAGGAAGTGAACTGCTGCAATGATAATTACCAAAATCAGAAGTGTCATACTGGGCATTAGTGATTCCATAGTTATCCAAACTCTCTTGAGCATTCTCATTATCATTTCCAGTGGTATACTGTGAACCCAAATCATAAGGACCACTGCACTTCTGCTTAAAGCCAGTTCCCTGCAAAGATGGATCAGATGTGTTCTCAAAGATAAAATCAACTCCATCATGATAAAGAGATGATGCGTCATCATGGTTAGCTGTTTGGAGGACTTCATCCTCTTTTCCTTCAACAAGCCCATCTTCTGAAGGTGAATTAATGATGATCTCATCTACACCAACCTTTGTACTAGTGCCAACAACACCACCGAAAGGCTACAAGGGTATGTTCAAGGTTGTTGTTATGTTGTTCCCTTCATGCAAAACCTTAACACCTGTAGATGCATGTGTGACCAAACTGATAAACTGTGGCTTGGTCTCATAATCATCTTTTTTTAGTTTTGTCCATGACTCAATATATCTTTTAATATCCGGGTCCTCCATTAGATTACCGAGTTCTTGCACTAACTCCAATATAGACTTCTCAGCTGTAGAGATCTTCCCAATTCTATAATGCAACCAATGTCCATTGCCCAACAGGATAGCAGAAAAAACTCTGCTCTTATACCACTGTAATAGATACCATGGATCTGCCTTTTGCAAAATTCTGATTTTGTTCACTAACCCTGATTTTTTGGTTAGTTTTGCTTTTTAAAAATTTTTGGGAGTTTTGGGTTTTATGATTTTTTTGTGTTTTTTGAATGATGAAATGCAATGCAAGAGAATAACAAAAATGCTAAAGTGACTAACAACAGAACCAAATGCCAAGAAATTGAACAATTGAACTTTATTTGACTGGAAATTGTGCAAATATAACCATACCAGGTTAAACATACACTTCAGATCTGTATGACAGCATTCATAGATTGAATAATGGTTGAAAAAAGCTGCGATATATTGCTAAAATCGCGATCTATCGCGCGTCAAAAGATCAAGCGATATTATCGCAGTTAAACTTGCCACCAAGAAATTTAACAACGCGCGGTGCCTTTTAACCAAAAAATCACTTAAAGCTTGAGCACTTTATGCAAAAAAATTGGCGAAAAGGTCAACCGTAAAGAAATTAGGGTTTATCGTCATCATAAACTGACGAAAAGCATTATTATTAACAAACACGGGTATCTGAGAACAAACACGAGTGATTATTAACAAACACAGGGGTCCCTGGACTCAGTTTTTTTATACGCAGGTATACAGTTAGACCAATTTGGAGGATCTTCAAATCCATGGCGAATTCATGTTGTGCTATGGTTTCATCCCAATTTGGTGAGAAATGGAGTCGATGCTCAGAGAAAAAACAATGAAAGTTGCGAATGAATCCTCAAACATTCACAAGTTTCCTTTGTCGACCCTCTAAACATCAAAATGCTATTATTCCACTTAGTCGCTCACCTTATATTAATATTTCAACTTAGGCTTATATTAAGCCATAAAACAACTCAATAGCCCGTATGGATAAGACGCCACATTTAATTATTAGAGCAATGACTTTGGCTTAAGACAAATAGATCGCCCAAGTTGTCTAGGTGCCTCCATAACAATATCATAATTGACCATTTTATTAATTAAATATGACCAAGTTATCCTTAACTCATTTTCATATTTAATTAATAACTTTACTTGCGACTTCCAAAAGATAAAATTTAAAAGTATTATATAATAATATATTTATATATTTCAATAAATAAAATATAAATTAGTAAATAACATAATTATATTTTTAAAATAATTATTTATGCATTTCATGTTTATTTTTATTTCAAAGGATAATGTTATTTTATTATTAATACACATTACAAATATATTCTATATTACAAATATTTTAAGAAATTATATATTTTCAAATGTTCGATAAAAGTGTTGATTTATTGCTGACTTTTTTTGCCGAGTTTTTGGCGAGCTCAAGTTTTTCAAAATTTTTGGGTCGGCCAAGTTATTGCCAAGTCCAAGTTTTTCAACTATGGATTGAATAACAATTCCAATAGAACTTCTGATTTTCTCCCCTACCAATGCTAAGTGCAGATACCATTCCACAAACTCTGATTTTATATAATTTTCTGCTCCCTCTGGCTGCCATCCCTACTTGGGAGTAATCTGGAATGTAAAATATAACTGTACGGCTGGTAATATGCCTGTATTTTCCCTAAGAATCTTCTGGTCTAACCCTTGCTAATTGAACAATGCTGACTTCTGCCCAAATCAACTGAGTTTCATAGACAGATCTGCTTTTTCCTTACTAAACGTCCAAGCTGGGAGCATTGAGAAGATAATCTGAATTGTACGGCCAAACTGGAGTATAGGAATTGATGAATATTGCATTTCAAAGCACTGATCTGCAATTTTAATGAACAATCTCTGCCATCTCAAATCTGATCTGATCAAACTCACCCAATTTCTGATGCCTAGATTAAACCCATGCTGATCTATGATGTATCTTGTCACCTAGAGAGTTGGGGCTACGTCCAAATTTGAATTTCCTCTAGAAATTTTCGTTCCTGGAAGATATACTACTGTAGAAACCCTTCTCAGAGCTCCTCCACCAAATTGCACGATTATAAAATAAAACTTGGATGTGCCTCCCAAATGGCTCCCAATTCCTTTTATTTGGTTTGCCCTTTCCCTCCATAAGTTCGAACTTCTAGGGCAATTTTTTATTTAATTTCCACAACTTTATTAAAATTAACAATTTCCCTCTAGCAGTCGGCCATGAGGGTTATTTCATCATGAAATAATAAAAAACACCTTTTAAGTTGCAACTTGTAACTTATTGCCTAGGAGAAAGTGCCCAAGGTGACATTTTTATTATTATTTTATCATTTTTTCTCAAGTCACTATTATGACTTATTAATAATAAAATATTAACGTTTTACTTTAATATTTTCAAATTTATTTATTAATTCATCACCTGGACTCCAAACTGGCACCAGTCCACGGATGATGTCTGAGCACTGCAAGCTAACTGACAGTCTCCTAAAATTTAGGAATCCTACCTAAAATATAGGAACTGCATTCAAAGTCCCCAAACTGATCTCAAAGGCCTCGTAATGTGTTCCGGTCAACTCCCAATCAATCCCTCAAAAATAGGGATCCCTCCTTAAATCTAGGAGACTGTCCCAAACTGTCGAAAATGGCTCACAGAGCCTTATGCCAGTCTCCACAAAAATTAGGCTCCCTCCTAAAATTTAGGAGATTCTCTTTGACCCTTGGCAACATTAAATAAACTCCCGAAATGCAGTCAAAAGATGTCTAGCGTGAATTTGCAATCCCTAGGTGGGCTCCCTATGCAATACACTGGCCTATAGGAACCCGGATAATAGGTCAATCCCGCTAGAAACACTGGCACTAAGGAAGGTGAAAAAATGGGGACATTATAGCAAGCTCCATTCTCCTTGCCTTCCACATTGCGTCTTGTAAAGATGGTGGAAGCATCCAATAATGGGCTCCATTAGTCCTTGACTGAAGAGGACAAGTTTCCTCTCTGTCGAACCTGGAACCATGACTGAAAGTCTTTGAAATTCAGAGATATGTGTCAGGGGAAAATGGTTCTCAGGATCTTCCTCGTTAAATCTCTCAATGAGTCTATTTGCGATCTTGTAGCTGGTAATTAAGTTGTTGCCTAGTGTTAACAAAGCATGGTACCACCACTCACGGGTTGTCTCAATGTAACATGGAAAACATGATTGCTTCATCATTTGACATGGGTTTAAGTGCCAAATAATTATCAAACTTCCCTTCCCACACTGTAGCAGTGCATTTAGCACTCTCATCGAAATGTAGTACTGTCACCTTACCCAATGCTTGCTGACTGTTTCTCTATGTTGTTGGTCCTTTGTTCTCAACTGTACTACCTCCTCTCTTCTTCCTCTGATTTGGGAACTTATTCAAAGACAAATGGTTCTGAAACTCATCAAGTAGTGTTGCATACTCTACATAACCAGCCCTCACCTCATCTACCAAAGGAAGCTAAATGTCTGAACAAACCTGAACCTCATCTCTGCATATAAAGGAGGGCTGAAGTAATCTAGAAACTAATGCCGTTGCAATTGTGTGTCCATTAATGTTTTTCTGGTCTGTAGAACATGTTTCGCCATTTTGCATTGCGTGAAATTTTCTTTCTACTCTAGTGTTTGGATTAACTAAATCAGTTCTTCTCTTATCTCTGTCACCCATATGGTTTGTGGAAACCTACTTGCACTTTCTTCTCTTCTGAAAAGGGATCAATAACTGGTGTTTGAGGCTTTTGTTCCACTGTATTTCCTATTCTTTTATACAATATCTCAATTCTGTCACTCATAGATGATACTGCAGCTGCAACAATGTATTAAAGGCAATGCTAGCAAGAAATACAACTCATGTACCACTATAATAACCACCCCGATTTTTTTTCCAATTTTCGCCAAATTAAATCACAACATGAATGTGCAAAATAGCGGTTATTCGCTGCCATGAAGTTCTGAGATTTTTCTTCAATGTTCATCTAACTGCTAATACAAAGTGTTGGGTGAACAATCATTCACACTAATATACCAATACATGAAATGAAGATAGCTATAAAACCCCACATGAGATACCTCCAAAACGGAGACAAGGATGACTGTTCCAGGCATGAATATGAACAAAGAAGTCCTGCTACAGGTAGAGAAGCAAGCAGATTTTACCCGGCAGTCTTCCTAACAAACAACCAACACTTTCCAGGGGTCCAAATTGGACCAACAACTCAAAATATTACCTGCAGCACCTTTCAAACTTGCTGCAATGAGAGGGAACATGTCTGAAATACAAATCTGGGTATGGGGTAGGTCTGCAATAGTACGAACAGCTTGTACAATGAGCTGTACAGCCTCGCAATGACCCCGAATAGCATCCAAAGACACTCCAAACTCTTGTAAACAGCTTCCAAACCACTCAACACCACCGAACAGCCATGCAAGACCAACAAAAAGCGCACAAATCATACCCAGAAATGCACAGATGATCCCAGTATGGCTCAGACAATATAGTACAGCTGTACAGCCCTTCGAACACATCGTGAGCTCAAAAGAAACAATGTCAAAGCTTAAGAAATACCCTTTCCAAACCTGGATGCCAACAA
This sequence comes from Thuja plicata, assembly GCA_018584345.1. NCBI lineage: Eukaryota > Viridiplantae > Streptophyta > Pinopsida > Cupressales > Cupressaceae > Thuja > Thuja plicata. The sequence continues at coordinate 1,102,092 of MU228094.1, forward strand.
GTTGAAAATCATTCAAAATAAAAGTGATTCGTCTTCCTATTTCCATGCCATTGTTTCCTAAGCTCCTGCAATTTGTACAGTCTCTCCTAGCAATTGGTGAAACTTGCAAATAGTTTCAAAACCCAATGCAAAACTAGGGGAAGTACATTAAAGCTATTTTATAGATGTTTGGTATGCAACGTAGTAAACCTATAAACATCTATTTAACTGCAGACACTACGTTGTGGTTGGAGTAGTGTCCTAAGCCTCCAGAGGCTTTGGAAGGTGTGCAATGTTCCTTATTCTAGTGTGGTAGGAAGCTTGATGTATGCTATGCCCTTTACTATACCAAACATTGCCCAAATAGTGAGAGTTCATAGAAAAATGATGTCAAAACCTTTCAAAGAAAATTGGACTTGTGTAGAAAGAATTTTCAAGTGCTTCAGAAGAACTTCAAATTAGTGTTTGAGTCATCATGAAATTAATGATGTTGGCAAAAGTGTTGAACCTATAGGGATTTGTGGACTTTGACTAAGGACTAAAACATTGGTAGTTAAAGGTCAACAAGCAGCTATGAGTTTACACTATTTGAATGATAAATAAGCTAAATGAGTAAGCAGCAACCCATAATTTTGTTTAACACACATGAAGTATAGTATATGCTTGCAACACATGCTTGCATAATAGTGTGGTTACATAGACTTCATGTTAAAATTGGTCTTAAGAGTAAGATAGTGATAAGTTATGATCTTCACAATGCAACTTGTTGTAATGTCCCCTTTTTATGTGACCTTAGAATAATTATATGACTAAAATAAAGTTGTCGAAAATAAGAATTTAATGAGAACTAATTTTAATTATTTAAAGACGTCATAAAAATAATTAATTGATTAAATATTGAAAGGTCCTAAGCTTTTCAGGATTATTCATATTTAATTAATTAAGTGCTGAACCATGGTTGTTTAATAAAGTGACTTATTTATGTCAATAAAAAATTGAAAGAGAGTAACTTTGTTAGCAAGAAAATGGAATTAAAGAAATATTATAAAATCACTTATGAGAAGTTAGTGATTAAAAATGATTGAATAATTTACATTCTAGAAATTCCAAGGAGGGAAGTATAAGGAGATATGATAGCTCATTAAATAGTCTTAGTTTTGATATTTTATGCCAAAGAAAATAGAAGAGAATATGTTTGTAGGTTCAGCGTGCCCTAAGACAAGAACCCTTGGGTAAGTCAGTTGTGTGGATGAAAACCCATTCAACATTGTGGGTGGATTTATTTCAGAATTCACCTTGTATATATTTAATCTCAACTAGCAAAGATTTGATGAGATTTGAAGATTTTATGAATTTTGATAGCATGCTATGGTGATCCGTACTAGCACCATAGTAGTTCATACAGCTACAGTGTCATGATACAGTAGTAGGTTAATTTCAGTTTGGTTTCTAGGTTTAGATGAAGCTTATTGAAGATTTGGGCATGCAATAGTAACAGAATAAAGGTTAACACAGTAGCTAGGCAGTTATTATGTATTCATCTGTATTTCATTTCCAGCTCTTTACAATATGACTGTGGCAGTCATCATGTTGGCTAAATATTTTGCAAGTCACTAAGACAACTTGCAAAATGTGTGTTTTAGGCAGCAGTGTGTGAGATTACTCTCTCCTCTCAGTAATAGGGGAGGCTCCCTTCTTACCCCAGGTGGCTTCAAGTAGAACTGAACTGTACCACATACAATTCACCTTGCAACAGTAATATCGGTGGCTCAGTAATTGACTTAAGAACAATTGACCGAGACAACGATGAATTTATCTAAAGATGGAATGACACAAGAGCTCAAAGTCTCTTGTCCTCACCCCAAATAAGTACTCTATTTATCTAATTTCCAATACTGAAGCACAAAGTCTTCACTCCTTGGAGTATTACAACCACTACTCTCTATAGTAACCCCGATCTCCTGAAGCTCAAAGTCTTCAGAAAACTTGGATTAAAGATACTCCAATGAAATAAACAAGTTAACTATTCAATCTGAATCAAGGATTAACAAGTGCTACATAAGAAAACATTCATCAATTGTCAAGACAACAACTCAAAGTTTGTTAATCTCTATTCCTTTTATTCAGATGCTCAACTCTCTTACAATGAAACACAAAGTCTTCAGAATATTAGAGCTTTGCCTATAGTTTACTTGCACACAACAAAA
>MU228094.1:1104327-1132113 GCA_018584345.1 Thuja plicata
ACAACGACCCCCCCCCCCCCCCTCCTTACATAGGAAAAGAGCAGAGAGAAAAGTGGAGAAGAAAGGGGAAACCCTTAACCACTTTGACTTATTCTATCCTTATCTCTAACTAACTAACTTTGAACCATTCAAAGCTTATCAACAACTAACTAACTTTGACTTATTCAATGCTGCAGGACCTAATGTCCTTGCAACATGATTACATGAGATTGCGTTACATATTTTCGTGTAATCTGTCAAAGATTCTACACTTTTACAAAAACTAAGTGTCCTAACAACACTTTTCAAAAAAGATTAATGCATGTCTCGAACTGGCAAAGAGACTTATGCACAATAGTTGGATCTGGTGAAAGTGTTTGTAGAGCAATGTTTACAGTCTTGCGTGCACAACTTGCTGCTTTTGTAACTTCACCATTGTATCGACCCAGATCTTTCTGAAGTTGATTCAATGTCATTATGTAGCTTGCCAACCTGTCCATAGAGCTGCAACTGAAGGTATCAGCTTCTAGTTCCTGATGAACTATCTGTACAAATCCTGCTAGGACTTGCTCCTCTGGAATCAACTCCCCACTCTCCGAAAACAACTTACACAACAGTTCTTCGAAGACCTTGATAACAACTTCTTTGGGCTTGACACATTCCTGTAAGGCTTCACGCACTTATGTGATCAACTCCTTCAAAACATTCTCTTTGTTAATCATTTGATCTAAAAATTCAAAGTACATGTCCTTTGAAGGAACTATTTCATAGGCACATAAGACATCTAAATCAGCTTCTGCCATTTTCCTCCAAACATCCAAATCTTCATTTTGGGTTTTTAATTGCTGATCAAAGATGTCAACCAACTCATGTAGCCTATTCGCAGTTTTCTGATAGTTCCTGAGTATATGGTGTACATCCCTAATAACCGTGATTCCCTGATGCTCCAACTGACTGCCCCAGTCATTTACCATTTCGCCTTTCTTCTCAAGCTCAACATGCTGCTGCGCGTCCTCTCTACATAACTTCACCTGCCGAGAAGAAGAAAGTTTCTCAAGAGCGTCACGAAGTCGATTGTTTCCTTCTTTTAGCAAGTGTTTCTTTTTCCATAGCTCATCAATCCTCTTAGTATACTGATCTAATGCATCATGAGCATCCATCTGACAACTCACATAGGATTGCCTTCCTAACTCTACCCTTGTGATCTTATAATCTGTGCTCTCAGGTTCATCTCGATTGTTTTCTTCTTTTAGCAAGTGTTTCTTTTGCCATAGCTCATCAGTCCTCTTAGTATACTGATCTAATGCATCATGAGCATCCATCTGACAACTCACAGAGGATTGCCTTCCTAACTCTACCCTTGTGATCTTATAATCTGTGCTCTCAGTTTCATCTGTTGTTTTTCTCATGTGTGGCTCGGCTACTTCAGCGTACTTAACCTTTTGATCATCAATAATGATCTTCGAAAGCACTTTAGCTTTTTTTCTTTTTTGTGACTCGGGCTTTACTTTTAGGAGCAATCTCAAAGTCTTCCAGTGGTACCTCCAACTTCTTTCTTTTCTGTGTAATAGTGCCTAGCCAAGGAGGTAAGACAAAAGAGGACGTCGAAGCATCAACAGTAACCATGGTAGTCACTGGTTCCTTCTGTGAAGAAATATCTATTGTGGATGCCTTCAAAACACCTTCATCTTCTTTTTCCATCTGAAACACCAGATCATTGTTAGAGATTAGTGTATCTAACCAAGGCAACTCTTCAGGAAGCTCATCAAAAACCTGTGACAGTCTTCTTTCTGTGTTGGGGCAGCAAAGGATATAGGAGTGGCTGGCACAATGGCATTCGAATGTAATGAGGGCAACTGGATCATGAAAGAATCCACATCTATATCCAATGGGGACAATGGAGGTTCATCAGTTTCTGGAGCTGACTCATGCATTCCTTGAATCTCTTCAGCTGCTTGAACTTGTGTTGCCTCAGGAGTAGTAGAGACCTGTAGTTCCTCCTCACTATCCGAGAGATTGATCATCTGGTGTAGGAGCCTTTACCATGAGCTTCCTCCCTTGATGGCGAGTTTTGGAATAGCTTTGACTTCTAATGCAGAAGACTCCCCTTTCGCTTTTCATCGGATTTCAGACTTCATACCCACGGGACCAGCAGGATCGAAATCCCACCCAGGTTTGATCTTAATACTCTTTATGCCTCTCTTTTTCAACCAAATATTTGTATTCACCAAGATATTCTGGAATCTATCCCAAATAGACACATTCTCCTTCACTGACCAGCATGGTGGTAGAATGGGTAAGTTCTTGACACGATGCCTTCTATACTCACAATCCAAGATCTCATTATCATCTATGACTCCATCTGGAATTTCAGCAAGACAGAAGTCTATGATTTGTTTACAGTGAACCTGCAGTAATCCATTTTAGTGATCTTTGTTTCAGTGCGAAGATCAATCCATACATCCTCCCGGCGATGTACATGACTAAACTGCTTCCGGATTTTATCATTCAAACCCCTCTAGTCAAAAGAACTTCTGGCTATGAACTTCTTCAAATTAATTTCTTGAAGTTCAAACTCCATATTCTTGGCCTTTGGGACTGTATCAAGCGAATACCCACCAATCCTCAAGGGGTTGCGTGAAGAAATGCCAACACCAGGCGTGTTTAGAGAGTTCTGATAAACTTGGACAGCCATAAGCTGTCTAGCCAACTCCATGAGAATGATCTTATCCGTTGGATATCTTGGCAAAGTGTATGGTTCTCCTTTAAAATATCCCACTCTTACGTAAGTGAAATTTGGGAATTGAAGAAAGAGACAACCATATTCACAGAATTTACTCCATGCTTCGTCAGAGACTCTCTTGTTTGGAAGTTCTTTATCAAATAGGCATCGATAATGACCAAAAAACATCCTGTACCCTCCTGAAATGGATGCAACTAGCTCTTAAGGGCAATTGATCATAAAAGGTCCAGACGGGCACTTGCATCCTATCTCCTTTAGTAGATAGTCCTGAAAAAGAACCCAAGGCAGCAGCAATGTAGACAAGGTAAGAATTCATATAGAAAGTACTTGTGTTAAGTACTTGCACCAGCTGTTCACAAATAGAATTACTTATGAATTCTCCCCAGAACAGTCTCTACCTTGATTTCAGAATCAAAAAGATACTTAAACATCCATGGCTCAAAAAGATTGGACTCTTTGAGACCTCTCAATCTGCTCAATAAGGTTATGAGGTCATGCACCTCCTCCTTAAAATCGGATCTATGTAACCCCTTTGGCCATCTTACCAAATTAGGCCTTTTAGCAATCAACCAATGTTCGTTGATATACTTTACACAAGTTGTCTTCCCATTCTCCCAACTTTTGAGAGCTCTATCAATTGTCATGTCGAGTATGGCCGGAGTTGGAGGCACCTTGAAAACCCAATTGATGGTGTCTGGATCTAGACTGATAATCACCTTTCCATCTTCATCTTTGATGGTCTGGGAGGTTGGATCAAAATGCCTAGCACAAGCCATTACAAATTCCGGTTCAAGAGCATCCATTGGAAAAGTGGAGACATAGTGGATGTAGCTTTCTCGGATGCTGATCATTTCATCTTTTGTGGATGCATCCACTCTTTTCAAGAACTCCTCCATATTTAGATGTCCGATCTCTGTGTCCCGGATCTCATCCACATAAGATGTGATTTGAGAGGGCATGATAGAGTTATGATACTTGTCATATTGGTATTTCATCTTCTTTTTCCCTTTATCTTTAGGAGATGCAATTCGCCCTTCCGACATGACCAAGTTTGCAGCTGCGGTAACTGTCACATGGAAATTCCAAAAATTAAGCATTTCATCATTAAGAGAAGAAGAATCCATGTTAGATGTACCAACAAGAAAAGCGGGCAGCCTTGCAAGAAGATAAAAAAAGAAGATAAGGTATGAAGCCTTCTGATGCATATACGTAAAGCGGGTTATGAGGCCAAAAAGAATAAAGAAAATATCCTTATTTAAGATTGGTGGACCCCTTGAGTATGATAGCACATGAGATGGAAAGGTGAGCTTTTCCAGAGGGATTGCATAGTAAGCACTCACTTCTTTTTCAAATGGAAATATGAAAAAGGTGAGTTTTTTTCGGAGGGATTGCATAGTAAGCACTCCTTTTTCTGCATAGTAAGGTCTTCTGGCCATAAAGGCTCTTTTCCTCTTGCAGCATTACACCTTATTTCATCAATGTCTGCTTCCTTTTCCTTAGATGAAAGGACATTTTTAGCTTCAACTTGATCATCAAACTCCTCTTCATCTAATGAAGACAACTCCTGACTTTGACCTTGGTCATTAGATTCTTCACTCTTGAAATCTGCAGAAGCCATCGCATTCCTAACATCATCATATAATTCATCTTCATCATCTTTTTCTTGTTGAGTCTGACTTGGATACATCTTCAAAGCAACAGCACAACTAGCAGGGTTATGTGGGGATTCACAATCATCACACCAATAATTCTCACTACTCATGTTAGCTGAATTTCTCTGAAGAGGATCAAGAGTATCTATGTTTAGCTTTTCTATCCTTTGTGGAATAATGGGCTTACCATCCTTCCATTGGGTATTGTATGGGTAGTTCTGTATCCTAGGCTGCTATCTGAAACTATTGTAGGATTGGCTCCAGTTATTTGGAGCTCTAGGATTCTTACTCTCTCCTGGCTTTAGGTCTTTTATTGCATTCAGAATATGTTTCATATTGACCTCTTCCTTAGGCTTAGCATTTGAAGGTTTATCCAACTCCTTTCTTGCAGACTTCCAATCATCTCTTCTACCCAATTTCCCGAATACCCTCCTATTTGTTTCTATATTGATAGCTGTTTTATAAGCATCTCTTATAGTCCTTGGATTTTTATCTCTTAGGAGGTATCCCATCTTAGAATCAAATACATTAAGATAAGTAGCTAGACAAACTTTGTCATCAAGTCTCATAACTTGGAAAAGTTTATGCATAGCTCTCTGAAACCTTATGTTGAATTCTGCAACATCTTCATTTTGATTCTTTTTTATATTGTTGAATTCATTCAACATGAATCCTTCATTGGTCTTATACCCATATTGCTCTTTAAAGCAATTAATTAATTCGTCCATTGACCCTACAGAATTATAGGGTAACCCTTTGAACCAATCCCTAGCATCCTCCACTAAGGATTGAACAAAAAGTTTCATTAATACATCCTCATGCATAACTTCATAATCATCCATCATATTAGCAAAAATTTTGAAGTGTTCTTCACATGTGATTACATTGTTCCCAGCAAATCTAGGAAGCTTATCTCTAATGACACTTGGAACCTCATTAGGGTAACCATGAATATTATGAAAGGAAAATTGCTTGTACCTTTCTGCATGAGTAGACTTTCCTTGAAATGTAATGTTGTCTTGAGAAGTAGAGGCTTTAGTATTTGATGTTGTAGCTGCTTCAGCACCAAGATGAACATGCCTTGTTGTTTGTCTAAGAAAATCAGCCTTCTTCATCTCCAAAGTAGAAGCCTCCAATTCTGCCTTCTCAAGTTCTTTAGCTATGATTTCCTTTTCAACCCTAGCTCTTACAAGATCCATGTCCAATTTAGACATCTAATCTACTGGGACCATGAAACATTTGGGTTCATTTATTGCAACCCCTGCCATTCCTTGTTTTCCCTTGTCTTTAGGGCCTTGATGACTAATCACTTGAATGACAGGTTCCTCTTCAAAATTCTAAGGCTTTTCAACATAATTAATTGCCTCTAATTCTAACAGTTTCCTCATTCTCTGTTCAAGGAAAACTTGATCCCGTCTGATTTCCTTTTCCTTTTGTTTTTTCTCTTTTTTGTTTAACAGTCACTTGCTCCTGGATTCTTCTTTCTACTTCAGCAAGTTTAGCAACTATACTACCAGGATCTGGAAGAGTAGAAGCAGATTCTTCTTCCTCTCTTTCATCAAGAGAACTATAATCTCCATAAGTACCTAGTCTCTCATCCGCAACTTCCTCATATTCTAATGCATTTCATTCATGACTACGGTGGACTGATCTTTCTCCCCTAATGTCTTCCCATTGCCTTTCATCTTGAGCGGTATCTCTTTCTCTTCTAGGCTGATCAGACTTGGATGTAATTGGGAAATCATTTCCCAACCTCTATTCAGGATGTCTCTTTGACCAAGACCTGGTACCTCTGTAACTCATATTGGAAAGTGTGACACAAAAACTTTAATACTCAGCACTGCTGCAGAGAAAAACTTCAGAGTCGCTACCCAACACTTAGTTGGGATCACAACACTAACAAATATGAATAATCTTCAAATAGAGAACTCACAAGATATAACAATGAGAAAGGTGAATCTTGAATAACTCTATGCTTCCAATGATCAACTTCACTGGCCAATTATGGCAATTTACTACACTGTCCCCAGCAGAGTCGCCATCTTGTTGGTGTTTAAAACTGTTATGCTATCTAAAGCTACCAATATGCCTTGAGACTGATGTTAGGAGTGGTTAGTTCCAAGTATAGAAGCTCTCCAAGACAACTGGACCAACTATAGGGACAAGACTGCCCTCTTCACTTCTGGCTCTGCAAAACCAAGGTGGGTACACCTAATCCAGACTAAACTCAGCTCTTTACAACACCTTTAACCTTCGGATTTTGAACAACAGATGAATGGCAAGTAAGTACTAAATGCCAACCTAGCATTCACTGACTCTTCCCTACCATGGGTGGAATAAGAAGAACAACTATAACTGTAAAGAACTTGTAAATGAGTTTGATAAAAGTTTAGGGACAGAATATAGCCAAACCATTCAGATATGTACCTTAATAGAAATACTAATTCTACATCAGTGCCTTACCCATAGGGCTAAATCCTAAATACAATACTGAAACTGAAACACCTTATCGGCAAAGATTCAAAGCCATGAACATAAGAATTCTCAAAATCACACACTACAAGATCCACAAATAGATATCCAAACGGAATCAATGTAATGTCCAAAGCAATCAGTTCGACCTAAAATCAAAAAATTATGGAACACACATGCATCAGCAAAACTCATGCAATAAGTCAGAAAACTTACAACTCAGTGAACAACACAAAGGAGAGACTTAATTCTGAGAAAACATATATTAAGTATGATGAAACTGATTTCTGATTCAGTATGACAAGGAGATATGCAATATGACAATATGCAAAAGATGAAAGAACTTTCAATTCTGTCTTGACACAATCTGAAATTAAATTTGCGATATCCTAGACTAGAAACAAAATATAAGCCTAATGCTCTGCAATATTTCTCCCAATTCTCCAGAGCTTTCAAAATGGTCCTGAAAATTCGTTTATAACAACAGGAATGCAACAAGCATCCGACCATTTAGGGTTAGGGTTACAACCATAAAATGCAAGCACTCAATTTTGAAAACAAGTTGAAACCCTAAAATCTTCCCTTTGTCCCATGCAATTCTGATATGGAAACAACAGGAAAGCTCCCTTGAAAGCAAAAACAATACTTCTGATGTCGAAAGGAAATCAAAGTCATGACATCAAGTAATGCTCTCATTAATGAAGAAAAGACCAGGCGGCGCCAAGAAGAAACAATCTGATCAGAAACCTAATTGCATCAGTTCAGACATAAATACGCCTACCACTATCAGATCTCCATCCAACTATGGCTCTACAGGTGTGAAAAGACGACCCAAAAGATCTGATTGAAACATTAATGGTGCGCAGAGACAAAACATCTATTGCCTGGCATGAAAACCCTCCAGTAAAAGATTTAAAAATTTGAATTTCCGTTGAAATGGTCACAGGTGGCACCGAAAAAGACATCAACGGTCGAGATCACAATCTTTTCACAACATTAAAACAGGGTCGTCGATGAACTTTACATTATCCGGGCACTTTATGAAACTCACTTTAACTAACCCAGGCTCAACCACGGTCTATCACGAGACTTAGAGATAACGTAGTCGCCAAATTGCCAGACCTTTTTCCTAATCCTTGGTTTATCATGCGATTTAACGCCAGCCGCACATCTTGTCTTTCACCTACGGCTACGCTAAGTCACCGAATCATTTAAGTTTTTGCAAAATTAATTCTAAGATTCAGCAACAAACACCCACACTTGGGCCCACCAATTTCCACGTGGCAACATCTCATTGGGATTCGGAACCACCTGTCCTTTTTTTCCTGCACAGGCCCCACACTTCCTACCACTGGCCTGGACACGCGTCACGCATTTCGCTACCGCGCGATGCTTATCTTCCTCGCATCTTTCCTTCACGCGATGGCGAAATACCGTCAAATCTTTATCCATCTCACACCCGCGCCATTGCGCAATCTGGCTGGGCCTGTGATGACTCGAACCACGCCATCGCGCCCTATTGCCATCTGGCGATCCTCAACCACATCACCTGAGCATTCATTGTCACGGGCCCACCAAAATATCCTTTCTGTCCGTCCAACTGACCGCTGACGTCACCGTCCGTCTACTGAACCATTTGCCAAAAGGCGTGTGCCTTTTAGGCACTTCACTATTTAGTGCTGGGATATAAAAATATTGAAATTCTTCAACGCACAGCCAATGTGGGATTAAAGACCTAGGGCATTTTAAACAAAAAAAATGAACCAGCGAAGGCACCAAGATCAAATCGACTGTTCTGACTCCACAGAGGCGACCCAAAGGGAACAAAATACAACCACAACAACCCTCTGCAACCAATTTACGCGAAAAACAGACAGGAAGCACTCGGACATCAGTGAGCAACTCCGAGCAGCATCACCGAGCGACATTACCAAGCGACCCGAGTAGCACCACCGAGCGACATAGTGTAAACCAAGCACCAGTGTAAACCGATCACTTCATCTTAACGCCTTTTCACCATCTTCGATTGCTAGTGCCTTGGTTGGATTTCCAGAGGCTTTCAAACTACCTCAACACACACTAAATTGAAAAACAAGCAACTAAACAACTATGGTGTTTGTTCACCGAATTAACCTCAGTCATTACAAGAGTGGATGAACAAACGACCTAACAAGTGTTTTTTATGGCAATAGCTTTCGCAAAGAAGAATTTTATTGTGGTTTGGCAATGTTGTTTAAGGCTTATTCTCCACAACCACTTGTTGGCAAATTTTGGGAGTCAGTGAGATCCTTCAAAGAAATAGAAACTTATTTCTTGAAGCTAGAGAAGGTTGCGGTTAATGCACAATCTCATTTTGCTAGAGGCCACAATGGGAGTTTCAACCCAATGAATCTATTAGCTCTGAGTCTTACCTTTCAGTCTACATTTCTGCAGCAAGAGAGTATAACCACCAAGAGGGCAACATGAGAGGCAAATTTCCTTCAACAAAAGGACGAAGATTCTTCTATTGTGCCTAGCTCTTGTTTGGATTCAAAGAAGTTGGTGGAATGAATATACACACAACACCTCAACTAACAATGGTGGGTGATGATCAAGATGGTTCAATAATGATTGCAGCACTTGCTTTTTATTTCTCTATTTTATAATTTTTCTGTGGGCTTCTTCTTTGAGATGTCAATGGATTTTCTCTGGTTTTATGAGCAAATAATATGTGACAATATATGAATTTTTTCATCAATCTCTCTGTCCATACTATAAATTTAACCCTGTCAAGTTTGTAAATGTCTTCACTTTCAGGGGTAAAATCAAGGTAATGTGCCACACATGGGCTCAAATATAAGAGTTCTCCATGAGAAGTTTGTCTACCACCATACAATATATTACATTGTTAGTGATAAAATGAACTATATAGTTCTAAGTTCTAACCTCCCTCACAACGTCATCAATAAAAAATAAAAAAATGGACTGATTTCACTCTATTTCATGAATCTACAAATTTCAAGAAGACAATTCCACTATCAAATGCTACAAGGAAGTTGATAAATGTATAGTTCCTCTTACTAGTCTATCCAACATATACTGCAACATCTTAATTCCCATTTCTTGTGATGCTCTCTCACCATCATCCTACATCACCTCTTTCAACATATCAACTTCGAGGTTCTCATAAAATGAGGCATTCTATTTACTGCTTTATCTGATAAATTTTCATACATGAAATAAGATAAAAGATGGCAATGCGCACCAAATACAGGAGTAAAACATCTCTTTATTTTCTCATGATATTATTATAGAGGAAGACCAAAGATGGTTGGCCAAGGATTCCAATTCGTCCGACTATACCATACTTTTTTCCTTGACGATGCGCGACATATTTAAAGGACCCAATAGTTGCCAGGACGAACACAACCATCAACCAACCGACACTTTTTACCACCCAAGAGTGACAACCAACATGATACAAACAATTATTACATTGTAGGATAACACATATTATCAAACATAACAATAGGCATTATACGCTAACTACACCTTCAAACTAGTACCCATAATAGCAATAACAGTAATCGTGGCCAACCCATAAGGAAATCGAGAAACATTGAATGGAACACTTAATTAATACCAAAAATTAGTTATTGCTTTCTTTACTTGTGCCTTACCAGTTTTCCTCCATCTTATGCTCCCCAAGGATAGGGTAAAACAATGCATTCACATTCTCCCCACCAATGTTAATTTCTTTGAAAGTCATAACTAGTGCAGCATGAGATGAATTGTGCCCTATCGCATGAAATTTCTTCTCATCCAAACCATGGCACTCCTAGATGACTCTATCAATGAGCCAACAATAGTTTTTTCTTTTTCACCTTGCCTGCAAAGGCCTCAAGAGAAAATAACACTTGGTGGATCACATCACCAAGAAAATTCTTGCAAATCCTCACATCACGTCCTGACAACTTTCCATGATGCCATCTGGACCAATTGATTCCCCCACCAGTTTCATTCCCACAAAAGTTGCCATTTGGCGGACTTGAATTGAGAACTAATGACCAACAAGCCCATGAAAAACCTCTCCTCCAGCATCATTAAGTATAAACTGAATTTAAAAACAAATGCATACATGTTAAGGTTGATAAGCAATATTTTGAAAATAAATGCAGCCTAATCCTTGTAGCCTTTAATTCTAGTAAAAATGGTAAAATCCATAGCAGGCCAACCCTAACCCTACCAGGGTAAGATTTAGATTAGAGAGTACAATGTTGAGGAAAAAAACTAAACCAACCCTACCAGCATTTACATTCAGTAAAAAACAGTAAGCCCTAAACAAAAAAGAAAATTGGTTTGAGTTAGCTGTAGCAAGAAATGGCAACATTAATTAAAGAGCATTCAAAACATGAATGCGAAGAATCAAAAAATTGAACAATAAATGTGTTTTTTAATTCCATAAAAGACAAATTGAAAAAAAATGCTGAAGGTGAACAATTCCTAGCATTCTGCAGCTTCCTACAGCTGCTGCAGGACACTCCCCAGTGTTCTGCAGTTGTTGAGGAACACCTCCCAAGTATTCTGCAGCTGGTGTAGGATGACAACATAAATTCGCAAATATAAACGTATGTAAATATGGCATATTCATGCATGTGTCAATTCAGTACTTCTACTCCGTTTTTAAAATGTTATTGTTAAATGAATGTCTTTGAGACAAGGTAACTCAGAAACCCTAAACTAATTAATAATGCAGCATTTTTTTTCTTACAGTGACATTTAGAAGACATAAATGCTAATTTAAAATTTTAGAAAACGCAAATAAAGTACCTAGGAATTTAAAACGAATTTTGGAAATGCTTGCAAGAAAGAATAAGTAGAACTTGGAAAATTGCAGAAATTTGAAACTTTGATTGCCTTAAATCCTACTTGATCACTTGAAGGGAATTACAAACCTGTGTGAGGAAAATGTGAGGTTGAATGGAGTTTCTAAAGGCCAGATTTCAATGGCTTTTGTGATTTTTTCAATGTCTACACCATGTCTCGCCTATATATTGCATTTAGTGAGGCTGACATCTAGAACTTCAAAAATTGAAGAAATTTGCTTCTTCAATTGATCAAATAGGGGAGGTTGAAAGGAGTTTCTAAAGGCAAAATTCCAATGGCTTTTGCGCATTTTTCAATATCTACACCTTGTCTCACCTCTATATTGCATTTGGTGAGGCTGACATGAAAAACTTGGAAAATTGCAGAAATTTGCTTCTTCAATTTTCTTAAATCCTATTTGATCACTTGAAGGGGGTTACAAAGCTGTGTGAGGAAAATGGAAGGTTGAATGGAATTTCTAAAGGCCAAATTTCTATGGATTTTGTGCATTTTTCAATGTCTACTCCATGTCTCGTGTCTATATTGCATTTGGCGAGGCTGACATGTAGAATTGCCAAATACTGAGCATGAGTCCACAAAGCAGACTCATGCCAACCTGCTGGGAAGTCTGAGGACCACACACACAGACACCCACACTCACAAATACACACGCATTTTTATTTTTCATCTGTATAAGTTTAGTTGTACATGACATCAAGAATCAAGAATAAAAATCCACATAATGCATCAAATTCAAAATTCAAAATTCAATGTTCAATGTTCATTGATCCAAGTATAGCAGCAATATAATATTAGATCACCACAAAAGGCCCAAAGCCTACAAAAATGCAAAAAATTTCAACAGTAGACATAGCAGTACAATTATCAATAGATTCAAGCACAAAAAGCAAATTGATTGTGTTGATTCTAAGATGCAAATGGGTGGCTGGACAAGGTATTCAAGGTTTTAGGATTTAATAAGGTGCACTGGGGCCTTAGGTGACATGCCCTCGTCAGTCCTCTATTTATTTTCAATTATTTTATCAAAAAATATTAAGCCAAAAAAAATGCAGACAGTGGCTTCCCAATGCTTTGAGACAGGTCCTCAGAAACCTCAGGAACAGTGAACATCATCTACCCTCCCCATATCCCAGGAATACCACATGGTGGTTGTATTCCCATGTAGCCCTATTCTTTGCCTGTATAAAAAGATACTTCCCTCCTCTTATAAGCAAGTTCAATCTATAAATATGTTTTTTCTTTTTGTTCCCAACAATTTTCTTGTTGAAGTCCCCATCTAGCATTTGGATTCGCAAGTGCAATCCATCCTTGGGCATTCCGGTGTACGCACTCTCTCCAGTTAGTTAAATGTTTCGACTTTTAAGGAACTATTTTCTTATTCCTATTCTATTTAAAAAAATTATTTTTCTTTGTGTGTAGCAATCTACGAGACTTATAGGCACATTGTAGTCACCCTTAGGGATCGCTACAAATACTTATTCATAGTCTCTAACAGTCATCAAGGACTGAAGTACACAGCAGACATTTGAGCAGTAACCTTTCATTTCTATTTGTGAGTGTAGACATAGGAAAAGTAGTTTGTAATATAAAATAGACAAGGTTTTAAAACAAAGCTTTCAGAATTTGCAAAGTTTTTTTATTATTTTATAGAGATACACTTGCCAAGAACAAAGAAGTCGGAGCTCGTGAATTATAGCAACAAGATTCCACAACTTTAGAAATAATTCTCAATTTAGAGAAGATTGACCATCTTGAGACTTTGACTCTCAAAAGACAAAAAATCAATGATATGAACTCAAAACTTTCATTTTATTTAGCTCTCCATTTAGTTTCAATACATCGCTTTTCGTAGCAACACTATCTCATAAAACAGCCTGGAATCTTTATCATTGGAAATTGAAACATGAGTTGTTTAAATATTGAAAGTGGATATAGCATATATCAGTTTGTGTTTCATTTAATCTTAACCGTCAAAGGGGAACATTCAGATGTTCCTTAACTCTATGAAAAAGAATGTGTTATGTAAATATGGACAAGGAATACGGCATAACTTTTGTTGATCTAAACATTTCTAGACTGTGTTTTCATCATGATACAAGGGCCAGAGGAAGCTTCCACATGAATTTTGAGTTGTACATGAATTCTATGTGTTTTTCACAAAGTTCTGTGGACACGGATACCATATCAGATATGGATACAGACATTTTGAAGACCCCCCATATGGATACAGCTGGATACAACTTTCATAAAAAACCCATATACATATACTTAACACATTTTTGTAAGTTATTAGATGAGATTTTCATTACTTTAAAAGCAATATAGACAATTAATTGCTACATACAAAATTATTAGTTAATTGAACGATTTACAATATGTAGAGTTGCATTGGAAGATAACCCGAAAGAAATGGGTCACTGAAATAGAAAAACATTTCATTTGTCTTCCTCATTTTATGTAGATTTTGTTTATTCAAAAAAAAAGTTAAAAATTGCATGATTGAAGTTTTTATAAATTAAGTTTAGAAACATTTACGTCAAATTTTTAAAAATCAAATCACACAGTAGTCAGCACAGTTGGAAAATCACGGTTTTTTTGTGGATACCATATCCGACGTGTATCCGTGCTGTATTGTATCCATGCCCGATATGGATATGGGGATACACGCCCCCTGGGAGGGGCAAACGTGTATCTGGATACTTTGGTTTTTCACTTGATATTTAGAATATTACCTTTTGCCACTGTGTAGCATTTTGTTTAAGATAGCATCAACCTAGAAAATACTACCCAACACATCTTTGGAATAATATCGTGCCCAATCAAACCCCCCCAATAAAAAATTTACAAGTTATATATCTCACCACAACACGCCGAATTGCACGCTCTATCTTTGAAAATATTGTATCAAGTGCTTCAACTCTTCCATTTGCATTGCAACAAGAGCATGGCTCACTAAACATATACGTTAAACTTGGGCGAACCTGCAATAATATCCAAGCAATGAGAAGTTAGATATAGATATAGATATCATTTCAGCCAATGCATCTCCAATTTAATTGAAAGTAAAAATGTTTTTCAAACCTTCAATTTGGAGAGATAACAGGAAGAGCCATTTAACTTCTAAAATGACTTTTCAACTCTGTTATTTTGTCCTACACGGGACAAGTTTTGAAATGACACAAGCTTGTTGCCAATCATTTATTCCATTAGAGACAAGTAAAACAGCAATCGAGCATGTTGGAGCAATTCTACTGTGGCTAAATTCATCACTGATACAGGGAACTACTGCAAGCTTTCGAAGAATTTCACACTCAATAATGTGGTACTATCAGAAATCCACACCACACCTATAGAGCATTCACATTTTCTCAGAATTCATGAGTTCTTTTATGAGGGCCTCAAAGAATATTTTCAAAATTTGTCATGATTTGTTTAATTTGCTTAAGACATTTAGGGGAAACATGCAAGATTTTGGACCTACTTCACCACTGTCCATACTGAGCAAGATATGGAAGTCTGGGTTTTTTCAAAGAACAACCCAATTCTAAAAATAAACCTGATCATCGTTGTAGTTGACAAATATACCAGACCGGCTCATTTTTGTGCCTTGTCTCATCTTTTATCTACGAAGGCACTAGCTTGTGCCTCCATAGAAATGGCACCAAGGGCACATGGTAATCCAGAAATCATAGTTAATGGTTGGGATGGGATGCAGTTATCAGAATCAGTTATTTTACTCACATAGTTTCATCATTTGGCGCTCTATTGGCATCCATAATCAGATAGGAAGGAGAATTCCTTGATAAATATCCTCGTTTTTCCTATGAAGAGAACTATTAGCAGGTCCTTCTAATTGAAAGCTCATAGAATACTTATTTTCACATACAAACCAAACTGACAATCTTTGAAAGCATTTTGTCACTATTCCCCACAATCACATATCTTAAATTTGCATATGTATGCTAGCATTTAAATAGCATAAGTTTAAAATCAACATCAACAAGTTATGCAACAGACTCGGGAAAAACTTTGCGCTGGCACAGAAGATGATAAAATAAAAAACGAGTAAGCATAGAAGCAAGAAACATTTGAAGATGATGATTGGGATCTTCTCCATCTACAACTATCCACACAGATGTCACTGTACCAAGGAAGGGAAATACTTAGTTCGAAATTTCTACGGCCCATACAAGGTACTTGCCAATATAAGCAACAACATTAGAGCTAATTTTATTCTCAAGTACCTATCTGAATTTTTATGTCTCCTTAACTAGGTGATTGATCACAAACATTTGAGAATGGCGATTGGAATTTCCTCCATCTACAACTATACACACAGATGTCAATGTACCAAAAAAGGGAAAGACTTAGTTCAATATTTCTATGGCCCATACAAGGTACTTGTCAAGATAAGCAACAACACAATTAAGAGCTAATTTCATCCTCAAGTACCTATCTGAATTTTAACGAGTCCCTAAATAGATGATTGGTCACAAAATTCTCATACAAATAGAATTACCGAAGCTAAATGTGTTGGTTGAATCACATTAAAACAAAAAGAAGTGATGCACACCTGAGCTAAGAAACTATATGACAGAGTTTTTGTAATAACCCTTACTGATTCTGAAGCCAAAATTTCATCACTAATCACTCTTGCATCGCATGGGCATTCAATCAAACACTTGGGCGAATATAATTTTCAGAATTGTCACTTCTCTCAAACTGTAATTTTGTCAAACAGTTATCTCTGTCCTTTTGTTGGAACTTATGATTGTTTGCTTTCATACTAGAAATGCAGATATTGTTTCAAGGACATACCTACTCAAAATGACTACCAGGCCGCTGCAGACTAACAGATATTTATAACTTACATAACAAAGATTAAAGAATAGAATTTGTAAGTGATATTAAGTCAAAGTTATTCAACATCTATTCATCGTCTCAAGAGAAACCTAATATTCATTTCCAAAATAATGCATTACATAAAGAGATCGGGCGGAAGTGATCCATAGACGAGCACTCCTGCTTCCTGGGGATCAAGGCTATGATAGTATTATTCATTTCTTTCACAAATTGACCTATTTTCCTGAACACTTCCGCAATCTTAATAATGTCATCTCCCATAAACCCCCAGCATCTTTGAAAAAATTCCGAGGAGAAACCATTTGGGCCGGGGGCTTTGAAAGGAGGATTGTCAAAAGTTGTCGTTTTAATTTCTTGTAAGGTGAACGGACGCATCAGCTGCACGTTGTCAGCATCTGAGACTTCTTAGGTGATAACGTTAAGTTGGGTTGATGAAGATTGTGGCATATTGTCGAAAGCGGCCCCTAATAATGTATTGAAGTGGTGCACCGCTATGTCTTCGATAACTGCCACCTACCCTGAGCATCTTTAATCCGATTGATTTTGTTATAGGATCTTTTGGATTTGACCGAAGCATGAAAGAATTTGGTATTCAAGTCCCCTTCACTAATCCAATATTCTCTAGACTTATCTCTCCAAAACACTTCCTCTCTGACCAAGAGTTCGGATAGTTCTCTCTTTAGAGCTTTTTCTTTAACAAATTCTGCATTAGACATCCCTGCTGAAATAACCATGTTATTCAAATCCTCCATGGCTGCTGATTTTTTCAGAGAAGATGTTCTTGAATGAAACCTGATTCCATTCTTTAATTTTATCTTTGACCAATTTGAGTCTTTTAACAAAAACAAAACTCGGGGTACCCTTGAAAATGTTACTATCCCTCCACCAGTCCTCCACCTTGGGAAGAAAATCCTTGTCTCTCCACCACATATTTTGAAATCTGAAACTCCCTTTGAAGCTCTTCTTAATAACCTGGAAATTTAACTGCACAGGGAAATGATCTGATAATGACAAAGGAAGAATACTAGAGTCCAAATTGTAAGAAGACTCCATCCAATGAGATCCCACCAGAAACCTATCCAATCATTCTGAAGTTCATCCTCCTATTTGTCAGGGTAAATTTGCCATTTTTGCGAACCACATCTATCAGATGATTCGAGGACACGAAATCCCTAAAGTCATTCATGACTTTATTCGACATCCTTAGTCCCCCACATTTCTTGTCCAAATCCAAGAGCATTAAAATCCCCTGCTAAAATAACATTGTCGCTATTGAGAGTAGCAATTTTGGAAGAAATATCTACCCATAGTCGCAATTTATCCTCTGTTTTAATCGGACCATATACGTTGATTAAAGGAAAAGTAACCTTGTCTATAGTGCATACCGCCACCCCAAATAACCAATGTTCCGATCTTTCCAACTCCAACATCTTAATATTGCTGGGATTCCAAACAAAACCAAGACCACCTGCCGCACCTCTGGCTTCTTGAAAAAATCCCTCCCATTTATGACAAGAAAAAAAAACTGAGAGCTTTATCCATACAAAGTTTGGTCTCCTGCAATAATACAATATCGCTCTCAATCCTAACTAACACTCGTTTTATCAAGCGTTGTTTGTCAGGGGCAAATAAGCCCCTGACATTGCATGTGGTAATCTTCATTTCTCACCAAGGGAGATCCCTACTCCCTTGGCTTTTCTCATGAAATCAAAAACATTGATAATACCTTTCTCCTTGGCCCTCTCCTCTTTTTTGTTTGTTAGATCTCCTAGCCCTGAAGCCTTTAGCCTTGCCTAGCAAGATATTAGTAGATTGGCTAATACACTTAGGCTCAATATTATCCAAAGCATCTTCCGGAGGATAATCATCCATCAAGGCCCTATCATATTCAATCTCGGAATCCGATCATTCTTGTTTCTGAAGAGGAATGATCGCCTTGGAAAAGGCCTCCCCATGCTCCTTACGCTGATTAGAACCCGAGCATTCACTTGCTAACTTATTCCTGGATATAGGTTGAATCGGGGTAGACTTCTGAGATATGTCCTCCGCCAATGAAACGGTTGATGTAACCATTTTTTGAACCCTGGCCTTCTGAACCCAAATCTTGGCCGGTTTGGCAGAAATCTTACAATCTGCAGAGCCATGGTCTTTATGTCCACATCTCGAACACTTAGATGAAGGGGTTTCAACTTCAACCTGTTGTCGCCTACAGCTACTACCCGATTTCAGATTGATGAAGGATGGGATTTCTTGCACAGCGACTATCTTAAAATAGATAAGAGTCTTGCTCTACAATCGACTTGTCCACTTCCATCAAAGTCCCCAGCGAACTGCCAATGCATTCAAGACTAGCATCCCCCCAATATTCTAAGGTAAGATTGTATAACCGAATCCAAATCGGTGCCTTGTAAACACCTAAGGGAACTGGATCAAAATTTGCCTGCCATGGCTGCAAATACAAAGGGAACGAGTCGAAAAACCAGTTTTGTTGATTTAGAATCTTATTGCGACCGGCTTCATCTCTGAAAATAACAATGAACAATCCTTTCGGAATAAATTTTAAAACAATATCCTGACTCCAATGCTCTTGCACCCAGGCCCTGATTTTAACTCTTGAAAGCCACGCTCCAATGAAACGACCAATAACTGCCATCTTCTCCCAAAGGGCAACGTCCTCACCAATTTCTTCCGGCAATTCAATATCGATCTCCTTATCATGTTGTTCCAGTGCAGGATGAGATATACCATGACGAACCAACCCTCGATCTTGCCCGTCTGAGCCTGACCTTGGATTGTTGTTGAATCCCGTCTGTCGACACCCCTGTTTAGAGGGATTTCTGCCATAAAAGCTCCTCTCCCCTCGTCTCTCCCCTCTCCTCTACATCGCCACCCCAAGCTATTCCAACAAGATGTTTAAGACATCTTCTATTGATTATTATTTATTACATTATATACCATTGTATTAATGATATATTATATTATAATATATCATATCACTTTAAGAAGAATGTATCATTAATCGACGTCTCTATCCTTCATCGATCTCGTTGCAATATATATATATATATATGTTAATGATATAAACTCAACTTAAATATTATTATCTACAGCGATGTATTTGTATTAATATTATATTATATGATTAATTTCTTGCTAATATTATTATATATTTTTATATTTGATTTTAATATTGTTATTTATCTTCAAAAAGGGGGTCATGACAATCCGCCTGTCCCAAATTTGCTTGTCCTCAAGCAACACAATTTTAATTTTATCTCAATTCATAAATTTTGAACCCAATAACTCAAACTTAGGAATTACAATATTTGTAATCTTAAGCTAGTTTTTCTCTCTCCGTTTTGATAAGAGGGACAAGGTCTTATCATCATATTGACTTGGATGGACCCGATATACACAATAGCTTTTATCCATTTTCAATCTCCAACCCAAAGAAGGACCACAAATACACTTGAGTATAAGAGATATACACATGAATATATAAATACACAAGGCATAAACATTGATGCATGAAGACACAAAGCATACACGGAGTAAACACATTAATGCATGAAGACACAAAGCATACACGATGTATACACATAATGCAAATTTTCTTATATTCTTTCTCATTGATCAAATCCTGTAATTCAATAAGACAAGGTTATGACCACTTATATATGGTCTTGACTAAAATCCTACAACAAAGGAGCATATGTTAGCACATACATATAAATGCCAAAATGTGAGTATACCATTATCATTCTTAAACAATTTGAATAGACATAGTTACGATGATCAAAGTTAGGAATAATATTGATCCTTGTTACTTAATTGAATTTAGAGATTTGTTGTTATATTCATAGTTTGTAGAAAATATTATTTGTATGGGACAGGTCATCTTAGAGTTGGACAAGGAAACCTTATTAAGCCCTAGGGTAGAACCTTGGCCCCTTGTCCAAAGGCTTCTCCCGAGGTAACTTCAATGTTTACTTTCCTTCCCTAACCATGCCTTCCCCTTAAGTGTTATCTTTTGTATGGGACAGATCATCTTAGAGTTGGACAAGGAAACCTCATTAAGCCCTAGGGTAGAACCTTGGCCCCTTGTCCAAAGGCTTTCAATAGTTACTTTCC
Source organism: Thuja plicata (assembly GCA_018584345.1). Classification (NCBI taxonomy): domain Eukaryota; kingdom Viridiplantae; phylum Streptophyta; class Pinopsida; order Cupressales; family Cupressaceae; genus Thuja; species Thuja plicata. The sequence continues at coordinate 1,125,034 of MU228094.1, forward strand.
TTCCCTAACGATGCCTTCCCCTAAGAGTTACCTTACATCATAAAGGAATGTCAGGCAGATGTAGCGGGGTCCCTGGCTCGATTAATCTAAGCCCAAGAGCGGATTGCATCCCTCTTGCCTTAGCGATCAGCCCTACCCTCTTACCTGCTCTCCTCCCTCCAACTATGATGGGGCAAATTTATTATCATAAAGGAATGTCAGGCAGATGTAGTGGGGTCCCTTGGCTCGATTAGTCTAAGCCCAAGAGCGGAATGCATCCCTCTTGCCTTAGCAATCAGCCCTACCCTCTTACCTACTCTCCTCCCTCCAACTATGATGAGGGAAATTTATTATTTAGTATTAGATTTGACTTTTGCGATTAAGATAATACTTATAAAATCTGTCAACCAGATTTACATATCTATTTTGTATTGATCGATGGATGAGAAATTATCTTAATCATCTTACTCAATAATGCATGCCTGTTCCTTGATTCATTACCTTATTTTCGTAATCAATCTTTGTTCCTATATGCAGATCTCTATTTGTCTTTACCTTGCAGGATGGCAGGATCATGCTCTGATACCACAGTAATGTCCCCTTGTCCGGTCCTATAGGATTTGGGATTGATTTCTTCAAATTTAATTATAAAGACTTCTTTCTAGTCAATGACTTTACTTATAGCATAATATCCTTTATAAATATCTATAGATGATAGTTGAGATAACTTATGCTGTCTTCTTATCCATCAATTAGTCTCCTTACCTATTGCTGCCTCCGTGCCTTTTAACACTTGGTGTAGTCATCACACCATATACATCATACCACCGATCCGTACATGTATACAACTGCAGATTTATATGTGTTTTTTGGATCTGTATTCTTATTGGAATATTCTGTAATATACCTTTTCCTCCCCGCAAACTCTTTATGTCTTTTCTGTATCGATGAAAGGCATGTCTTGCTATTTATAATTCGGCTGTACTAATAATGTTTCAAAGGTTCTTCGTATGGTGTAGTTGCTCAGTGTATTATCTAATGCTGATTCATGGTCTCTTTTGTTGTCTGACTGTTCAATCTCAAGGTGATGATTAGATGATTTGTTCTTCCCGTATCATCATTGGGATGCTCCTTTGTTAGAACCTCTATCCCTGCTCAACGTGGCTAGACTCCCAAGAAACAATTTTATCGAAACTCCAATTATAAACTACTAGTGCCATTGGATATCCAGTTATATATCACCGTCATTTAGGTATCGGCTTTGCACTAATCGTATATTATCGCATGAGTTTATGGCAATAGACGTCCTGCACCATATACTCTTGTTTGCAAATGATATATCACCTTTCGTTAATGTTATGTGGTGTTTGTTGTTTTATCCCAGTCCTTTAATTCCCATCCTACCTTCCTTTCTAATCTCTACTCTCATTGACCATTTTATATACCATGTCCATCGGAAAGGTCGCAACTCATGAATATGCCTGTCGCTTCCTTTATAAACATTATATATATGTGTGTGTGTGTGTGTGTGTGTGTGTGTGTGTGTGTGTGTGTGTGTGTGTGTTGATTAATATTAATTATTTTGATATTCAAAATATAGACAATAATGTATATACAAGATTTAATATTCATATTGTAATTTATTTATTATTATTAATTAAGCTATATATATAATCACACATATATATATATTTATTATTGATTATTATTTATTATATTATATACCATTGTATTAATGATATATTATATTATAATATATCATATCACTTTAAAAAGAATGTATTATTAATCGACGTCTCTATCCTTCATCGATCTCATTGCAATATATATATATATATATATATGTTAATGATAAAAACTCAACTTAAATATTATTATCTATAGCGATGTATTTGTATAAATATTATATTATATGATTAATTTCTTGCTAATATTATTATTTATTTTTATATTTGATTTTAATATTGTTATTTATCTTCAAAAAGGGGCTCATGACAGTCTAAGTAGCAATACTAACTAGTCTCGCAGCATACCTAACAGCATGCTCTCTGTCATGGAACATCTAAATGTACTCAAACTTAAGTGTTGATAAAGCCCTCAATATGTACCTCAAGTCACTCAAACGAGTACCAGCCCCAATACCATACTGCCTCTCCTCAAACTCCACTCGCCAGATGAGGTACTCTACAAACCTATAAGTACAGTCATAGCGAGATAAAGTGGAGTCAACCCGCTCACCAATGACTCTCAACTGATCTCTCCATCCCTGTGAGGTGGCACTAGACTAGTAACTCACAGCTCGATCAGATGAGTCAAAATAAATCAACTTCATGCCTGAACTGGATGGTGCCCCTACATACACATGTGAAGATGACGTGGTGTCACTGACTACAGTTTGACAACTCTCTGAAGTCTCTGCCACTGCCATCTCAGAACTCTCAATGATCTGCTCTGCATCATCAAGCTCAGCACCAGCTACTGGAGGATATGACACTTCAGTAGTCACTACATCATCCTCTGCAGATGCTTTCATCTCATCAGTAACTACAAGGCTCAAGTGATGAGTGGATGTAACCGCATCCCCATCACATCCACTATCCCCAACCGCGGATATCATCTTATCACCATCCACCACTGTGTATCTGTGCTGGATTGGGTACTGGTGCAGACCAAAGTCTATCTAAATCCACGATCACCTCTGTGAGACATCGACTCCTGGAGAGCCAACGGAGTGCCCTCTAAAGCCTCAGAAGTCGCTGTGAGCTCCTGAGTAAGCTCACTCACCTCCTCCCCTCTGTCCATCAGTGCCTCATATGCCTCGTCATGTTTCCTAGCAAATTTCTTTTTCCCATCAAAATGCGTAAAAGTTAGTTTTCTAGTTGCTTGCTTAAGTTCATGATTTATGTCTTTGTCGTCCATCTGATCTTCCTTTAGAGTGTTCTCTCTTTTGAGTCATCAACCTATCAAAATTAAGGTGTTGCTTTACTTCATGAGGTAAATCCTCCCACTCAGTGTGTAAAGCCAATACATCATCAGTAAATGAAGCCTCATCATCAAAACTAACTGTATCCATCTCTGGTCTCAAGAAGGTAGGATGTAAAGGCCTATCCTATGTACCTATCAAGTCAATTTTGGACCTGTGCGAACCAGCTGAGATACTTCCCAGATCTCTATCCCTTCCCTGATCATGAGGCAAGGTAAAACGCTGCAAGGTATCTGAAAGATTCTGCAAAACTGTAGCCATCTGTTGTTGGCCAGCTGCCAGCTCTTGCTGATTGCGAACAATATTCCTGAATACCACAATAGATTCTTTGTCATCATCATTACCTATATTCCCTGGGACCCTGTCTCCCGAATTCCCCGCTCTTGATCGCCAGGTGGTGGTGAATTCCTACCCCTTCGTGTGTAATGACAGCCCTGTCTATACCTGTCACCTTCCATTATTTAGGTCCAATTCCCCTGCAAGCTGGCAAGGTGAAAGCTCTGATACCACTGTAAAGAGCCTGACTGGCTCTAACCCTCAACAATCACCAAATTACTATGCATTTGCTATATTTGATTTGAATTTGAGACAATTTTTGAATTTTCTTGAAATTTCCAAATAGTTTGCCAGATGAGAAACAATAACGTTGCAAATATAAATTATTCTAGAAATGAAATGAATTGCAATGATCATTCCTTTTAGATTATTTCATTAATGGTTGCCAATAAAACAAATTACAATGCTATTATAAGTGCAACGAATTTATCCAAATTATCAAAACTAGGAGGTATATGATGAGCTGAGCTAAATCCCTTAATTGCAAGCCTCGAAAATGAATTATAGATCAGTCGCGCTACAAGGAGTAGCGTGACTGAATTATCATTGAATTAAACCACCTTCGACACCCTTAAATCATCTTCCAGATTGCTAAGCCGCAACCCCAGCTGTTGACGACATTTTCCTCAAACCCCTACGCCAATGTATAAAGACTGTAGCAATCAGACTTCTAACTCCATCAGCTACTTTCTATGGAAGTAATGCAACAATTCGAACTTCCCTACTCAACATAAACAAATTCTAATGTTCCAATTCGAATCTCCAATTGCACAAATCTTGGATCCAATGAGTGCTAAGTGTTCCATTCATTCTCATGAGAGATGGGTTCATGTAAACCACTACTCATGAATTATGGGTCAATGAGTTTGACTCAAAAACTACACAGTTGAATCCTGATAGCAATATCACAGTTCTAAGTGCTGAAAGCAATCAAAGAATTTGCAATTCTTTGAGCCCAAATCACAAAAACCCTTGAAGCCAATTTCACAAGCTGAAAACATAGCGTAACAATGAATTCGATTTCCTCCATGTCTTTTATAACCTCCCAAAGAGAAATCGAATCCCTAGCTTCTTCAACACATTTTTCATAACTTAAAACACTATCATTACAACATTTGACTTGCATAACTTTTCCATTGAAATATAATACTTCATTATATTTCTTCACATTAAATGACAGCATTTAAATATAAGTCATTATAATTAATTAATGACTTGACTTTATTAAATAAGCTCATAATATAATTAATTAAGTAAACTTAATTAATTAATAAAATAATCAACCAAGTCAATCCAAATGCTCTGCTCTGTCAAGACAACTCCTCGGAAACCCTGCCACAAATAGACATTGCCAGAAATAGACTTACTAAAATTAGTAAGTCCCTCAAACTAGAAAATCTACAAAATGAATCCACAATTCCACTGATACCAATGCACAGGTGCCCTGCTATAAATAACAATCATGACGATCACCCAAAATAAACGCTTACTATAAATAGTAAGTTTGTCAATCTAACCCAAACGAAGAGCAACCCTGGCATCACAGACCTCCAGAGTGGAAAGTGACCACTAGCTCTACCACACGACCCCCTTCCAACATCCCGATTAGCCTACGAGGGTCACAGAAATAAGCTAATCCCTTGTGCCTATTAAGATTCTTATCCAAATGCTTGTTTTAATTACAAGCTTTCAAGGGATAGAATCACTAAGTTAGGACAAAATTGTGCATTAATGCATAGATTTTAAGTCTGAAATTTATTATTGTTGTTAAGTCCTTAAATACTACTGACTTAGAGCTTAAAGAAGGGAAATGGCAGAAAGTAAGGGGATTGCAGCAAGGACAGTGTTGATCAAGAGGCTATCCAAAGGATTCTATCCTGAGTCTTCGATGGATTCTAAATGGGGAATGATTGCAGATACAAACATGGAGCACATAGACATGAAGAGGTTAAAGAGAAGGATGTATGGATCCAGAGATCATCTCCCTTCAAAGATAATAGTGAAAAAAATGAAGAGTGTGCCCTACCATGCAGCTGGTTTCCCTTCAGCTATCCAGTGCAATGAACTCATGGTCGAGTGTGCAAGGAATTACCCAAATACTAGGACAATCGGGGCTAAGGGAAAGGTGTTTGCATTAGTGAATGAAGAGGCAGTGAGAGAAACTTTCAAGATCCCATACTATCCTAAGATGCAGATCCACACTAAAGAGGTGGCTAAAGCATTATATGACAAGAGACCTAACACTTGCATGGACATCATTAACAAGAACTGGATAAGTGAGCCAAGGAAGCATCAAAAAATAAATAAAGTGTTCCAATAATTACAATTCACTTGTATTGTAACTATGCTTGCATATATGAATGAATAAACCTGTGTGCATAGCTGAATTTAAATGTCAAATTTCCTTGCATTGTAATCATTTCGGTTTGTGTGAAAAAACTTTTAAAAAAAACATATATTTGAAAAATCTCAAAAATCATATATCCTAAACACAAATTTGCAAAAACATCAAACTCTCAAAAAAAACCACAGAAATCAATGTCTGTAGTGAAGTTAGAACCGGTAGCGCAGGGCTCTTACACTGGTATCAGAGCGGTATCCTACCATCCTGTAGGATTGGGCTTGTTCATGCAACCGGTCAGATTTTATCCTAACAGATTCTACTCATTGAGGAGAACAAAGCTTCCTGGTTGCCAGGTAAAGATAGCACAACCAGCACAGATGGGAGATAGAAGGGGTGGAACTCCACCCAGGCATATTGTACAAGACGATGACAGACGGGCTAGGGAATTGTTCAGAAATATAGCTACAGGTAAATAGCAGTTAGCAGTCAGACAACAACAGGTAGCCACAGTGTTACAGCAACTTTCTGATACACTTCAGCAGTGAACCATGGCCAGGGGGCAAAACAAGAACAGAGTTTCACGTAGTAGCTCAAATAGATCTCACAAGTCACGGGCTGAGCATACAAGTATCTTCAACAGGCCATCACGTCCTATCTTTCTGACACTTGATTCAGATGAGGTCAGTGGAGAGGATGAGGTTGCCTCTTTTACAGATGATGTTCTCGCTTTGCATGTAGAGTGGGATGCGTTACCTCATGATGTTAAACAATATCTCCATTTTGACAGATTTATGAGTCAAAAGAGGGAGCACTCTAGAGCGAGGCCAGATGGTAGAAAAAAAGCTAAAAAAAAGGATTTGAAACATGCAACCAGCAAGTTTGTTGGCTAAATATTTTGCAAGTCACTAAGACTACAACTTGCAAAACGTGTGTTTTAGGCAGCAGTATGTGAGATTTCTCTCTCCTCTCAGCAATAGGGGAGGCTCCCTTCTTACCGTAGGTGGCTTAAAGTAGAACTGAACTGTACCACATACAGTTCACCTTGCAACAGTAATGCCGGTGACTCGATGATTGACGTAAGAACAATCAAACGAGGCAGTGGTTGATTTATCTAAAGATGAGGTGATACAATGAGCTCAAAGTCTCCTGTCCTCACCTCAAATCAGTAATCTAATCTATTGTCCAATACTGAAGATCAAAGTCTTCAGTCCTTGGAGTGTATCAGCCACTAATTTCTATAGTAATCCCGATCCCCTGAAGCACAAAGTCTTCAGAAAACTTGAATTAAAGATGCTCAAATGATTTAAAAAAAAACTATTTCGATTTGAATAAGGATCAATAAAGTGCAACATAAGAATACATCTATTGATTTTCAAAATGACAACACAAAGTCTGTCAATCTTTCTTCCTTTATTCAAACGCTTAACTCTCTTACAAT
>MU228094.1:1155748-1170059 GCA_018584345.1 Thuja plicata
AAACTCAGGGACAATGAGAGGTTGTACTCTACGTACGACAAAGAGATGCTAGCCATCATGCATGCATTAGCGAAATTCAGACAATATCTGGTGGGTGGCAAGTTTACTGTCAAAACGGATCACAACAGCTTGCGTTATTTCCTAGAACAAAAAGAGCTCAATGAGAGACAGCAGAAGTGGGTCAGCAAGATACAGGCATATGACTTTGATATCGAGTATGTCAAAGGCAAGAATAACATTGTAGCTAATGCACTCTCCAGCAGACCTTCAGAGGTAACTTGCTGTGTACTATTCGAGATTTCCGCAGATTGGAAATCTCACTTGCTGGTTGAGTATTCTAAGGATACTCAAGCATGTCAGATTTTGGACGGGCAGCTTCCAGATGACCGGTACAAGGTAATTGATGACATCATTCTCTACAAGGACAGGATCTACTTAGTACCTGGTTTGAAGTTGAAGGCTATGATTTTGAGGGTTGTGCATGACACTCCTACAGCAAGACATCCAGGGTTCTTTAAGACTTACAGGTATATGCGGGAGAGGTTCTCATGGAAGGGCCTCAAGGACGATGTCCTCCAACATGTTAGGGAGTGCCAAACTTGTCAGCAGAACAAGTCAGAGCACACTCATCCAGCGGGTTTATTGCATCCCCTTCCTATTCCGGCTCAGAAATGGGAGGGTATTTCTATGGACTTCATCACTAGGTTGCCAAAAGTGCAGGGTAGGGACAGTATTTTTGTGATAGTCGACAGGCTCACCAAGTTCGCTCATTTCTTTGTCATTGCGGCAGATTGGACAGCTTCACAGGTAGCAGAGTTATTCTTTCGTGAGGTTTTCAGACTACATGGTCTCCCTAAGACCATTGTGAGCGAAAGGGACAGCAAGTTCCTTAGCATCTTTTGGCAGGAACTTTTCAGGTTGGCAAGCACGGAGTTGACTCCCAGTACCAGTTACCACCCACAGGCAAATGGGCAGACAAAGATTGCGAATAAATGGGTGCAAGGCTACCTCAAAAACTATGTATCAGGGCAGCAGAGAGCATGGGTCCGTTGGCTATACTTGGGGGAGTTATGTTATAACTCCACTTATCATATGACCATAGGCATGTCGCCATTCACGGCACTCTATGGCAACAAGCCACTTTCTTTCATAGATTTGGCTTTACAGGACAGCAGGGCTCCGATAGCTAGTGACTGGTTACAGTATCACTAGGACATTCTCTGTTTCTCTCAAGGAGAATATTTAGAGAGCACAGAATCAGCAGAAGATGTACGCTGATCGTCACAGGGTAGAGCGGAGTTTTGAGACAGGGGACATGGTTTACCTCCGCCTATAGCCTTACCGGCAGAGCTTGCTAAAGAAGAGTCGATCAGAGAAGCTCAGGCCTAGATTTTATGGCCCCTATCGCATTTTGAGGAGGGTTGGCGAGGTGGCCGATGAGTTGGAGCTTCCAGCAGATAGCAGGATTCACAATGTCTTCCACGTCTCTTGCCTCAAGAAGGCAATCGGACAGCAGGTAGTAGCTTCGGGTAGTTTACCTCCATTGGATGAGGAGGGTAAACAGGCTTTGGTTCCAGCATAGGTTATTGAGGTCACGAAAAGAAACTTGCAGAACAGGGTTGTTCGGGAGTATTTGATCCGGTGGAAAGACTTACCGTATGAGGATGCCACTTGAGAGGGTGAGTCTATCCTGCAACACCCAGCTTTGAGATTGCTTGAGGGCAAGCAATCCCGGGAAGGGAGGACTGTAATGTCCCCTTTCCTTCAATAGTGCATATTATGCCTGATTAGCCTATCTAGCCATCTGGATAGTCTAATGGCCGCTTTTCAGAGGATGTCAGTCAATCACATGGCTACTTGGGCATTTATTTAATATCGGAGTTCAGACTCTATAGTTGGGATACTTTATTTCATAAAGCTATATTATAAATTCACTTTAATATTATAACTTTAAGTTACTTTATTTTATGAAGTGACTTAAGTGACTAAAAGACAAAAGTGTCTTTTTATCCCACATTGTCCAGTTGATGTAATGGCTCTCTTTTTGAGGTTATAAAGGAAGGAGATCTTCCTTGGGAAAAGCACAACGAAAAATAATATAAACAAGAATATAAAATTCTGGTTGCACACGTGACTGGCTATATTTCTTAAGGACGGAAACCCTTTCGAAAATCAGAGAAGTTGGACGTAATCCTAGCATCTCAATATTGGTGGAATTATTCAGATTTCATATTTGTGCTCATCAAGTAAGTTACAGAATTAAGTTCATCAGCATTCATATACAGCATATAGGTTATAGATAGTTCCTAGGATTGAGGAATTCTTCATTTCATTAAACTATTCCTGTACTTTTGGAAAGATACATTGGAATCCGAATTGGTTTGTTGAAGATAAAAAATAACACATTGAAATACGCAGTTCGGGTATATTAGTAACAACCATGGTGGATGTTTAAAAGCCCCAGCATCACAGTTGCTTACGCAAGACTGAGACTCTTCTCCCCTTGGCGTCATCACGTGGAGGACAGGAAGACAGATATTTCCCATCACATTCCACACGGTTTATATCCCCAGGTTGCTGCGAGGCGATAAACAGGAAGACTCACGACAGTAACTCTCCACTTAGCAGTCATGTCATCACTGGTTGATTTCCACCAGCGGGGGAGATTATTATCCCGGCTTGCACATCATCTATGCTGGGCATCTCTGCTAAGAGACACTCTCACCGAACGGGCCAGGACTCAGCAGACTTTACATTGCTGACTGTCATTCAATGGGAAGGCGGGTCTTATTATATGAAGCGCTGACTGGAAGCCGCGCAGCTGTTACAACATGGCATTGTACCAAGCAGAGTGTTACTGCCGTAGCAAGCAGATTACATTGCAGCCTTGTTGGGGAACGGTACTTGATACTGTAGATATCAGGTCATGCTGGGGGCCGAACAGTATTAACCTGCAGTTGTCCCAACCTCCTGTTGCTCAAGGAAATCGTGGGGTGCATTCCGAGTCATTTGCAGACTGTGTACTGCAGATCCTATCACGCACTTACCATCATTACCAACTCCTTGCAGAAATGCGATTTACAAAGTGCATGTCTTCATTGTGATTTAATTCGAAACTCTGATTTAAGAAAAGATCAATTGTCTGAAACTCTATTTATAATTCATGTAAATCGATCTTTTACCAACAGTTAGATCTTGTTAGCATTTGGTTTGCTCACATGAAGCCCTTTTTCTTTATATTGGACATTGCAATCATTTTGATAGTTGTGTGAGAAGAATATCAAATCCCAGCAAATTTTAAATAAGATTCAGAATAGGTCTGAAACTGAAACTTAACGGGAGGGACCAGTTAAGATCCTTACACCCTTCTACAAAACAATTTCTTATTCTTAGATTGCTTAGATTGAAAGATACCTTCTTGGGCGGTGTTTGCCCTAATTTTATGAATTTAGGATTTTTATTTATCGATTGGTGAAGTAATTTTAATCCTAAGAAGGTGGATAATTTAGATGTTATACGATGGGTATCACTTCCAAACTTACCTGTTGAAAGTATTCACAGTAAGATTATAATGGATATTGCGATTAATATAGGTAAACTAGTAGAGTTGGATAGGGAATTTTTACAAAGTTCGGATGTGAAATTCACAATATTGATAGAAAATACAGTGGATTACTTACAACCCATTAAATTAATAATACAAGATGAAGTATATGAAATCTTTCCGGAGTTCTGTGATCCCCCGTCCTACTACGAACAAAATTTGAAAACTAGTTCTAACTCAGATGTATCAAAATCTCAGGATAGCTACTCCTTTGATGGAGAACAATTTAAAGAATCTTTGATTACCCCAAATTCTCCTCAGAAACATAAAAAAAATTATAGAAAAAAGTAATATGATTAACCTCTTAAGCCCAGATAGAAATAATAAAGAGAAAAGTACAAATTCTGAGGTATCACCACTAATAGTGAATAATGTTGAAATTGAAGGGGAAATTGTTCTAGATATTGCTCAGTATGAGCCAGACAATAAGAACAATCAGGTGACTTGGTCTGCACACCCTGATCTGAGGCTTCTTCAACAACAACTGGCACGTCCTACGTCCTCTCATCCTTCTCTCCAGTAGATTTCTTGTGTGTCTACATTAGCAATTTTGTTTTTCAGTTGCCTGGGAGACGACTTCCTTTTTGGGGGGGCTGATGTTAGCCGTAGTTTGTTAATAATAATTATGTTGTGTGTTGTATCGCCAATGTAATGGCAGTCGGTTCTCGAGTAGTTGTAGGAGGTTGGCGACGGTTGATTCACCCAACCAACCGTCGGCCACTTATATGTAGCCTGTTGGCAACGAGAATGGATTATGGTTGTGATGACATTACAGGAGAATAAAGCATATCTTCCTGCCATATGTTCTCTAAAGTTATCGTGTTAGCCTTCTGAGTGCTTGTCATGTATTGGCGAGATGTAATCTTGCACTGCTACATTACAATTATATTGCATGGAATAATATATCCATAGTAAGCCATCTAACAGTAGTAAAATATGTTTTATTATCTTCATTGTTTCAAAATTTGAACCCCAACAAATTTTATAATACTGAACCAGATGTGAGGACAAGAAAGTGTATTTAGTTTGTTTTTATATGTGAACAATGATATAAAAATTATACCAGCAAGTTTAAATTTAGTTTTTGTCTTTATATGAATTATCATATAGAAAATCAAACGGGTGGTTCCACAAACTAATGAAATAACAAAAAGAAACAGAAGCATAGTACTTCCAAATAGTCATCAAATAATGCAAAACAATACTCTGGCCAAATACCTGTCGGTGCACCAGCTAGTAAAGAACAAAATTGGAATACCTAATCAATCCATCTACAGTTGAAAAGACTTGCTGAAGGCTTGCTCGTGATGTTAAATATGAAGTAAAATTGACTTAGGTGTTGTTTTGGAGATAAGCACTGATGGGTTTCAGCTTTACTGTCCATAGTGCCCTTTTGATTGTACATAGTGAAATTTCTGTGTATTATAAAATGAGCACATTAATATTTTTATCTGTTGTTCTACATGTTCTATTGTTTCTCATGATGAATGTTGGCACAAGATAAATCTGTTTTTTATAACATTTTTGTTCAATATTTAGATAGGAAGCACCTTTGCACCCTCACTATGGAAAATCTTTAATACTCATCCCATAATGGGCTTTACTAATCCATTTCTCCAGTTCATTTTTCAAATGCATCCTGTGTACATGTTGCTGGTATTAGGTTTTCTCTGGCTCACTGAATGTAGCACAAGTTTGATTAATGCCTATGAACACTCTGAATCATATCACATCTTGGTGCTACAAAATTTGTAAACTAACATTGCACAATGTATATTTTCCCTCTCCCAAAAAGAAAACGAAGTCTGGATGAAACTGAGCTTGCTATCTTGAAATTCAGTTGGAAGCAACAGATGGAAACAGTTACACAAGGGAATGATTTCACCAACTTTCATCCTACAACACTAATTATTTGCATTATGAATTCTTCCTTCTGCATCTTCCTATCGGCATGGTCTTTCTTAAAACTGTACTTACAGCCTGCTGGTATCCAGCATAAAACGAAAAGCTCAATGTAGATGTAAAAAGGTCAGCTCCAAGTGAAAAATCATAACTTTCATGCATAACCCCATGTGTATGCAATATGCATGTGTTTAATGGCCTCCCAAACACTCTCACCCAGCCCCCACATCCCACACTTCAATCAGGAAAGGAAATGATAGGTCATTATATTTTATGTACAGTAGTTTTTGCTTTTATTCTGAATTCATGTAATAGGACAAGACGTTTAGAATAGTGAAAGAACGTGAGTGGCCCCTAACAACATCTGACAATATCTGTTTAGTTATATGCAATCTTAAACATAAGCAAAAAAAAGATACATCTCATAGTTCATGTCGGTAAATACCACCCCTTAAAGGAAGCTCTCTGAAAAGGAAATCAAAGGGTTATCCAATTCAAGTGCACTACTACTTCCTCAGCATACATATAGGGGAAAATCAATTTCAACATTGAATGCATGTTCGCAACCCTCAACATGGTAGAGGAAAGACAACTTACTCTCATCCTTCATGTCAATAAAGTCCACCACAATGATGCCGCCTATGTCCCTTAAACGCAGCTCTCTAGCAATCTGAAAGCCACCACTGCTGAAGTCAATGTTGAGGAGGAAGTGATAGGAATGAGTTAAAAAACAGTAAAAACTGAAGCAAGTTTTGAAACAGTTCCAGAAAACAGAAAATTGTTGCAGTTCTAAATATTTCCGTAAAGAAGTTGTATAAAGCAAAAACAGAGCTTATGAACTACATATGTATCAGATTTCCAATCTCTATGACTGCAACACACAGGATAAAATCATAAAAACTAGTGAACATTCAAAGCCATCACATTTATTGTAAGAGTTACAGGACTCAGCGAGTCCGTGCTGGACTCTTCGAGTCCCGACGCGAGTCGGGCCTGCAGAGTCTACGTGACTCTGGACTCGGACTCGCCTGAGTCCAGCCGAGTCCAGTCGGACTTGCCGAGTCCGCGGACTCTCTAGACTCGCCGAGTCCCGAGCCCAGGACTCTGCCACGGCAGCAGTCTAAAAAAGACTTAAAAAAAACATTTTTAATTGCTTTTTTTTTACTTTAACCGGATTATATGTTATGTCTTTGACCTAAAAAGGTCATTCTATCACATGCAAACAAGGAGAGGAGAGAAAAAAGGCTTGAGAGAAGAGTATTGGGGTTTTAGGAAAAAGATTGGCAAATCGATTGGCTCTCATAGATCGATTGTTGATTGTTTGTGCAAGTTTGTAGCTTGCATTCACACATTGAGAGGAGCTAAAAGAAGCATTTGGAGGAGGCATCTACATTAGAAGAGTTGCATTTCCATTTTTTGATCAATTTTGAAGAGGTAAGTGTAATGTCCCCCTTTTTGGGGCACATTATTTGTGCCTTATAGTTAGCCTTTCATCATGGTCCGGTGAGCTAACCGAGGTCTGGCAGAGGATCAGAGGGGTGTTTGGCCTAGGTGTTTTCAGTTTCGGGCCAATCGGATCAGTTTCCGCAGAGTTTCCAGCATGCTTACTATTTATAGTAAGTAGGAAGAACTCAGTGTACCTGGCATTTCAGTAGTGGACTCGGAGCGTCTCGCCGAGAGCTTTCCGGCAAGCTATCACACGTCTCCATCCGAGTTCGTTTGGTCTTCAATTTTAATGCCAGAAGATCCCTCACTTTATTTTATTATGTCACTTTATAACCAATGGTTATATTTATTTAAAAGTGACTTTAAGTGAGAATATGAAAGGACAAAGAGGGGAAACTGAAGGGTCACAGCCATTGCTTTAAAAGAAGGATTGAAAGCTCATTTGGAAATGCTTAGTTTATGATATGATATTTTATCTCTTGGAGATATCAGGAAGCTTCAGCTTTCGAATTCAGCCTTCAAGACGGAAACCCTTTTGGCTCAGAGGAGGATTGGACATAGCCCCAGTTCGTCTCCGGTGCGGATTCACTGCAGAGTTCGCCATTGCATTCACAGGTTCTTTTCTGTTGATTGTCATTCTGCTCAATATTGTAGTTCAGATTTTGGATTGTGGAAATCTCATTCTTATTGTATTGCTGTTGTTTTACGCAATAATATTTGCTGAGGTTTTATTGGGATATTTGCTGGATTACTGTTATCGAATCGATGATTTATTGCATGCACTTAAATGTTTAAATCTGTATGAGAAATATTGGTGAAAGTTTGGAAAATGGCTGGTTAGGGTCGTTACAGTGGTATCAGAGCTGGTTTTCCTACCAGCCTGTGGAGTTTTTTGAAACAAGTTATAGAAGGGTTTTATGAGTGACAAAGATTTGCAGAATGTTGCCTGGAAGTTTATATTCTAAGTTTGAAATCTGAAATCTGAAATCTGAAATCAGGCATAAGCGTATTTCCTCAAGCAAATTCTATCGATGAAAGACTTGAAATGAAAAGATTGCCGCTACATTAAAGTCATAATTTTGTATTGACCGATATACTTGGGTGAAATGAGAGCTGTCGGGTTGCGTGGAATAATTAATCCCGATTATGCATTGAAAATATCGGAATCTATTCTATTGGAGCTTATTTATTTATTTTAAGCAGGCTTTATAACTGAAAAAATTCATTTTAATATTTGCGGAAGTTTTAACTTTCTTTCCGTAAGTGATTATTATGAAGTGAAACGATATAGTTTCTACTTAACTGTGCACAAAGGAAATTTATCGGGCGTACATAGTTATTTGAGGTGACACATCATCTTTTGACTATTCACTATAGTCTCAGCGGCGTTATATTTAATAAACAAAGTGGAGCTATTACAAAGGCACGTAATTCTTTTCTTCCTATCGACACTTGGATTAATGTTGCTTAACATTATCGAGTCTTAATATTCGGGAGTGTCTTATAAAGTTTGGAAACTTATTTAGTTATTGGAGAAACTTTCGTTCCACTTCCGCCCCAAATATTGAAGGCTCTCGCGGTGAAGCAGATTTCACATGAAATCGATTCTCATACAATCAGCAGAGAATAAATCATCGTGCGTTTTTGAAAGGGTCTGAAACTCGGCATAGTGTGGCTTCCCCATAGCTCGCGGAAGGAGCACAGAGTATTGTGTGTGTGCCGTGATTTATCACCAGCTGTGTACAGGGAGCTCGTTTCAGCAGGTGTTGGCCAATAGTGTTTGCAGATTGGCACGGCTTCTTAGTATCTCTCTCCACCCGCGCAGACAAACTTGCCACCGTCCAAGCATCTCGATAAAGCAAAGACGCCTCACTGAGTGTTTTACTAAGGGGCGGCATTCGTTTCAGTCCAGTGGTATAGTGTTGAAGGCCGTGTGAGGTCCAAGGAGACGTTGATGGTTGTGTGAATATATCTCAGTCAATCTTTCAAAGTGAGTTTGTGCGTATTTCTGAGTGATGTAAAGATAGTCGATTTCATACTTCATATGCTCTTTTGCTTGCAAAAGAAGCAATTGTTGCTTCTAAAAGTGTCACACAGAGTGTGAGTTTACATGATGATGTTGCTCAAAGTACGGAAGATTACATATTGAATGAAGAATCTGACAAGCAATGTATCTGTCGATCCACCAGAAATAGGCTGCAGTCATTTTTATTAGATTCAGATACACATGATGCTGAAGCAGTTCTTCACCGCATAAAGGGATCAGAATCTTGACCAGAACAGGCAATTTGTTTAGGAAACTGGGAGAAGAAACATCTGTGCTTCAAATTCTAGAGGATAGTGATGCAGCAGAACAATTTTGCGAAGAGTTGGGCAGACCCGAGGCTTATATGCAGTTGCTCGACATGTATCTACAACCAAAGAACCAATGTACAAGGCTGTTGTACACCTGCTACATTGTCATGGAGAATTTTTGGATCCTCTGCAAGTTCTAGAGGAGTGAAAGCTGAGCCCAAATAAGGTTGTTGGAGAGTATTAATGCTGGTGGACAGTCTTAACCATTGTCACAGTGCGTTGGGAGAATATAGGTGCTGGACGTGGACAGCATGAGTCATCATTTGGCATACTACAGCAGGATTCGTTATATGGTATATGGACATCGATAGTCTTTGACAGCACGAATACATCTTTTTGCAGCTTGACTAATGAGTGAAATCATCAGATTTAAGTCTGATTCAGGTATTCTAGGGAGCAGTGGGCTAGTTGTCTTCCTATTTGTTGGGTACCCAATACACATGAGCAGCAAATTCTGTGTGAATACCTTCTTGGAGGCTATAGAACTTGTGGAGATTAATTCTCTACCTATCCTTAAATTCAGTCTACACTATGAATGTTGCACAAACTTGATACACACGACAGCATACAAAACTTAGAACTTTATATTGAGTTTGTGGATGAAAAATTCAAAAAATTAGAACAGACCTCACATACAAATTGTTTGACACGATGCACTTGAATAAAAACTGAAATTTTAAGGACAAAATAGGAAGGCATTCTTACAGTGCTTCTTAGTGGACAGCAGGATAGGTCATAATGGCAGGATTGTTCAGCAACACACAAGTTTGGAAGGATCTTGCTAAAGTGCAGCAACTATTAGCCCAGTTTCCACAACCGGATAAAAGGACTGAAATTCCCAGCATATATAATGAGTACAACACACTTCCTCTACAAGTTCAGAGAGATTTAACCTTCTCTAACTACTTGGACTTTCATCCAAAGTTTCAACGCAAACCTTTAATGGAAAGGAAGCAGTGTCAGGATTTGGCTCGAGATCTACTTGCACAAGATAGGTGCAGAAATTTATATGAAGAGTTTCCAGCTATCATTAATCAACCTATAAGTGAACAAAAAACTAAATCAGTTTTTGAAGAAAAACCTTATGAGGTTGCCATCGAAGCAAGAGATTGTAAAACAAATCTTGAACCCATGTATGAAGATGAGGCTAAAGAAGAGGCAACAAATATGCAGGTTACAGAATATGAGGAATCATGTGATTTCTTCAGCAGTGCATCACGTATGCATAATGATGAATTGGATGAACAATCTGAGAGTGCATTTCAAAAGGATAACAATAAGAAGCATGCCTTGCAGAGTCAGCTGAAAGTCAATAACAATGCTATTACGGCAGCTCTTGTTCACTAGGATAGCACTCACAAGATCATTGAGGATCTTTACAGGAAAAGCTCAGAAAGAGATAGGACAAGGTGATATAAGGATTGGATCTTATGTTGCAGATTTACAGGAGGTCAAAACAGCATTTGAGGTTTCAAAATCAGAATATCTATACTTACTGTCGAATCGTGACTACCTGCTACAGGTTGTAGAAATTTATTCTGAGCAGTTGAGAGCAAAAGGTGACGAGGCTAACAAGCTCAATAGAGAGCTTAATGTTGCTCAGGAAACATTGGAGCACACACGTCTTGCTCTTCAGGAAGCAAGAAATCAGATTGTTGCCTCTAGTCATTACAGGGAACACGACGACAGGGAGAGGTATGAATTCTTTCAGCAAGTGATTCAGCAACTCGATAGCATACAACAGACCTATGACTTGGATAGTTGTCCCAAAAGAGCTTTGGATCATCCAGAGTTCCTTAGTAAGTTGGATAACTTTCAAGCGATCGACAATTTCTTGCTTGAGATGGATGCCGATTTGATAATTGATAATCCTTTCTTCGAGATAGATGAGGAAGGTATTTCCTATCTCCATGATGAGGATGAGACTGATTGCAAGACTTGGGACCCTGGTTCAGTTACTACAGTTGGGTCTTGGTCACTAGATGGGAGTAATGAGGTGAGTTCAGTTGTTGAACATTTGGGTTTCTACATCAGCGGTTCAGAATGGGTTCACACGGCTGGGACTCCCCCACATTACCATACCGATTCATCCAGTGCTTGTGATAATTCTATCACCACATATTTTAGGCATGATGTTGATGATCGGATAGAGCTTATTCAGTACGGGGTTATTGAGCTTACTATGATGATTATGCTTGTTGGGGTGAATTTCTCACACCAAGGTGTACACTGTATGACTCCGGGTATCGAGAGACAGTTATGGAATCCTTATGCTAATTCAGGATTTCCAACAGAGTCGGTTAGTGCATCGCATATTGGCCACATTATATGGGATGTATTGGGTTTTTCATTCAGCCCACCTACGGAGAACTTCCTTTTCCGATTATTACAAAAGTGTGGGGTGAGTGATTGGTTTGGTACGCTTCCTTGCTTGAAGGTGGAAGCCTTGTCCGACAGTTTGGGTGCCCTGCCTCTTCAGTGCAGTTTCCAGTTTGGCCGACGGATCAGAGGGGCAGTGTTATGGCAGTTGGACATTTCTGGTGATTCATTCAGCATGAGCATAGGGCATCAGGATATTTCAGCCAACTGGGGAGATGGATGGCCCTTTTGGTTTCCCCCCGCATTTGACTGTACGGGTACTGGTGATCTCAGTTGGAGTGAGGTTCTTAGTTGGGTTGAGGACTTTCTCACATGCGATGGCGACACAGGGCAATTTGGTACAACTGATCCTGCAGTGATTTGGGGACATGACATGAGACTGGTTGTTGTTTTGTTGCTGCGTGAATGGTTTCACAGGTCAAGGCATAACTTATGTTTCAGTTTCCCACGACAGATTGGTGGAGCAGTTCCCCTGAGATTGGTTTGGGATCCAGGTATTAGGATCACCGTATGCAGGTACCAATTGGTTGAGGGCAAGCAATCTCCGGGAAGGGATGATTTGTAATGTCCCCTTTTCGGGGCACATTATTTGTGCCTTATAGTTATCCTTTCATCATGGTCCGGTGGGCTAACCGAGGTCTGGCAGAGGATCAAAGGGGTGTTTGGCCTAGGTGTTTTCAGTTTCGGGCCAATCGGATCAGTTTCCGCAGAGTTTCCAGGATGCTTACTATTTATAGTAAGTAGGAAAACTCAGTGTACTTGGCATTTCAGTAGTGGACTCGGAGCATCTCGCCGAGAGCTTTCCGGCAAGCTATAACACGTCTCCATCCGAGTTCGTTTGGTCTTCCATTTTAATGCCAGAAGATTCCTCACTTTATTTTATTATGTCACTTTATAACCAATGGTTATATTTATTTAAAAGTGACTTTAAATGAGAATATGAAAGGACAGAGAGGGGAAACTGAAGGGTCACATCCATTGCTTTAAAAGAAGGATTGAAGGCTCATTTGGAAATGCTTAATTTATGATATGATATTTTATCTCTTGGAGATATCAGGAAACTTCAGCTTTCGAATTCAGCCTTCAGGACGGAATCCCTTTTGGCTCAGAGGAGGATTGGACGTAGCCCCAGTTCCTCTCCGGTGCGGATTCACTGTAGAGTTCGCCATTGCATTCACAGGTTCTTTTCTGTTGATTGTCATTTTGCTCAATATTGTAGTTCAGATTTTGGATTGTGGAAATCCTATTCTTATTGTATTGTTGTTTTACGCAATAATATTTGCTGAGGTTTTATTGGGATATTTGCTGGATTACTGTTATCGAATCGATGATTTATTGCATGCATTTTAATGTTTAAATCTGTATGAGAAATACTGGTGAAAGTTTGGAAAGTGGCCGGTTAGGGTCGTTACAGTAAGTTACATTTTTTGTGTTGTTTTTTAAATTTTTTACATTAATGAATCATATTTTGGTTTCCATTTTGTTGTTTTAATCTTTACATTTGTTCCATTTTTTGTTGAAGAAAAACTTGAAAAGTAAGAAGCCCTGCTGCCCTAGTGTTTGATTTTTTTATTGTAGATGCTTTTTTTTTTTCATTTATGATATATTGCAGCAGCAACATAATCATAATGTCTCAGCCGGAGGGTAGTTCATCAACAGCTCAACCTAAATATTATCCACTTGCAAACCCTTCTTTCGTAGCAAGAGATAAGGCTTAGAGACATGCCATCCCCGGCCCAAGAAAAGGAGTAGTTATATGTTGGCATTGTCGTGTTCAATATAATGGGGGAGGTATTAACCGATTGAAATATCACCTTGCACATGTATCAAGGCATGATGTTAAGCCATGCCTAAAAGTCCCCGAAGATGTTAAACGTGAAATGCAAGCTCATTTAGAGTCATTTGAAGAGAAAAAAGAATTGAGAAAGAAGCAACTAGAAGAAATGGCAAGCATAGGTGGGGCTAGGGATACCTCTTCATCTCTTCATTCTCCATTAGCTCCATCTGGTAGTGGTACTGTGAGTGTGACACTTGGGCCTCGGATTCGTAAGAATAAATCCACACTAGATTCTATTTTTGTTCCACGAACGACTCTGGGTGCCCAACCATCGCTTTAGAGCATGGGTTGGAATAAGGAGAAGCATGAGGCTGCAAAAATGGCAATTGGAGATTTCTTTTTCTACAACAACCTTTCATTTAATGCTGCAAGGTACTACTTATTATTTTAATTTGTCTTATTTTTCTTGCTTATATTAATTTTTAAAGTTGAAAGTAAAACTTATTTGTATACTTAATACTTATTCTATTTCTATTTGTTTAACTTGTTTTAGATCTCCTTAATGGCAAATTGCGATGGATGTTGTTACTCTTTGTGGTTCGGGGTTTAAAGCCCCTAATGATGAGCTAAAAGGTCCTATTTTGACCCAAAAGGTGTCTGTTGTAAAAGTTGCAATTGAAGAGCAGTGTGAGGTATGGAGGAAGGGTTGCACCATCATGAGTGATGGTTGGACTGATAGAAGAAATAGAACACTGCTGAATTTTCTTGTCTCCTCATCAGGTAATTGTAGATAGCAAAACTTGTACTTAGAAGTTAGTAGTAGTAGTACTACTTACTAGTAGTAAAGT
>MU228094.1:1172249-1190950 GCA_018584345.1 Thuja plicata
ACTTTATACTTTCGCGATTTATGTAAAGTTGTAAACTTGTATATGTGTGCAAAGTAGCTTCTATTTATCTCAATTATTGTGTATTTGATGTTAATTGACTAAATGATGCATGAAAAATGCTTTAAATTCTTAAAAATCTTTGAATTTCTAGGGTTTTTCGATTTGCCAAGTCCGGCCGCCGAGGCCGAGTCCGAGGCCAATCCGACCTTGCCGAGTCCGAGGCGAGTCCGAGGCTTGTAACTATGATTGTAACAACTACTCACAATCACTTAATAAAATATGGAAATTAATGAGTAAACATAATCCAAAGACAACAGAGTCTAAAATTCATTTTTTTCCGTATCATATATAAAATGATTCTATAATCATTGCAATTTGTACAAATTCAATAACCGTACTTTGGCATAACTATAAAATGCAAACATTCTATGTTACAGTTACAAGCATGCGCATCAAGGAACCACAGTCAAAACCTGCAAGAGAATAATAAGCAGTATAGAAGAGTCATTTACTATTTCAATCAATATGTCACCAAATCAGTAATATATTAACACTTGCATTACAAACCCTCCTCCGTTTCTTATCCATAACATGAAGCAGGAGAGAGAGAGAGAGAGAGAGCATCATCAAGGTGATAGCCACCCTACCACGAAGCATTAGCTTCCCCACACTACTCTACTAGAGAAGCCCGACTTGTCACAAAGGATCTAACAACATATGGCAGCATGCATGATGGAATCTAGTTCACTAAGTTAATCACTATCAAGCTAGCATACGTATATGCTCAAGCAACACATGTTTATCCACTCATTCATTGAACATATTCATATGGAAGAGAATGTAAATCAATATGAGTTATGCACTCATGGACGTGAATCAATGATAATTAATGTTTACAACATAAAATGTCCCAATCATCTCACTATGATATTTGGACATTCAACTGGATAGATAAACAAAACCAGAAAACAAAGCTCGTAACTAGCATTCAATTCTTATGATTTTATAGCTTAGATAATGTACTTTCAAAGAAAAAAATCTATTGGTCAGTCCACTAGAGAGGAATAGTTAAACGTCAATTAGTCCATAAAGTAAGCTAATCTACATCACAAATACACTTCCATAACTCCACTCGTATTAAGTTATGGAAGATCTTACTTCATCCTCTTGGTTTAATTGCTCGTAAGTTATCACTCGATAAACATGAAGGCAATCCCCTGAAGGATTGTAACATATTTAATAAATTCCGCTCATGTATAACCATACTTTGAATAATAACAATAATCATTTAAATTCATGTGATTGCGACTTATAAATCAAAGAAAAGTTTATAATTTGCAAATTGCAGTAAAAAGGGAACGCATTCAAATGGTTATAACATCTTCATTGCTCAATAATAGGCAGTCAACCTTATTAGATAGGCAGTCAGGTGGTAATAGCTGGAAATTCATACAGAAAATAATATTGAATACGTTTGCAA
Source organism: Thuja plicata (assembly GCA_018584345.1). Lineage (NCBI taxonomy): Eukaryota > Viridiplantae > Streptophyta > Pinopsida > Cupressales > Cupressaceae > Thuja > Thuja plicata. Next base: position 1,173,730 of record MU228094.1, read on the forward strand.
TCTAAGGAAAAGAGAATTTCAATATACGGGAATGGAAGAAAAAATATATCCCTTAGACGGGAATGAAGATTAAATATTAATACTGGGCAACACGAAGGATATAATCTGCTCATTCATTCCAGCAACATTGGAGAATAATGGGAATTAATTCATGGAAGAGCTGCTCCAGGACTTTATGGGCCGCAAATAACACAGATATCTTGACAGGAAGAATATAAGAAAATGTTCCAAACTGTAGAGGAAGATGACTCATCATGACTGGTGTATGTTTCACGTATCATCGTATTTTGGGATATATTTCAGAACCATTAAAAATATATTTTATCATTATTCCCAGCATAATAAATATATATATGGAGTGATTTCTATCACAGTAGCATTAGTCTTGCATGGATAGAATCTAAACAACCACCATAAAACAACATTTCTACAAGTCATTGCCCATTGAATTGTAGATCAATATCTACCCCTCCGTAGTTGTAGATTGATTTATCCTATCAGAAATTGAAATATTATTATCTATTTGATGACATAGTAGATATAGTTACAACTATACATTCCTAATTTAAAAAAAAGCCACAATATATTAGAATTCTCAGAAGTCATATAGCAGTGGGCATCTCCAATTTTAAGTGCCAAATTTCAATCTTATTGATTGACTTGTCAAACGCCTCCTATAAATTTATACTTAAGAAGAATGTTCCGTCAAGTATTTAAATTAGATTGAAGATCCATTCAGCAATCAATAATAAAAGAACTGAGTACAAGTTGGATAGAAAGAAGTCTCTTGTGATAAAATGAGTCCCAAACCCCCTAGGAGCAGACACGGGACATTAAAGAGTGTGATCCAAAATGTTGACTGGATGCAAAAACTATCATGCAATCTAATCCAGAAATTCAGCGCTGACAAATTATCGATAGTGGAAATCTAATATCATTAATCAATGTCATTATTTCAAATCGAATGATGTTAAGTGCAATCTTCTAAGGAATGTTTTTTTTTCCAAATATAATGTGTTGGTGCCTAATGGATATAATTGGGTTTGGAATTGAGCTTTTACACCATCCACACTTCTTCTCTTATTCTTTTAATTTCAAGCAACAAATAGACTTTACAAGCTTTCTTCTGTTCCATTTTTTTTAGTTATTTAATTAACCTTTATTATAATACTTAATATTTCTTTGTTTATATTGCCACTGGATTTTTAGTGAAAAGTAGTCAATATTTCATTTCATTACCCATTAAAGCTTCAAGCCATAGAAAAAAAAAGTCATCTACCAAATTTGTAATATTTTACACTTGCAGATGGATTATACATGCATGCATAGATATATCTTTACAACGTCTTTCTCAGAAAAGAGACTTCCACTTACTTGTCTAGCTGCTGCAAGATTGACCTCGAGAATAGGCTGTGTTTCATACATTTCTTTACTAAGCAAACTCTTACCACTGTTGACATCAATTGAAACCAATGCCTCCGTTTGTTCAATGACCAAGTATCCTCCATTAGAAATGTTTACTCTACACCAAAAGAAAAAAGAAAAAGAAAAAATAAATAAAACACTACTATAAATCAAAACTAGTAAAGGAAATATGTGTGCATCCAAAGTGAGGCAAACAACCAAAGATTCATTTTTTTACAAACTAAATATCTAAGCAGGAAAAACTAAAATTTCCAATGTAAATATGTCCATTAGATAATATGCAAGCAGTTGAAAGGACACGAAATCAAAGTAAGAACAATAATAGCAAGAAGATTAATCAATTGGCAATGTGGTTCCTCAAATTCAGAGAAGACCCAGAATATCTGAAAATCAGCAAGAACTGGCTAATGATTAAAACATCTTGAATTCAACAAATATAAAGCTATAACAAATCAAAAGAACTATAAAGATATAATAAAAATAAATTCTGTCAAATACAGCATGAAAGGTTTGGAAATAGGTCAAATCTTATTTCTAATTGATCACCAACTGAAATATAAAATGCAATTATAAATACACCTTTTGCAATAATTCCCAGTGTAGTGAGGCACCCCGGATGTGAAACTTTTGCTAAGTCTGATTTCTGCTGGTAATTCTGATTCTACTAGTAATTTTGTTTTTTTTGTTTTTTTTTAAGAGGTTTTTTCAATTTTTTTTGTTTCTAAATTTTAAAAATATATTGAATACAATGCTATTTGAAATAATACAATGATGAATAACTGCTGATTATTATAATTCACCTCCTAACTAAGCTAATGCTGATAATGACAAGAAATACTGATTTTATTCAAATTTTCAGAGCAAACACTGACCGTACCAGGCAAATTTGAGTTGGATCCAATGCCCAGAAGCAATGATGATACAACACTCTTGATTTTCTCCAACGATCCAAGGTGATTTCAGTCTAATAATTCTGATTTATTCAACTTCACCTGCTGCAACTGCTGCTGCCTCTACACGCCTAGATCTGATGGTGGTGACTTCAAATTCGAATGCATATCTGATTTTTAAGCTCCCACGCCCAGGCTGAAGCTGTACGGCTGACCCAATCAGTCTGAAAATGCTGTAAAAACGCTGATTTCTACTGCAGACCCTCTGGAACATACTGTTCTACTTCAGCAATCAAGAAATGTATACAAAATCTGCCCTGCAAATGCTGGACATCCAATCTGGAAGTCTCTAGAAGTTGATTCTATGATGTACAGCTGAGCTAGGGATTTGAAAATGATAGATGATGCTTGTTAAACTCTGATCTGTAAATATGTGATTGATAGCTGCCTTTCCAAATTCTGATCTGAACAATTTACTCACAAGTTGGGCCATATACAAATATCCTGCCTGTAGAACTTTGCTTGTAGAAGCCCTTGGGTGATCTCACACATCTGAAGGCTTCCAAACCTCTGAGAGTTTTCGTTCTCAGAAACAGATCTGCTGAAAAACAGATCTGCTGAAAAAGCCCTTGCAAGAACTCTCTATACAAAGCTGATGTAAGAAATGATTTCTAGATGCCTCTAGTTTGCCTCCAACTCCCCTTTTTACTCATCTTCTATTTCCCTGCAAGAAGTTCGAATGACTTCTAGGGCTTCTTTTATTTTTAATAAACATAAATAATGTTTTAATTTATTAAATCCCTCCTAGTGGTTGACCTCATGAGGGGGTATTCATCTTGGCCCCAAAAATCACCTTTTTAAGTTATAATATGCAAATGAGCCTAGGAAAATGGGCCAATATTTCAATTACTTATTATATCATATAGTGATTATAATAATCACTTTTAATATTAATTTATTAAGCCAAACATAGGAAATAATTAAATTATTCCCAAATTATTTGTAGCTCGCTCATTTGGACCCCAATCTGAATTCCATCTGATGCCTCATGTCCAATGATGATGTCTGACAACTACAAGCTAACTGGCAATCCCTTCCTAAAATTTAGGAACTCTCCTAAAAAATAGGAACTGTGCCAAAAGCCTCTCGGACTGATCCCGGGGGTCTCTTGGTGTGTCCTTGCAAAATCCCAGGTCATCCCTAAAAAATAGGGATTACTCCTGAAATCTAGGAGACTGCCTAGAACTGGTCAAACTGGCTCTCAAAGCCCTAATATGTCGTCACAAGCCCCTAACTATACAATCTGCTGGCCTACAGGAACCAACTGATAGGCCAACCTCATCTGCCAACTGTCCTTCTTAAGGAGGGGACATTACACCCAACATGTCTAAAAATGTTCATAATGTTCTTTAAAATTTGGAATTTATCTTTATTAACTTTGTAGAATTGGTACATCCATTCCTTAATAACTATCTGTTTGCAAGCTTTATGGGTCTATAGTTCACATGATGAACAAGATTTGAGCTGCACTACTTTCCTTTTAGTATACAATCAATGAATGTCAGCCCACAAGATGGGAATCTAATGCAATGACTGATTTGATTTAAATGAGAATCCTTGAAGATATCAATTTCTCAGCAAAATAATATTCTAGATGTATGAAGCAAAATAATCTCATGTGCCCAGAACGGCCTGAATTGTAAAATGTCCAAAAGACAATTCAACACAAGCTATTTCAGAAGAAATGTGGCTTTTAATGATACAGAAAGTAACATTACTTCAAAAATTGATATATAAGTTTAGTGTTTGCTAAAGAAATATGGGGAAGAGCACCTACCAACAAAATATGTAAACCACTGGTAAAATCTTAAAAAGGATAGGAACTATTAGTAAGTTAGTGAATCATTAGCAGATACAGATCAGAAAATCCAGCAGCATCAGAGAAAGAAGATTCTGCCAATATTTTTTAAAAAGCGTTCTTTTTAAATGGGAAAGACATTCTCTTTACCCATTTTGGTTTAAGGCTGCGACTGGACGAATTAATGTCACCAAAAGAACTCTAACCGGGAAATTTGCCCAAAATAGATAATAAAGTAGATCATTTTCAAAGCAACAAGATTGCGCTCAATCAATTATATTGGAATCTATAAAGTTCAAATTAAGATATTCTGAGAACTGCTCAAATAAATTGATGTTGCCTCTTATACATGTTAAGCAGAATTAAAGTAAAAAAGTACTAAGTAATCAACTAAACCAAAGTATAAGGCAGATGAGTCTATTTATGAGTATAGAGCATTATTAGTCACTAAGAATTATAGTCAGCAGAAAAGCATTGAATAGGAAGAGAATTTGTGTCTACTGCAAAAATGTGACACTGCTTGCATAATTATTCACTCAGCAGCACAAAATAGATGGACGCTTCACCAAATGGAGGTTAAGAATGCCTTCTCAATGCTAATTTTCAAGAAGTTAAAATGTAACAGCAACAAGGACTTGCAGTCGAATAACATGAATCAAAATCTATAGGTTTCTATTCAAGGATGGATAAATATCTCATATATGTTGCTTTTTGTAGAAGATATTATAGCATTACCTTGTATGGTTGACTACAAGTTAATCACAAAGAGATTACGCTCATTCATGTGGATCATCTTGTAATGACCCAAACCGGGTCTTTTCCAAAATTTTCACAAATATATCTCATGCAGATTTAAACAAATACATTCAAATTAAGAATTTCTGGATTTAATTGTGTTATGAATTTTTGCATCCAGATCCAGAAATTCTTAATTTGTTATTATCATGGATTGTGCAAATCTCTTCTCTTTGATTAAATACATTCATGCAATAAATCATGGATTCAACAGTAATAAACCAGCAATATATATTCCATTCAAACCCTGAGCAACATTATTGCATTATACAACAGCAATACAATAACAGAGGGATTCCTCACAATCCAAATCCAAACTACAATATGCAACAAAATCTCAAATAACAGAAAAGATCCTGGAAATGCAATGGTGAACTCTGTTGTGAATCCACCCCTGAGATGAACTGGGTTTCCGTCCAATCCACCGAGAAAGCCTGAAGGTTTCCGTCCTCAGGTTTCAGAATCGAAACCTGAAGCTCTTTGGATTCTCCAAGAGAAATAAATTCATAAAACTAAGCATGATCAATGAGACTCCAAGCCTTCTTTTAAGGCTGCAACTGTGACTTCAGTTTCCCCACTTTGTCTCTTCATATTCCACTTAAAGTCACTTTTTAAATAATTATAACCGTTGAGTTATAAAGTGACATAATAAAATAAAGTAAGAAATCTTTTGGCATTAAAACGGTGTGCCAAATGAGCTCGGATGAAGACGTGTGATAGCTTGCCAGAAAGCTAACGGCGAGACGCTCCAAGTCCACTTCTGAAATGCCAGGAAAACTGAGTTCTGCCGACTTACTCTAAATAGTAAGCACCCTAGAAACCTTGTGGAAACTGCTCTGATTGGCCTGGAACTGAAAATGTCTAGGCCAAACATCCCTCTGATCACCTGCCAAGCCTCGGTTATCCCACCGGACCATGATGAAAGGGCTAACTATAAGGCACGAAATAATGTGCCCCAAAAGGGGACATTAGAAATCATCCCTTCCCGGAGATTGCTTGCCCTCAAGCAATCGGTATCTGCATGTTGTGATCATAATACCTGGATCCCAAACCAACCTCAAGGAAGCTGCTCCACCAATCTGTCGTGTGAAACTAAAACAGATATTATGCCCTGACCTGTGAAGCCATTCACACAGCAACAAAACAGCAACCAGTCTAATGCCAGGATCCCAAATTACTGCAGGATCAGTCGTACCAATCTGCCCTGTGTTGCCATCATCTGTGAGAAAGTCCTCGACCAAATTGAGAACCTCACTCCAGCTGAGATCACCAGCACCTCTACAGTCAAATGCAGGGGGAAACCAAACCTCACACCAATCGGCTCCCTGAATAAATACCACCCGCAAGTATGTCCCTCCTGGATCCCATAAGCAAAAGGGCCATCCATCTCCCCCGCTGGCTGAAATATCCTGACGCCCTATGCCCATACTGAGTGAATCACCAGAAATGTCAAACTGCCATAACACTGCCTCTCTAGTCCGTCGCCCGAACTGGAAATTGTACTGAAGAGGCAAGGTACCCAGACTGTCGAACAAGGCTTCCACCTGCAAGCAAGGAAGCGTATCAAACCAATCACTCACCCCACACCTCTGCAATAATCGGAAAATAAAGTTCTCCGTAGGTGGGCTGAATGGAAAATAGAATGCATCCCATACAATGTGGCCAACATGCGATGCACTAACCAACTCTACTGGAATTCTTGAATCAGCAGAAGGATTCCATAACTGTCTCTCAATACCTGGAGTTGTACAATGTACACCATGGTGTGAAAAATTCACCCCAACAAGCATAATCATCATACCAAGCTCGATAACCCCGTACTGAATAAGCTCTACCCGATCATCATCATCATGCCTAAAATATGTGGTGATAGAATTACCATAAGCACTGGATGAATCAGTATGATAATGTAGAGGAGTCGCGGTTGTGTGGAAAGAGGAATGAACCAAGGGATGCTCGCCAACACGAGACATCTCACCATCAACAAGAGGTAGTGCGAGGAAAGGTATATCACCCATCATGCCACAAGACATAACTGCCCATCTTGGACTGCTGGTGTAAAAACCACACTACTCAGCAACTGAGCTCATCTCACTACTCCAATCTGGTGACCAAGACTCACCTCTAATAACTGAACCTGGGTCCCAAATCCTGTAATCAACCTCATCCTCGTCATGGGGATAGGAAATACCTTCCTCATCTAGCTCAAAGAAAGGATTATCAAATGTCAAATCAGCATCCATTTCAAACAAGGAATTGTCAACCGCCTGAAAGTTATCTAACTCATAAAGAAACTCTAGATGATCCAAAGATCTTTTGGGACAGCTATCCAAGTCATAGGTCTGTTGTATGTTATCAAGTTCTTGTATCACCTCCTGAAAGAATTCGGACCTTTCCCTGTCATCCTGTTCCCTGTACTGGCTACTGGCAACAATCTGATTTCTTGCTTCCTGAAGAGCAATTCGTGTGTGTTCCAATGTACCCTGAGTAACACTAAGCTCTCTATTGAGCTTATTAACCTCATCCTCCTTTTCCCTCAATTGCTCAGCATACTTTCCAGCAACCTGTAACAGGTAGTCGCGGTCTGAAAGTAAACACAGATATCCTGATTTCCAATCCTCAAAAGTTGTTTTGACCCCCTGTAAATCGGCAACATAAGATCCAATCCCTATACCACCTTGTCCTTTCTCCTTCTGAACTTTCCTGTAAAGATCCTCAATAATATGGTGAGCGCTATCATGGTGAACAAGAGCTGCAATAATAGCATCGTTATTGACTTTCAGCTGACTTTTCAAGGCATGCTCCTCCTCAATGTCATTTTGGGATCCATTATCTGATGGGTCATCCAAATCAGCATTATATATAAGTGAGGTGTTGCTAAAGAAGTCACATGACTCCTCATTACATGAATCGCTAAAGACATCCAACTGGTGGTCACGATCTTTAACCATATCTTTTCCATCTTCTTTTTGATCAAGTGTAGGTTGAGAATCAATGGAAGTTGGTTGCTCTTCTCTAGTAAACCATCCTGTAACCTTTAGATTTGCTGCCTCTTCTTTAGCCTCTTCTTCCTGCATTGATTCAATATCTATTTTACAGTCTCCTGCTTTGATGACAGCTTCATAAGGCTTTTCTTCAATAATTGGTATGTTTTTTGTTCACATATGGGGTGATTAATGGTAGCTGCAAACTCTTCATATAAATTTCTGCACCTATCTTGTGCAAGAAGATCTCGAACCAAATCCTGACACTGCTTCCTTTCCATTAAAGTCTTGTGTTGAAGCTTTGGATGAAAGTCCATGAAACTAAAGAAGGTTAAATCTCTCTGAACCTGTGGAGGAAGTGTGTTATACTCATCATACATGCGTAGTATTTATGTCCTTATAATAGGTTGTGAAATCTGGGCTAACTGTTGTTGTACCTTAACAAGATCCTTCAAGACCTTTTCCAAACCATGCATCTTCCCCCTAGCTAGATTCTACTTGTCTCTGCAAGTGAATGTATTTTACCACCGTCCCTGCTGAAGTAAGAAGGGTAGATGAATATGACTGCTTCACCTGTCTACTATCTTTTGACAGGAAGTATGTCTTTATCTATTGACTCTATTGTTAAGACCTACTGTTAATTTGTAACCACCTTGTATATAATAGAGTTGGGTGATGGAATGTTGTATCCAGAAGGAACAATGAAATAATTCACCAAGATGTTGCTAGCAGGAGGCTATTCTTGGTAAGAACAATCAGACTATGAATATATAAGATTCATAATGTGAGCTGCCCAAATAAAAACTGCAGAAATGACACTCCCAAGTAGGCAATGAAGACTCCACAGCTTCAACTACTCTGAATTTCAAGAAGAATTGTCTGAAACTGTCACCGTGTCTTCTCTTGACAATGAAATCTTTAAGCCCAACTCTCACAAATTGCAGCTTCCAAACTTGACCTCTAACTGCAGAATAGATTACTAAGTATCTATTTACATGAGAAAAGCTTGTACACTAATTTGCTAGTTTGGGTTTAGGTCCAAGCTTCAAGTATGTTGTATCCATACAAAATATTCATATTGACTCAAATGGCAAGTATAAAAATTGTCATTTTTCACTTTTAATTTTCATTTACGAGGCCTTCCTGCCACTGGCAAAAATCAAATTATAATTAAAAGGTGAGAACTGAAAAGTATGCCCTCTGAATGAGGAAGTCCAAGTCTACAAAAGAAGACAATTAGAGCAAGCTTCTCAGCATCTTGATGACAGGTAAATCATTCAAGGATCATCAATTTTTCAAGTATCAGCACACTTTATCATGAACACAATCTAGGTACACAACATTGAATTGCACAAGTCTTCAAGGAAGGGATGAAACTCGAGTCATTAAGATTGGTCATCAACTTTCAAGCTTTATTCAAAGGATCTGTCATCGTCATGTTAGAATTGGTCCAGAGCCAAATGTTAGATTGGCTATTTTCAGCTAACAGTCTTAAAATTTAATCATATTCTAAGAAATCTACATCTAGAACTACTATTTATAGATTGACTATTTTTACACCACCACCTAGGAGTAGTATTTTTGTTTATAGTAATCCTTACTAGACATCTATTCGAAGATTTCGTGGTTTACGTATTTTGTGGACCAAAACTGTATAATAAGCTTGCTTTGTGTGCAAGCCAACTATTCATAGCAATAAAATTTTAGCTAGTTTTTCTATTATTTTCTGACACAAAGCACTTAGATTTTCATGGAAGAGCAATTTTATGCCTACATGTTGCTTAAATTGGTGTTCAAAACATTTTGAGAAATTTTGTGAATGTATGTTTAAATAAACTGAATTACATTGTAGAATTTGCAGGCTTTATATTGCAAGTTTCACAAAATTTGGTGACAGCAGCTTTGTACTCACTCACTCAAATGCAATTTACCTAGCCACATCTCTTCCCAATTCAATCAATGTGTTGAACTCACACTTTTAAGTCTACTTTTAGCTAGAAAGACTGGAAATTTGATAGCAGGTTAGGCTGTTTTTCTCCAAGAAAAGGCGTTCAAAATCTCTCATTTCGAGTAGAAATGTAATTTCCCCATTTCACACAATATTGTTTATGAGCTTCTGGCCAATTTCCATGTTTTCTTGTAAGCTTCTTGGTGTGCTTAGGGGAAACCCAAACTTCATACAAGATGCAGGTTCAGTATTTTAGATTTTTAGTTGGTAGCATTGAACTCAGTTGGCATTATGGATCGTAGTGATGCTTTCAAAAGCGTTTTCGAATTCACAACAAACTATTGGAGAGACGTCTATTTTTAGTAAATCTCCAAGTTGGTACCAGTCTTCATCCCATTGCCTCAATAACATCTCGACATGCTCAGATTTGGTTTTTGTTGCCTCGTCAATGCTTTCCACAACTCGGATGGGAGTATTTAAAAATGCACTTAATTTTAAATGTTTTATGTTACTGTGGGCATACAAATCTTTTAAGTACATCATCTGGTTTAAAATGGCCTTTTCAAGAAACTATAACTCATAGAGACTGCAAAGGCCTACTGATGAGGTCTGACCTCTTCATTTGCATCCATGCCACCATGACCAACTTTAAAGAGTGCCACAAAATATCACATTAAAACTCAGGAAGAAGTTATCTAACCAAATTCAACACCTCCAAAGTTCAAATCGGGATTTAGGATAAGTGTGAACACCTCAATCACGTCTTAAACTATATCATCTATTCACATGTCATACTGAAGTATATCACTGTCAGGAGCAACTGTCTAAACAAATTGTAAATTAAGGAGCAAAATCAAGCTTCTTAAACAAAAACTCAAATTACACCTATGGCTCTACTATTTTGCTGTGATTCTATATTTTGGTGGTTGTGTCAAGTATTTTTACACTTCAGTGTGCTATAAATACAATGTGCTGCTGAAAGTATTTGCTAGATGTTATAAGTAGTTTGGATGATATTTTTATATTGAGTATCTGCGACAACTTTGTGTTTGCAAAGCCTTAAAACGTCCTTTGCAATGTTTCCCAGACCTTGTTGCGAAACCAGACCTAGCAAATAATGCAATACATTTATAATCATAACCTTCCCGAAAATTAACATCGGAATTATTGACCCACCCAAAGAATAACAGTAACAGATTCTCGGCCATAACTACAAGGAGATGACAAAAATTTGACATGCCAAGAAGAACAGGTAAACAGATTGATTAAAATGTTTTGTCTTTACCTATTACATTGAACTCAATTTAAGATTTGGACCTTAGGTAAAAATATAGAGCAGAGAAGCTACAACTCAAAAAAATAACTACCAGTTCTAGAAGGTTGCAAGTTATGAACATGTACATGAACCATTGTTTCTTATAAAACCAGAAACAAATGTTTAATGAAATCATAATCAACAACCACCTCTTGCATAGAAGATTGTCAATTTCAGTTTCCACGCCAAATTCATCGAAAATTAAATTCTTTCCTGAATATAGCTCAACTCTGCTGACAAGACTAGGAGCAAACTCTTGCAAATAACTAGTTACCTGCAAATGGCATTTCCACTTCAAAACCCAAATATGTTTCCTTAAATAATTCCAAAATTGGTAGAACATATTCTTTTAGCATATTAAGGAAAATGGCAATAACACAATTAATAATTCAATATAAAACTAAATAAAACAATCACTGTACCTCATGGTAGGTATGTGGAGAATCAACCACCATTCTTTGGACCTGGTAAGAGAAGCAGCTTTAGAAGTTCCATGTGTCACAGAACTTTACATAGGTACATTAACAAATAGCATTATGATACTTCGATTCAGATTTTATAATAACCTTTTACAGTCAGGCCAAACAAATAAGAAATTTTACCTCTTCATTAAAATAATTTTGTACAACAGAAAGTGTTTGGCCCATAGTTCTATGTAAAATTACTGGAACTGCACCTTCAACACCCTCTGTTGCAGCTAGACTTGTAGATTTTGCACATGTGACTATCTCATTCCATGTTTCCATCAACCCTGTGAAATCTTTAAGAAGTTCCTCATAAGAGTGACCAGCAGCAACAGTCCGCATAATCAAACCACAGTCAGAAGGCTTCAATGTCTGACCAATCTGTGTTAACCTTTTGCGCTCAAGTCCAGATATCTTCTGAGAAACACCAACTGTGTTACCTCCTGGCAACAGTGCCTGAAATCAGATAAAAAACTACACACAATATAAGACCTTGATGGAACCCATATGGACAAAACCAACATCGACCATTTTTTATTTTAGAAAATTTTATCTGTACCTTCTTTAATGTGTTATGTCGTACAACTGAAAAATTCTATAGAATTACTCCCTCCCCAGACTAGAACTGCAGTTGGACTTATTTTTGTCAGAAAGCTAAACTTTCTCCTACCACTTGCTAGTTAAAAATCAACGGATCATCGTCCCAAGTCAAACTCCTTTATTTAAATTCATAACTTGGGAGCTTTTGGAATGCTTCTTAATATCTTTATAGCAAACAAGGCAGTTCAACAAAATTATATATGTTCAAAAATTAAAATATTTAATATAAAGTTTGCTACTATCAATATTTTTATTCATGAAAATAATTTTTCACAGAATTAATGGTTGACCGATAAAATTGGCAGCACTGAACAGTATTGTAATGTTCATCCAAGGGAAAACTATTTACAAAGAGATTTTGTTGGTTAAAGCAGAGAACTGACCAAGTACACAAAACTGCATCTATTATTAACAATAATAATACGGAATATTATTATTAATTATGATGAGGATTATTTTATATTTATTTATTTAGCAAATTCCCATTATTACATCATTTTCTCAGGACTTCAAGCCAACAAACTCTGCAAAGCTTTGAAATTTACTACAGCAAGAGATTTGATGAAAATATTTGCACACTGCTCTTGAGTGAAATAGTATTGGGGCTGAATATTCTGTTGTTGCACAAGCTAGCAAATGTAATGGCACCAAACCTCAATGTGTTTAGTGCACTCATGAAAAACACGATAAAAAAATGCTTCAATGCTCCCTGATTGTTGCAAAACAAAACTACAGGTTGTTTCTACGGCACACTCATTCTTGTCGAGATGCAACATAACCATATTGCTTCACAAATAGCTCCACATATCCATGATATTTTCCTTCTATGGTAGACCAAGCAATAGTGGTTTGCTTTCTACTCCCCTATGATATCATTCCAGATCCCAGAAAAAACACAAATCCTGAAGTAAACTTACTATCATCCAAAGAATCTGCATCTATGCATCCTTGCAAAGAAAAATGTGTGCTCTATTTACATTCTATGACATGCTACATTTTACCATGGATGTATCTCAAAAACTCACTTTCTTGCTTTCCAATGTGGAAACATAGGTTGTTACATAAACCTTGAAAGATAACTCATAGCATAGTTGATACTTGGCATGGTGTAGATCAAGTAAATATGACTCCCAAAAAGCTAGCAACAAAAAGTAGCATTCATCTGAGGTGATAAATTATGTTTGGAAAATTGAATCCTGTCTCCCTTACGGTTGACATGGGCTTGCAGTCTTCCATCTTAAAATTTCTTGAGCAATGTCTTGGAATGATTCCTCTAAGATACAGAAATCTTATTCTTCCTTTGCCATACTTTGAGACAATAATGTAGAAGCCCAAAATCTGTCATGTCAAACAATCATTTGAGATCATTCTTCATTGCTGCAATCATTTATTAAAAACACCCAATGATGACCAAATTGTTGACATATATCAAAATCATAATTTTCATCATATGGGTTCCTAGTGAGTTTGTATTTGAGAAGATGCTCATCAATCTAATCACCAAGCTCCAGTAAACTGTTTGAAAGTTTGAACCCATAAAGGGATTCACACCTCTGCACATTTTCTGTTGATGCCAAAGTGCAATATACTCTTCAAGTCAAGTCATACAAAGTCCCTTGAGATCTGTATTGAGGAAAGTGTTGCCTCTCCAACCTGCTTTCAGCAATTCCAAAGGAGTTGTGAATTCCTGTGATCAGTACTGAAAAGATGGGCCAATGAATGAGAAATAATTAGATCTCTTACACTTCAGGATTTCCAAAACCAGGGGGGTTAGACCTACCAATATTCAATGGATTACAAATTTGACAAAACCATTTAACACAATGACTAGTAGATAAATTGTTCATGCATACAAGGCAAGGCCTCACACATCCCTACACACCCCTTGTAGCCAAGGCATTAACAGGTAAAAAAGGAAAAAGAAAATGTGCATCAACAAAGTTTTCTTCTTTATAAAGGAATGAGTTGGGAGGCTTCCTACAGACTGACCTGTACCTATTCAAGGGATATACAGTCACCAAGTATTGTCACCACTCTACAATGACAACATTTCTAGTGGCTCAGAAAATGTTTCACTTCCCTACATTGACTATTATTTCTTTACAATAGCTTGAACCTAGAAATGCAATTTGACTGCAAGATTCTACTTAATAATCACTCTTCAGATTCTACAAACTCTACTTGATTTCTGGAAAGATTTCTCACTCTCCTTGAAAGAATACTAACCAGAACAACAAGTCCTATAAAAACTATATAGGTAAAGATCTTTCACCCTTTTTTAAAGGTTACTTCCCTTCAAGAACTAACAATGTAAAAAGCAGACAATTATACAATCAAACCCTCATTCATACAAAAAACCAGAAAATTGAAATAAGTATGACAGTAGAACGACTAGAGAATAATAAAATATTAGTGTTTCCTCAAATAGGTGTCAATATAGTGCACTGTGCCGAGGTTCATTTCCTTCACTTTCTAGCCATTACAAACGAAAAAATTCATCGCTTTGTAGAAAAAATTGCAAAGATAGTCCCCCATGGATGGGTGACACATCAGATGATCAATTGCCAAAAAATGACCAACCTCTTGCACCACTTCCCAATATCATCAAGCCCATCAGGCATTACAATTTCAGCTGCTAGAATAATGACAATATCGCTGATTTTCTCTTTCCATCGCTGAATGTGAATCTGCACCTTCATGGTGAATTAGTTGCCTCTACGTAGGAGAAAATCTGATTCAACCATTGTAGGAACTCCACGGATCATTAATTGTTATGGGGATGCCAAACAACCCTAAGAATTGCCAATCGAATGCATGTTTTGAGCCTGAAAGAGTGTTGGTGCAGCAGCTAGCCTCCTCAAATCTATTTGACTTTATTGCTACCATTGATTTTAATAAGCAAATAAGATCGATGGCTATCACACATCACAACATCAGAAATAGTACATATTTAAATAAACCACAATACAAAGAGCCCTAAAAATTAAAAGACGGGTTAGCCTTTATATTTTGGCCTTTACATCTAGTCCCACTAGCAAAGTAACCTGTATACTTCAGCGGACCAGTTCAGCCAATAGGAACATTGCATTTATCAAGGCATTAGACAAATAACCAAGTGGCTGACATGTGGCCCGATCATATCATGGTATTCTACCATGCCTTTTGACAACTAAGCCATAGAATGCAATAATATTTCACCTTTACCTCTCATCGCACATCACACATATGAATGAGGGAGCCGCATTCAAAAACATCATGCGAAGAGTCTCAATGATGCAATAAGAAACTGCCATCCTATATAATATTACCCAACATAAAAACCAGATCAGCATTTACGTCAAAAAAGACAGCCATTGCACATCACAGGAGTCAAAGTGGGGTCGACACTGAAAACCACAATGTGAGGGAGATGTCCAATGTGATAAAATACAACCAATTGTCCCGGGCTAAAAAGATTATAGTACTTACTCTGGGGTCCCTCATACTTATGGATACTATTATGATCTTATCAGACCCACTGTTTTCTATGGTTCAGTTGTGTGGGGTCCCTCTCTGTTGGATTCCGATTGGGCTTCTGCTGAGCAAGTTCAAATTCTCCTTCTCCGGGACATCATTAGGTGCAAACAGTCCATTCCACACATCATTCTCGCAGAGTTTGGGGCTCGTCCTTCTAGCCTTGAGACCATATTCAATTTGGTTTGGTTCCTTCATCACCTTCGGGGTTTTGTTGACTTGGTCGAGGGACGTCACAGGTATCCTTTCCTCGCTTACTGCTCTTCGGAGTCTATTGCAACTTTGGGATCCTCCGTTCGGGCTTGGGGATGGTTAGTTGAGACTTCGGACCTCCTTGGATCTATTAGGATTGGGATGGATCGTCTACCCCCCTTCCAGTACTCTCTCAATGCCCCCCTCATCTTCTTCCTTCCCAGCGGGAGTTGAACAGGTGTCTCAGAGATGATATCTACAGGCAGCTTATCCACACCATCTGGGTCAACACCCACAAGGGCCTTCGGCCTAAGAGGGCCTTATACGCGGAGCACACTCTGTAGTTGAAGGACAGACTCATTGTTCGCCCTTCCTACTTATCCCACCACTGGTCGCACTCCCTCTGAATCCTCCTTGGTTCCATCATAGTGGGTTCTCATCGACTCTATTCTGAGACCAACGATCAGATTGACAAAGAACGTAGGACTTGTCAGCTTTGCAGTATTGGGGAGGTTGAGTCTAAGTTGCATTTTATCTTCCGTTGCCTTTATACTACAAGATTAGAGGGAGGTTTTACTATCTCTTCAGGGAGGCACAGTCGCTCTCCACCTTCTTCAGTTACACAAACGAGAGGTGCCTTACTCTTTATCTTCAGAAAGTCGTTACGCACCGCACGCTCCAACTCCAGCATCCTGCAAGGCCTCAATCCTGTCAGCTCATCACCTCCTTCACCGGGCTTCACTCAGCGCGCGGCACCAAGCATAAGCTTGTTACTGCCCCTTGTCCTAGGTCTGTGAGGCCCAGGACGGGTTCTTACCAGAGGCAATCTTTATCTTCCAGGACTACCCAAAGGCGGCTCAGAGCTCCGTCTTACCCTCTGGTTTATCCTCCTGTGCTGAAGTTCTTCGCTGTTGTTCAGGATTCTTAGTGGGGCTCTGGAAGTTCCCCTCACCCCACCTTGTTTTGCTTTGTTTTGTTCCTGTTCTTGTTGCTTCTTTCAGACGTTGTTTAGTATCTGTTGATGTGAGTTTTGTACCACTACATAACATATAGGACTAAATGCTTGATACAGGGTATCAAACACTCAACCCTCTCTTGAAAAGCATATACTCACAAAGGACGTGAGGAAACACTCCAAGGTTCTTTACCTGTGGATCCTAACTCAGTTACAATGATGTGATTTGCTGGTAATCACGTCGGTGGGCTTACGTTGTTCATTCAAGGACATTGGATTCTG
>MU228094.1:1193718-1217863 GCA_018584345.1 Thuja plicata
ATGTTTGATGTGCTCCAACAGCTAAGGAAAAGGGGCGGAGATCCATGACACCATGGACATGGTGTCCATGGTGGTGGCGGAATCCGCCACTACCATGGACATCAGGTCCATGCTGTCTTAAACATACGAAGCTTTCCTCTCCTTTAAACATTCAACTTCACACACCAAATGCTTTTCAAAATCTCTTTCACCATGCACTCAAACTAACACATTCAGCCAAGAATTCAATCTCTCAACAGCTAGGAGAGGAGGCGGAATTTCATCACACCATGGACATGGTGTCCATGGTGGTGGCGGAATCCGCCACTACTATGGACATCAGGTCCATGTTGTAAGTTCATGTTTCAAATTCATGCTTCAAGTTCAGATTTCAAATTCAGATTTCAAGCATTTGCAAAAATTTCAGAGGGGGTCCCCATTTGCAATGGGGCGATGTTGTGAAAACCTCACAACAGTATCCTTGTTGTAGGTTGGCCCCCTTTGTTTCTCTCGGCAATCCCTTTGACCCTTTATAGTCGTTTGTTGGACATTAATAGATATATCTTTATCTTTATCTGCAAAGTGCACACATAAGCTTTTACAAGCCAATCATAAACTGTCGATTCAACATAGCACCACATAAACTAGCATGCACAATTCCTAACCAGGGACACATCAAATATCATCAACTTATTGTTTTAATAAGTCTTCAAGTGAAAAGTTTGATGTAATAGCAACTTGCCACGTGTCTCTTACACCATATAATACTTGTCAACTAGAAACTAAGGCAGCAAAAGCCATCCCAAATCGTGGGAATGGAAGGCAGGTCCACACTTAAAGCCACAATGTCAAGAGACTGCACGATGCAATAAGACTCTACCACTTATATGCCACCAAAGAAAATACCGCCAAGATGGAACCCAAGTCAATATACCTAGAAATAAAAAATGTCATCGCACATCACAAGAAAGACATCCCAGACCACAAATGTGGAGGAACTATGCAATGCAATAGGAAATTTCCACTTGGATGCAACATAGCACATATGCTAGAAATGTACAAAGCCATCACACATATTAGAGTAGGCTCTACGGTCAAAACTACAATTTGATGGAACTACATGATGCAATAGGGTATGGCTTAATATCACAAACTGACAATACGTTTTGTACCTTCTCACTGATATGTATGTAGAAGTATTAATAGACCATCCAAAGGATGTAAAATCAACCAAAGGACAACGCCACATCATATGAATTATCAAGTAACTCCTAACTCCATAACACATGATGCACAATCACTGGTTTTTTATCTATACAAAAGGCTTCAAACTAACACTGTGATGCTAAGGGTCCTCACAATGCAATAAGAAATTGACGTATGGAATTCTAACAAGGACCTCAAGTCAAAGCACAACCGCAACTAAAGTAACAAAGCAAGCATGAGCAATAACAAGTTAGCGAGAACAACGGGCTAGTAGGATAATGACCAAGCCATAAACTTAATTGAAATAACCTAGACAACCAGTCAACATCAAAATAGAATAATACAACAACAATGCAAAGAAAGGGCCATGAAACATTAAGAATAGGGTTTTGAGCAAAGAAATATAAGGGAAAAAACCATAGAAAACCAACAAGGTTAAACCCAAAGGATTGGTTTTAAACATCAAAACACTACATTGACATCCATTTCAAAATCCTTCTAAAAGTCTTGATCTTTGTGGAGGGGGCAAGGTTTATCTCACAGACAATGCCTTCTTATGAGCATATCCCTTGGCCACAAGTTGGGTTTTGTAATTTCCAATACCACCATTTTCTTTATATTTGATTTTGAAAACCCATTCACACCCAATATCTTTTTTCTCTGGTAGAAGATCAATGAGTTCCCAAGCATTATTACTCATTAATGCTTGAAAGTTTGCATTCATGGCAACTTTCCAAGGTTGGGACTCCAAAGCCTACTTCACTATTTCTAGTTCTATATTCTACACAATTGTTTACACATGAGCCAAATTTACTTACTCATAAAACTTCCAACGAGCCTTTAGCTTGTTGTTAGATATGTCTACAACTACATCTTTCATGGTGGTATTATATCGAGAGGCAAGATATCAATCACTGGAGTCAAAACTTCCTCTCATGCTTTCTCACCCAATTCTAATGCATGGTGAGTATCCTAATGTTCCTCATCTGGAATATCAGCAATTTTGGGTGTTTAATGGCTTACAAAAAATGATGAGGGACATGTCCTACATCATTTTTCCTCATAAAAAAAAACATCACTGTTGATATCCAACTTCCTTGTAGTTGAATACAGAAACCCAATACCCCTCAACTTTAAACTATACCCATGAAAAATGTATTGATTTTTCTCAACTTTACCTCTACACCTTAGGACTGTGCTTAAAGGTTCTACATTGAAACAGTCTCAAATGTGAAATGAAGGGATTCTTCCCAATCCACACTTCTTCAAGAGTGTTGCACCTTGGTATGTGTCAATTCAACAAATACATTGGTTGTATGAGCCATTGAAGCAAATATCAAACATCTTTTTCAAGCATTTCTCAACATAAGAAAAGATAAAAAAATATTATCAATTTCTTAAGAAAAAACCAAGAAAACATTAGGAACTCTTAAATGCTATAAAATATTTAAAAGGAGAGAAATAACTCATTTTTTATAGTTAAACCCTTTGTAATTGTATTGAGATTGGAGGGTGAAAGTAAACATGAGTGTACATCAATTTTCAAATATAGATCTTTTTCTCATCAATTTTGAGATCGTCGATTATATATCATCAAGAAAATCCGGGGACACATCCTCAGCCTTTTTATGTGCATCCCAATATTCAGGACGTCCCAAGGATGAGGGGATACCTAGGGGGCGGCTACAGATGTCTATGACATCCTCCAAATGTCCTGAGGACAGCCAGCCATTCACTTCAAAAAGTGAAATTAAAGGATGTGGAAATGAATTTTATTTTGCTGCTGCCGAAATCATATGCCTCGGAGATGGTGACATACATATAGACGGCAGAATTATGGCTAATATTTTATTCTAAGAAACAATGAAAAGAAGTTCCCTATTTTCTAGGAATGTGCTCAAATATGTCAAGGGAGCTACAGTTGAATAGTTGTGAAAATTCAAAATGGTCTATCATTTAGTGATTTTTCACTCACTCTCTTGGACATGACCATGCTAGTTCTACTCATATTTTGTGTGCAGTACAGTTTATCTTCTTGTTTTTCTTATTTTAGCCATACCTTGTATTATTGGGAAGATCTTACAATGTAAATTCTGGATACAATTCATTTGTTGGTTCTATTTTTAAAAAAATCTAATTCTATTTGGGAGCCTGAATTTTGGTTGTGTGATAATATCCTTGCTTATTCGGATCGCAAGGTATTTGCCACTAAGCTTGGGCGCTTTATATATTATTGAAAAGCTTGCTTAATGTACCCTATCATGGTAGTTCATCTGATGATGTCAAAGTTCTGGGAGGTAAGAGGCAGCAAGTTTCAACTAAAGGAAGAGTATTTTGATTCATATGTCAAGGATCAGTTCTAAACTTCTAGGTGCATAAGCAAACTCAGAGCGATCTGTTATGTCCCATTAACAATCTCGTAGCAAGTATGATAGTTTATAACTTGAATACTATTTTTAATATCATAAGCATATTGACAACGAACTATGCAAGCAGTTTGCTTTAAGTTTTGACATTGTCACATTTGTTAATTTGTTTGACTTTGATTCCTATGTGAACTCTCAATTGGATATATGTGTGTGTGTGTGTGTGTGTGTGTGCTTTATCAATGTTATCATATTAATATTTAAAATTTCCCTATATATTTTGAATTTTCCCTATCTTTTATATTGTCTTCCTTTTGTTGTCCCTGAAAATGGCCCGAAAAATAGGAGACTCGAAAACATATCCCTTTGTCCCCTGCCGTCTTCATCTCGGACACATGGGAGAAAATAGAAAATAATAGTAATATGAATTTCTATAACAATGTTGGTAAAAGAAACTCTACCAGAACGATAATGATCCAACAAGAATCAACTAAGGTAAATATGACCTGATAACCCTACCATACATCTTAACTATCATGTCCAAGAGATTAATATATAAATAAGAAGGTAACTCCGATTGACAGCAGTACTCCCACTAACCCCGTCAAAGACCGCTTAACCTTACAGCAGTGGCAACAATCATGCCAGTAATTTTACAACAGCAATGTCCTGCCTTAACAACATTTCATATCCATCGTTTTGATAAGCAATATTCCTTATAATGTTGACAGCAGCGTTGATCCCCATATTAATTGATCACAGTACTAATACCTATTTCTTATCGAAGGGACGAAAACCCCAACAATTTTTCTAACAGACAAAAACCAAAAAAGAAGTGCAATTCCAGCCAAGGACTGACAATGTGCAGAGATTTCAAATTTACTGACAAAATTCCCCAAAATCCATTTGAGCAATTTCATCCAGAAGTCACTACTGTGCTGAGAATCAGTAATTGAAGATTTACTGAGACAAATCGGTTAAAGTTTCTGAAAAAAAAAGTAATTTGTAGAGATTTATAATTTTGCCCATGTATTGGGGCGAATTGCTTTTGTCTTAGGGCTTATCATTACAGTTGTGTCAAGGTGACTACCAGCTTGGATGGATGTATTAGATACAAACTTCTTTCCAACCATAAGCAGTGCAAATTGGGCGTGAGTTTTCATCTCTACTAATCGTGGATTTGATTTGAAGGAGTCATTTATAAGATAATCACGGATTAAATCAACATTTCAAATAAGGAGTACAAAACTAGAGCTAAGTAGTGACCAAGAAAACAGGAAAAGTCATGGGCTTTTGCCTACATCAGCTGTCTTCCTATCTAAAGTTCTAGATACAAAATGCTGTTATGGAAAAATAGACCCCCAGATTTATTAATTGAATCAAGGCATCCACATTATGATTTGTGTCACACTGCTTGAGCTCAGAGTAGCATGACCCGGAATGGTGGAACAACAGGTTTAATCTTGAAGATTAGTGACAGTCGATAGAAGGAAATTAAGGGTCACAACTCCTTGTTTTTGCCTGGTTGTAGGTTTTGCAGAGAGAAAAGAAGCACAACCTTCCTTGAATTGAATCGGGGGCATTTTAGAGCCTTAAAAGAGGCGAAATTCAATGCATTAGTTGATAGTATATCATGAAGGTAGAAACTGGTATATCGCTCTCAAATAGTGACGTGAACTCATTCCTAAGAGGTTGGCAAATGTTTGACTGAGGCACTACTAGATTCAAGATAGCATGAGTTGTTGAGGAAAGAATTGACAAAATTTTCCACCTTGGAGACGACAAGGAATTTTCTTTCGGTGCTTATCCAATTAATCACTTCAGCATTTAACCATTTATGTATTTGAACAGATCACATTGTATGTGAACTTTGGTTAGGGAACAATTCTTCTTAATGGAAAATTTAGCTCAGTTTCTTCAAACTAACTCTCCGAAATATCAAAAGAATTTCATGAAATGCCACCTGTTTTTACTATGTTATGGATTTTGGAAAGAATTTATTCTTGTGGTGTCCACTTCTAGCTAGCGACATAATGCTAGTCAGTGATTAGCCTATAAGTGGACCCTCGTAGGCTAGTAGGCATGGATAGGGGGTCTTTTCAGGCAAAGTGAAGGTATGGCTTTCTGATGGTTCAGTAATGGCAGAGCTCAATGTTTTCAGTTGGCTTAAGAGATTGTTTTTGGCTCAGTTATATCATATATGGATTTTGCTATTTTTAGCAAAGGTTTCTATATTTGGGTTTATTTTTGAGCCACAGAGATGGACCCTGGCTATTTTTGGAAATGTATTTTGGTCACTTGGAGAAATTATTTCACCAACTCCGGTTTCAGACGGTTTAGCCAGATTCACAATATCAAGGGAGTTATTGCATTTTCAGTGGCTAAGTGTTTAATGAAGGAATAACGATTTAATAATAAGTTATAATATAACTTTATATTAAATTACTTAAGTGATGGGTTTAGACTTCATAAAAGGGGGCCAAGATTATTTATTAATTTATGGGCATGTTTCCTAAGTCCAAATTAATTAATTAAATGTCACTTTTTTATGTTTATTACATCAAAAGTGAATTATATGGAGAAAATCGCAAGCTTGCTTTTCTGGTGCAATTTTGGACTTGGAGGAAATAAAAAGGCTTGGCATGAGTTGCGAACGCATCCATTTTTCATTTTGAAGAGTTAAAATTTGTTTACTCTTGAGCTCTGAGAAGGGTTTGATAGTTTCAGCCATTGGAGAACGTAGTTTCTTCTGTGTGTTCGTCATTTGAGCCAGTGAAATACCTGGTGAATTTGATAATTAGAGGGAGTCTCATTCAGAGATTCTATTTGCGCTTCAACATAGGGTTTCAGCAGTTGCAGCACAAGCTCATAAGATACATCAGGATCAGAATACAGGTGCTGGTTAGTTACATCATTGCAGTGACTTGCAGGCGTGGTTGGGAATACAGGAAAAGACGCCATTCATGCTAAAAATGCATTGGCTGGTTTAGTGTGATTTCTTCTAGAAAAATATTCAGGTTTTTATGCTTGTAAAACTCATTGTTGTTTATGTTTGGATTGCAGAACAATCTTCTTGTACTTGGCATTGCATATTAAAGAATAATAAATTTGCAGTAGTAGCTAGATTATCTTTTCAGTATTTTATTTCAGATTTGTATCTATTTGCTTTTTCATTCAAAACCCTTGCAAAAACACAAAAAAATCATAAAACATTCAAAGGAAAAACAGTTCAGCAGTTGGAGCCTATGAAGGGTTCTTACAGTGGTATCAGAGCTGAATCCTGCCATCCTGAGGGTTTAGTTATTACATGCAGCCAGAGGAGGTTGGTCCACACAGGTATTATACACGCAAGAGTCTTACTTGAAGGCGAACAGATTTTCGAACCACAACCGGTCACCATGGGTGACAGGTGTGAGGGTAGCCCACCCAGGGTTGACAGAGTAGATGATGATCAGGAAACAAGAGAGTTTTTTAGAACTATGGCAACCGGGCAGCAGCAGGTGGCTCAGGCCTTACAAGCACTGACTACAATCATGGAACGAATAAATCCATCAGACAGGCAGAATAGGGATCAGGAGGATAAAAGGAGTGCGGTTGGTTCTCCTCGAGGACCTAGGACACACTCTAGGACGCCTAATAGGCCTACACGTGCCACTTTTGTGAGGGAGGAGCCGGCACCAGAGCCTGAAGAAGAAGCAGGTGATTTAATGTTCGCAGATGTTCTCATGGCTGCAAATGATGAGTGGGAGATGCTAGCTCCACAGGTCAAGGAGCGTCTCACTTTTGAGGGATTTGTCAATTAGAGGAGAGAGCATTACAGGGCAACGACACAGGATAGGAGACCTTGTGGCCACAACAATGAATTAAAGCGTGCTACAAGCAAGCTTTTTGACTACTTTAGACGGTAGTAGCATGATGACAACGCAGGCTTGGATTCACAAGCTTGATACTTTCCTGGCACTAAGACCTATGACAGAAGTGGAGGCAATAAAATATGCCACACTACATTTAGAGGGAGCTGCACATGATTGGTGGTACCATGGGATGGTTATCCTTTATCATAACCAGGTGACTTCATATCAGGATTCCGTGGACAGGTTGGTAGAGAGGTTTGATAAGAAGGATCCAGAAGTTTACTTCAGGGAGTTGGCACAGTTGAGACAGACAGGCGGATTGGAGTATTTCATTAGTGACTTTCAGAGGCTATCCGTTATGGTGTCAAATATCTCAGATAGGAGATTGGTTGTTTTATTCACTGAGGGATTATCTGAACCACTGAAGGGTTGGGTAAAATCCTTTGATCCATCTAATTTGCAAGAAGCAATTAAGAAGGCTAGAAGTATGGAACAAGCAGCCCCAGTAAATAAATTTCAGTCAAAGGTTGCATCCTCTAGCAAAGACAACAAACCATTCTTCAAGAAACCCGAGAGGAATGAAACAAAGGTTGAAAATAAAGATAAATCATTCGCCCCCTTGGATAGAGAGACATTGAATGATTTAAGGAAGAAAAAACTCTGTTTTTATTGCAAAGGACCTTATGACATGAACCACGATTGTCCTTTGAGACCAAAGGGGAAAGCAAACAGGGTTATGTGGGCTTACTATGAGGATTCTAATTCTGAAAACTCGAACCAGCAAACTGAAAATGAGGAATTCAATTAGGAAAAGGAAAGTTTAGATGATGAAAAGCTCAGGCAAATGTCTACCGGTGAAGAGAAGGTTGAAGGTAGGTTTAAGGAGGCCCGTCTCACTAGTGTGCAGTATGAGGGATCGTTTTGGATGAGAGGAGTGTTGGCTGGACAGCGAGTATCACATTGCTAGATACAAGTGCCATGCACAATTTCATTGATTCCAGGTTGGTTGAGAGACGTGGGATCCAAATTGAGCAGTTTGAGGGCTTGAGACTCTGAGAGGGTAGTGGATGGCTATGTTCTCAAATGTGATAGAAAGATTACAGGTTTGCCATTGAAAATTAATAACTGAGTTCAAGGCTGAATTCTATGTGGTTAACATGGGTGACACGGATTTAGTTCTTGGCATGACTTGGCTACATGATATTGGAGAGTTCACTCTCAATTTGAGTGAAATGGTGATGAAATTTCAGATTGATGGAAAAACTCACATTCTTACGGCATCCGAGACAGTGAGTGTAGGATGATGTCTTGCAGGCGCATGGAGAGCTTGTTGTGTCATAACCAAGGTGAGTGGGCAGCCCATTGCACATTGATGCCATCACAGGGGCAGCAAGCATCTGAATACCATCCAAACATACAGGAACTGAGAATCAAGCACTACAAGGTTTTCAGTGACATACCACCAAGTAGACCTCCAGATAGAGGTATTGAGCATATTATTGAGTTAGAGGAGGGTGCTAAACCCATCATCATCACATCCTACAGGCATCCAAAGAGATTGAAGGATGAGATTGAGAAAACCATCAAGGAACTACTTGCTATGGGGCACATTAGACCAAGTAAGTCTCCTTTTGTTTCTTCTGTGGTTTTGGTGAAGAAGGATGGTACTCTTAGGATATGCATAGATTACAGGGTCCTGAAGAGGAAAACTATAAAAAATAGGTACCCCATCACACGGATTGATGAGTGATTGGATGAGCTACATGGAGCATGTTTCTTCTCCAAAATTGATTTGAGATCAGGCTATCATCAAATCCGAGTTAGAGAGCAGAATATAGAGAAGACAGCATTTAGGTGTCACTGTGGCCATTTTGAGTTTGTAGTTATGCCATTCGGGCTAACTAATGCTCCAGCTACTTTTCAATCCACAAGGAACAGGATCTTTGAGCCTCAGTTGAGGAAATTTGTGTTAGTCTTCTTTAATGACATCCTGGTGTATAGTAGGACATGGGACGAGCATGTGCAGCACTTAGACACTGTGTTGAGCATTCTGAGCAGGGAGTCCTTGTACGCCAAGGAGTCCAAATGTGATTTGGGATTATCAGAGTTATTATATCTGGGTCACATCATCAGTGCACAACGAGTACGAATGGATCCTGAGAAGATTCGTGCTATTGTTGAGTGGCCCTCTCCAGTAAACCTGACACAGTTGAGAGGATTTTTGGGGTTGTGTGGGTTCTACAGGAGGTTTGTTAGTGGATATTCCAGGCATGCAGCACCCTTGACTGATTTGATGAAGAAGGGGGCTTTCTTGTGGACTTCTGAGGCACAAGAGTGTTTTGATAAATTCAAGGAGTTGATGACTTCTTGCCCAGTGTTAGCATTACCAGACTTCAGCAAACCTAATGAGCTACATTGTGATGCATCTGGTGAGGGTGTTGGAGCAGTGCTTATGCAGGACAAACACCCTATTGTGTATGAGAGTAGGAAGCTCAGAGGACATGAGAGGAGCTTCAGCATTTATGATAAGGAAATGTTGGCCATAATGCATGCTTTGGCCAAATTCAGGCAATATTTAGTGGGCAGCAAATTCAGCATAAAAACGGACCACAATAGCTTGAAACATTTCCTAGGGCAGCGAGATCTTAATGACAAGCAGCAGAAATGGGTAAGTAAATTACAAGCATATGACTTTGATATTACCTATTTCAAGGGGACACAGAATGTAGTAGTAGATGCCTTGTCACGAAGACCCCACTTGAGCTTGATGATAGATATATCAGAGAACTGGAGGCATTTGATCCTTGCAGAGTATGCAAAGGATACATGGGTAATAGGATTCATTGATGGATCGGTTCGGGATAGTGATTTCACCCTTGTGAATGAGCTCATCATTTACAAAGGGTGCATTTATTTGGTGCCAAGATCAGAGGTGCGGAGGATGGTGTTGAGAGTTTATCATGATTCACCTATGGCAGGTCATCCCAGGTTCTACAAGACCTACCGGCAGATTCGGGAGCATTTCTCTTGGAAAGGGCTCAAGGCCGAAGTGTTGCAGTATGTTAGAGAGTGTCCTACTTGTCAACAAAATAAACGGGAACACTCTTATCCAGCAAGGTTATTACAGCCGCTTCCGATTCCTAATACGAAATGGGAGTGTTTATCTATGGACTTCATCACAAGACTGTCGAGAGCTCAGGGCAAAGATTGTATATATGTTGTTGTTGATCGGCTTACGAAGTTCACCCACTTCTTTCCGATCACAGCCACGTACACTACTACACAGGTGGCAGAGTTATTCTTCCGTGAGGTGTTCAGACTACATGGCCTACCTCGGAGCATAGTGAGTGACAGGGATAGCAGGTTTATGAGTCACTTCTGGTAGGAGTTGTTCAGATTGTGTGGGACAGAGGTCACTCTGAGTACTAGCTACCATCCTCAGACAGATGGACAGACTGAGATAGTCAACAAATGGGTGGAGGGATACCTCAGGAACTACATAGCAGGGCAGCAAAAGACTTGGGTTAAGTGGATTTATCTATGTGAGTATCGCTACAATTCCACTTATCACATGTCTATTCAGATGTCACCATTCATGGCATTATATGGGTATGAGGAACCCAATTTCATGGATCTATTGTTGAGTGACAGTAGAGTGCCTAGTGTTGGAGACTTGTTACAGGAGAGCCAAGACATTGTAAAGGCTCTTAAGGAGAATATTACTAAGGCACAGAATCAGCAGAAGCAGTACGCGGATCAAAAGAGGACTGAGCGGATTTTTTAGGTAGGGGATATGGTATACTTGATGTTACAACCTTACCGCCAGTCCACTCTTAAAAGGAGTTGTGTCGAGAAACTGAAGCCATGATACTATGGACCTTTCAGGGTGATCAGGAGAGTTAGAGAGGTGGCGTATGAGTTGGATTTGCCAGCAAAGAGTAAAGTCCGTAATGTTTTTCATGTGTCACGTCTCAAAAAGGCGTTAGGACACCAGATTGTTCCTTCTACAGTGCTTCCACCCTTGGATGATGAGGGGAAGTTGGTTTTAGTGCCAGAAGCTATTTTGGAGTTTAGGGAGAGAAACTTGAGGAGGCGCACTATCAGGGAGTACTTGGTGAAATGGAAGGATATGCCGGTTGAGGATGCTACATGGGAGAGTGAGGAGATCTTACAGCATCCGGAGTTGAGATTGCTTGAGGACAAGCAACTTCAGGCAGGGCGGACTATGATGTCCCCTTCTAGCTAGCGACATCATGCTAGTCAGTGATTAGCCTATCAGTGGACCCTCATAGGCTAGTAGGCATGGATAGGGGGTCTTTTCAGGCACAGTGAAGGCATGGCTTTCTCATGGTTCAATATTGGCAAAGTTCAGTGTTTTCAGTTGGCTTAAGAGATTGTTTTTGGCTCAGTTATATGGATTTTGCTATTTTTAGCAAAGGTTTCTATATTTGGGTTTATTTTTGAGCCATAGACATGGACCCCAGCTATTTTTGGAAATGCATTTTGGTCACATGGAGAATTATTTCACCAAACTCCAGTTTCAGACGGTTTAGCCAGATTCACAATATATAGGGAGTTATTGCATTTTCAATGGCTAAGTGTTTAATGAAGGAATAACGATTTAATATTAAGTTATAATATAACTTTACATTAAATTATTTAAGTGATGGGTTTAGGCTTCATAAAAGGGAGCCAAGATTATTTATTAATTTATGGGCATGTTTTCTAAGTCCAAATTAATTAATTAAATGTCATTTTTTATGTTTATTACATTAAAAGTGAATTATATGGAGAAAATCGCAAGCTTGCTTTTCAGGTGCGATTTTGGACTTGGAGGAAATAAAAAGGCTTGGCATGATTTGAGAAGGCATCCATTTTTCATTTTGAAGAATTAAAATTTGTTTCCTCTTGAGCTCTGAGAAGGGTTTGATAGTTTCAGCCATTGCAGAACGTAGTTTCTTCTGTGTGTTCGTCATTTGAGCCAGTGAAATACCTGGTGAATTTGATAATCAAAGGGAGTCTCATTCATAGATTCTATTTGCGCTTCAGCATAGGGTTTCAGCAGTTGCAGCACAAGCTCATAAGATACATCAGGATCAGAATACAGGTGTTGGTTAGTTACATCATTGCAGTGACTTGCAGGCGTGGCTAGGAATACAGGAAAAGACGTCATTCATGCTAAAAACGCATTGGCTGGTTTAGTGTGATTTCTTCTGGAAAAATATTCAGGTTTTTATGCTTGTAAAACTCATTGTTGTTTATGTTTGGATTCCAGAACAATCTTCTTGTACTTGGCGTTGCATATTAAAGAATAATAAATTTGCAGCAGTAGCTAGATTATCTTTTCAGTATTTTATTTCAGATTTGTATCTATTTGCTTTTTCATTCAAAACTTTTGCAAAAACACAAAAAAATCATAAAACATTCAAAGGAAAAACAGTTCAGCAATTAGAGCCTGTGAAAGGTTCTTACAATTCTGCTGCTTAGAATGATGGTAATCAGAATTGTTCTATAATTCATTGCATGCTTTGTTTTTGACATAATGCCACCAAGCTAAAAAATCAGAAAATTCCAAGTGTGTGAGCAACTACCTCGGTAGGGGTTCTTATAAGTTCCTTGTTCAAAGGGCTTTCAAACCCCGTTATACCAAGTCTCTTCACAATTGTAGATAACTACAATCATTTTTAAAATAATGACAAAATAATTACCATTGTCCTCTGTCAACAGATATAACTATTATTCAATAATGCAAGCTGGATATCTCAATAGCTACTTACACTATCCAAGGCATATAATCTGTTTATAAAAATTCCAAAAAAGATGTTCAAAAAAAAAAGTTTTGATGCATATATAGAAGTAAAACTAATTTATTGTGATATCACTGGTGACATCACCAATAATATCACAATGTATTGATGAAAATCTCAAAATCATGGTCAAAGATATTTTGAAAACATCATGATATTTTCTACAAATGTCAAGAACCCTACTAAGAAAAGATATATTGGAGTATAGCATGATATTTTAAAGAAATTTCTTCTACCATATGAATGTTTTTTACTAGAACATAGGAACTAGCACTGTATCCTTTATCATATATCACGCCATTTCCATGATGGCATGATTACACCTCTTTGCAACAATATTTTGTTGAGGCATATATTTTGTGGTCAACTATCTCCTTGTCCCGTCTTGTTGAAGGTAGGTTCATCAACTCCTTAAGAGTGAATTATCCCTGAATCTCAACAAATGGTCTTGAGCAAGTAACAAGATAACCTTTCTAGAAGCACTCAAAATTATTTGAATTTTTCAAAAGCTAGATTTTTGCCTAAGTTACTGGGTTCCTTGGTTTAAGCTCGAGTTTTGGTACGGGTGTGATCCTAGTACCGGTTTTGGACCGGTTCTCCTTGTGTTCTACCCGAGTCCTTCCCAAGCGCTCACATTGTCTGTGGGTTCTGCAAAGCGAAACCCACATACAACCCAAGCACCTAGGAAGGACCCAAACGAAACCCAAGAAGAACCCAGGCGAACCCAAAGGGTCCCGTGTTTGTGGGTCCTCAAAATTGGGAGCTGTTTGAATATTAGATGACCATATTGGACATAAAAATGAAGGATTGTTTCCTAAATCAGCTTGCTAATGACCAATTTTTTGGTTATCATTTTATATAAGATTACATAAGATAAGATAAATTTATTAATGTCCAACAAAAGACCACAAAGGGTCAAAGGGACTACTGAGAGAAACAAAGGGGACCAGCCCACAACAAGGATACCAAATAGTATCCGAAAAAAGCAACAAAAATAGGAACGAAACAAAGCAAGGGGGAGTGGGGAAGGTGCCCCCCAGAACCCCGCTAAGAATCCTAAATAGCTGCAAAGAACTGTAACAATGAAGGATATACCGCAGGGCTAGACGGAGCTCTAGGTTGCCTCTAAGTAGTCCTCGAAGATGAAGACTGTTGCCGCTAAGAGCTCGTCCTAGGCATCACGGACGTAGGGCAAAGGGCAGGAACAAGTTGTCGCTTGGTGTTGCGCGCCGAGTGAAGCTCAGTGAAGGAGGTGATGAGCTAACAAGACTGAGGTGTCACAGGATGTCGATGCTGAAGAGTGTGGTCCCTGAGCCTAACAACTTCCTAAAGATAAAGTGCAAGGCACCTCTGATCCGTGAACCCTAAAAAGGTGGAGAGTGACTGTGCCTCCTTGAAGAAACAGTAGAACCTCCCCCTGATCTCGTAGTATAAAGGGCAACGGAAGATAAAATGCACCTTAGACACAACCTCTTTGACACTCAAAGCTGACAAATCCTATGCTCT
This sequence comes from Thuja plicata, assembly GCA_018584345.1. Classification (NCBI taxonomy): domain Eukaryota; kingdom Viridiplantae; phylum Streptophyta; class Pinopsida; order Cupressales; family Cupressaceae; genus Thuja; species Thuja plicata. The sequence goes on from MU228094.1 coordinate 1,208,437, forward strand.
CTATCGATCTAATGGTCTGTCTTAGAACGGAGCCGATGGGAACCAACTTTGAAGGAGGCAAGAGGGATCCAGAGGGAGTGGGACCAATGGGGGGATAAGTAGGAAGGGTAGACAATAAGTCTGTCAATCAACTTTAGAAAGTGCTCTGAGTAGAAAGCCATCTTAGGCCGGAGGCCCCCGTGGGGATTGACCTAGATGGTGTGGATGAACTACCTATAAATATCATCTCTGACACCTGTTCAACTCCTGTCGGGGAGGAAGAAGATGAGGTGGTGCATCGAGAGAATACTGGGAGGGTGGGAGATGGTCCATCGTAATCCCAACAGACCCAAGGAGAGGATACTTACTATCACAAGGAGAAAAATTGTTTTAGATAAATATATGGAGGTTCATGTAAGATGTTAACTAGATTGGAAACATCTTCTATATAAATTATTTGTCTTTGAATTCAAAGTGTCACAGTATATCCACTTGATGGACATGCTAGGTGACTTCTAAATTGTGATCGCTGAACTCACCAATGGATCATGAGCTAAATTCCTGAAGAGACATGGGCCTAGCAAATAAATATATAATTGCAACAATAAGTATATACATACCACATGGTTTCACTGATCTTTGACCATGTTCTTCGTTAGAAATTGTTTCTCGGGCTAGAGTTCAACTAAGGCTACTTCTGCCCAATCTCACCAAACTTTAAATTTTTAGGATAACAGAAGCTCTCCGTAGTTTTCAGACAGAATTTAGTGTAATTTATACCAGCTTGCACAAAAAATTGTGTTGAACACAAGTTCACGTCAAAATACCAAAGGCTACTTTATAGACTTTATAGCAATATTTGTCACATGAGAAGAGAAGAATGTTCTCCAAGAAGGTGGTTTACAAATAGACCATGGGATTATTCCATTTAGATTTAGAATATGTCATGATCATGGCTATCTAGCAAGGGTTTGTTGAAAGTTGAAACCAGCAGCTCCAGCAATATAATGTATTTAGTTGTGACTTATTATTATTATATGTTTGAATTTTTGAACCAGTGATGAATGAACATGTATGAATCTAAGATGTATTTGTAAATTTATAAATTTACACATACATATATGCCAAATTGGAACCCAAGCAAAAAAAAAAATTACCAAACTAGTGTACCTGAACCCAAACCTGAACCTATAACAAAACCAGGATCGGTAACTTAGATTTTTTCTAGTCATACAATAGACCCATATTTTTGGGTGTAATCATCCACAAAAAGCAGAATATACTAAGCATGATTATGAATGACTATCATTAGTCCACACAAGTTAGTATGCACCAAAGCCAAAGAACTAGATGCTCCTATTGTTGTAATAGGAAAAGAAACCCAATGTCATTTTCTTCATGGGGCAAAATTCTACCACCATGACTTGTTTACTCAATGCTATAACTAGAAGAATTAGGGAAGACGGTTAGGGTTTGGTTATTTGTTAGTAGTAAATATTTGTCTTTTTTTTAGGTACATTGTGGTCTTGGGAACTACTCCCATTGTATATAGCCAAAACACATCAATTCAATGGTTTTGGGCTGAAAAAAAAAACCTAGTTCATTGTGTATAAACAAGGGACCATTAAAATAAACCCCTACTAAATTCACATATTATTATCTACTCAAATTTGCTAACTATCACCTTTATTCTATATAGATTTTCATAGTATTATGCTTTAATAAACCGTAAGAATATTAAGCAAAAAAAAATTTATCTACCTCATCATTGGAGCTTTCTAAGATGAGAATACTCAACTAGGGTATAAACTCAATTATTCCGAATTCCATGGTCTACTTTAGGAACTCCAAGCCTCTTGACACCTTTTTTCTCCTTCTAGTCTCATTTCGCAATACACCCATTACTATGAATGGCCTCCACTAGCCATTTCACCCCTATTATTAACTAGCCACATTCCATCCAATGGTGGCACACCAATGCCATATATTTATGCGAATAAAACATTGTCCAAGTTTTCAAAGAAACGACTCTTGAGCAATTTATTGGCCATTTTCATCATTAATTATTTATCTTCTCTAGGGTCTAACAGTGCCACTACAAACATGGAATAGCCATCTATGTTTACCCTATAATAACTATTAACAGTCCGCAACCAAGAATTCTTGCCCCAGTACCTATTGCACAACATGAATAAGAAAGTCACTCATGTTAAACACACAAGGCATTTACTCTATTATACCACCCAAGCAAGCCAAAACTTAAAAATGGTTTGCATCTTCATGAGATGTGTTTCTAAATATATCGAAAAGAACAATACTAACTATCATTAGATTTTCCTAGCCTTGGCACGACTAAAATCTTTCCTTTTCGATAATGAATATTACTTGCAATCATTGAATACTTCACAACCTTTCACAATTTTTCTTTAATATTTGGAGAGATGAAATAAGCCTTAGACTAACGTCCTTTAATTCATCAATTGATCATGCATTTTAAGTTTAATACTTGAGAAAAGATCAGGCTTTGAATCTATAATGCAATCTTCTTTTGAGTCTAATGCACAATTTCCAAGGATATCAACCTCTACATTGATCTTCCCAAAAACATACTCTATAGTATAGCTTTCCAATGCTTACAAAAGAGGTCAAACTTGTTGAAGGGAGTCATTAATTTCCAATTTGGCGATTTTATCTTCTTTATTACATTGACAACTATCATTGGATCACCTTCAATTTCAACTCTTTTGCATCTATAAATGTTGCAAACTTGTAGCCCAAGGATGAGGACTTGGACTTTTCATTGATAGTTCCCTTTTTTAGTCTCTTTTATGCTACAATAATCAAATTTTTATTCATCGTTTCTTACAATGCATCTTACTCCAAATGCTTCCAAATTCCATTGTTGATGATCCAAAATTCATCCTAAACCATCTCGGAGGGTGAGCGATGCGTGGTATCCATTATGCTTCTTTTCTAAGTTTTCAAGAGTCATCTCTTCCTTCCCCATTAAAGATACGAATTTCAAGTCCTTGCCAATTTCCAATCATTTCATTGTCCCATATTGTGAAGGATTTCATTTTTAATGGTTGTAAGCTATTCTACTATTAACCACCAAATCATCATTGTTTCCAATTTATTAAAGAAATTAGATTCCACTTTTCTTTTTGTTTTTTTTGGAATATCCTTTTCTAGATATCCTAAATCATTATTAATAGGCTAATTATCCAAAGATTAGAGAATATTGATTGCTTTTTTATGGTAACTTAGTATATCATGTGGCCATGCATTCTTCCTTCAAAATCTGGCATGCAACCACTAGCAACACTTGTGTGAAAATTGACAATTTAAAAGCAAATGATCTACTGATTCTTTGCTTTGCTTGCATTGTATACATCTAGAAGGATTTTTTTTTTTAAATTTCTCTTATTAGAATTTTCTTATGATCCAGCCCATGTAAAGATCCCTGCTTTTGCGAGACATGACTTAATGGGTAATTGTGTCTTTTCTATTATTGACTCTTCTACAATAAAAGCAATCTTACTGGATTATACACCAATTTTAGAAAAATTGAATCTAATTGTGTCTTCTCCCTAAATCAACCAAATTCTCCTTTTGTTCAAAATATCCTCCAATGAAAGCACTTCAAGTTCTGGTAAATCTAAACCTTTCTACTCTCTCTGCTCCAAAAAATTTACCCCTTGTTTGATCACAAGATTCACATAATCTGCTACTTTCTTCCCCAAAATTGTTGAAAGTGCCTTTCTTATTGAGCTGAAATTGTGAATTGTTCCAATTGGAAGGAAACCATTCCAAGAATCCTACTAAAATTCAATACTTATTCCATTCCTTATCTCTCAAATGATCTGGTTAGTTATTATGATTTTATGTGACAAAAGGAAATTCAATATGCTTGATACCTTCGGTGGATTTAGTACTATCAAAACTCTACTAAGACTTTGTAAATCCATCTATTTATTTTGTGTATTTTGACCCATTTCAAATTTGATTTATAGCACATATATTCCATACCAGTTTGGTTCCTAGGGCCTTATTTTGTGTATTATGGTTTTGAAGTACAACCCCCCAGTATAAAATATCCCAAACTGATTTCCCCTTAAATTTTCATTTTTCCTCTTCAAAGAATTTTGTCAAACAGTTAGCTTCCAGTTGTGATGAATCGTTTCCAGTTTGCACTATGGGCCTCAATGCATATAGTTTCCAATTTGTATGCCATGTTATTTGCAAATGGACATGAAACTAATGAATGAAATCTGTTTCATATTCATCAACCAAGCTATATTAAACAAGTAACAAATTACAATGCAAACCACCATTATTAAATTATGTATAACCTGGTCTTTTTTCCCACTGTTCGAATACTGGCCGCAAATCATAAAGAAGGTGGCGGCTGCTTTCCAATACTGGCTGCAAGTCATAAGAAGGGTGGCTACTGCTGATGAAGATTCCCCATGCCCCAGAAAGGACTGAAACAAACTATCTCCTCCTTCACTATGCGGTTTCTCTCAGCAAATTGCTATGAAAAGGTAAGTGACGTTGATGGATGCAGACTGCAGCTAAGAAAGGAGTGGCGGCTGGTATCAATAACTCACGCCAAGTCTCCATGATTGCAGACTTCATTGTAAATGTCTCTCAATCTCCATTCTTTCGATCAAAGCTAAAAACTCCAATATGATTGATTGATTTCCAAGGAAACCACCAAATGTTCGCACTCCTTCACAATTTGCAAGCAATGAGAGCCAGCTCAAAGAGATGAATCTCTGAAAAGAATTCACATTTCTTTCACCATACAAAAAACCCCAAACCCTTGTACTTCTCCCAAACTCCCAAAACGAAAATGCCAAAAACATGAATGAATTCAGAATGTTTTGAATTTCTCTTCTCATCGTATTTATAATTTCTCCATAACAAATCGAACCTCCAACTTCACAAACACACTTTCCATAACTTAACCACTTATTGCGAATGCAAAGTATAAACTTTGGATAATAATATTAAATTATTATCCCTCCTTTCATTGGCCACAAAGTGAACTTTTATTAAATAAACATTTAATAACTTGGCAATCTTATAATAAGCTCACTAAATTATTAATTAACACTTAATTAATAATCATCAATTAACAAATAGCTCATTAATTCCTCCGGATGAATGACTCGCAAATGCCAATGTTCACTGTCTGAACCAGATGCCATAATGCTCTGCCACAAATAGACACTGCCAAAAATAGACTTACTACAAATAGTAAGTCCCTCAAACTGGAAGCTTTGCAAATGTTTCCACACTCCACTGATACCATTGCTTTGGCGCCCCTGCTAAAAATAGAAACCATCACGATCCCAAAATAAACACTTACTATAAATAGTAAGTCTGTCAATCTGACTCAAACGAAGAGCAATCCTGGCATCACAGACCTCCAGAGTGGAAATTGACCACTAGCCCTGCCACACAACCCCCTCTGTCATCCTGATTAGCCTACGAGGGTCCAAATATAGGCAAATCCCTCAAACTCCGATGCACCTAAGAACGGGGACATTACAGATAAATCACAACTCAAACATTCTTCTCCTAAATACATTACCATACTGTTTCAAAGGAAATGTTTAATCTTTATCTTGAAGCCCAAAATTGCCAAAATATATTCATAATGGTTTCTGCACCAACTTAGAGCTTGCGAATATAAATATAAGCAACGTAATATTACCCTTCAACTTCAGAATTATTCTCAATATAATATAGTCATCTCCAATGTCAGATTTTAATAATATGCCCAGGAGAGGGGCTCATGCGGAAATAGTCTCTTGTCCAAAGAAACTCTTAAAGAATTAAATCAGACCTTGCCTCATAATAGTTGCGTTAAGCAATAAATCAAAGCTATCACGAATCTTATGAATTCTTCGAACTCTCTAAAGTATATAATATCTCCAAATATTATTCCACCTTAGGAAGGAATAAACTTTAGCTTCTACCAGATGTTTGCTATCTTTTTATACTTTGATTTAAATGAGTTGGCTCCCGCGATATCACACAAATCCACAAGATTGATAAACATCAATATGAATGATAATTTAATCGGCTAGCATTTATATAATAAGGTCATCGATATTATTTCCATATACTTCCACCAAGCCAAAGTCTTCAAATATAATGAACTAAACTGAGAATTGACTCAAACAAAGAATTGGGACCCACAAGTATTCTGCCAAATAATATTCAGAATAGTATTTATTTTCTGAATCAACCGTCAAATTTGTCTCAAAGGGAGACTTTATAAATTTGTATAATCTCCAGCAGGCTAGGGTGGGAATGATTCACCACCAAAACTGCGAACTACCTTCAGCCTCCCAGCTTTCGGCAAAACAAAGAATAGATCAAACTTCATAAGCATACATTTGCTACAACCCCGATACCTCCTTATAAAGACCTCTAGGAAATGTCTAGAACATTAAGCCAACTGGAGGACTTTATTTAATAAGTGATTTCTTTATTATTTTATTATTTATTCTTTTCACTTTATTTTATAATTAAATTAATTAATTAAAATCATCCTTAAGAAATAAAATTATTTTTTGGAGAAGTTAATTAATAATTTAATCAAGTCACTTTATCAAAATTTGGGGACATCACACAGCAGCTTTAGATTTGCATGTTGATTCCCAAGCTATCAATAGTATCTTTTTATCTTACGAAGTCCCTTGCCGGAAAAAAAATTCTCATTTTTTGGTTTAGCTTAAAGCAAGCATTTTATAAAAGTTCAAGATAGGACACAAGATAAATAGGTATAGCTAATGATACAACTTTTAACATCAGGATCCTTCCTACCCAAGACAATCACCTCCTCTTCCATGATGACATCTTGTTTGTGCATGATTTTATTAATTGGTCTCATTATTTTGTTGACCAACACCCTCCAGATAATGGAATGCCAAGATATTTGCTAGGAAGATATCCCTGTCTGTATTCCAAAGTTCTCATGATATCCTTCCGTGTTTACAAATCCAAGGAGAAGAAAAAAAATCTCAATCCCAAGGCTTGATGTAGTTATTTAATTTTATTTTTTTTAATTATGGCTTCGTCTCTTTTCTTACAAAAACTAAATAGCAACAAATCATTTACAAGTTGCTGATGTGAGAGAGGGTTTATTTCCTTGGTCACTACTATTCCATCACATTGACCCCTTTTACATATTTCCTAATGGGTATTCCCAATGCATCTATCATGATCATGAACAAAAAAAGGGGAGAATGGATCTCCTTAATGAAGCCCTCTTGATGCCTCAAAGAAACATTGAAGACTACCATTCACCAATAATAAATATCTTGGGCTGGCTATGAAGCTAAATAACCAGTCCAACCACTGATTGCTAAAACCAAATTGTTCTCTTTTTTCCCTACAAATTTCTAATTCACCCTATCATACACTTTCGTTATGTAAAGTTTAAAAATCATGCTATTCCTTTTGCTAGAATTTGTTGATTGAATTGCTTCTTGATTTATAATCACTGCGTTTAGAATGGAGCACCTAGGCACAAAACCACTTAGTTCTTCTGCTATTATATCTGGCTGAATAACTTTCAACCCATTTCCAATTGCTTTGGATAGAATTTTGTATGTTGTGTTACACACAGAGATAGGTTTAAAATTCTCAAAGGTGGTTGTCAATTATCTTTTAGATCTTTCAAAAGTGTACCTTTCTTTCTTGATTTTTCTACAGCTAACCAAACATCTCGTCAACAGCATTCCAACATTTGTTGAAGAAACTGGCTAGAAAGCCATAACAGCAAAAGCTTTGTCTGGGAGTAGTTGTGTAGCTACTACTTTTATTTCTTCCTTTACACAGGGACCTATTGTAAGGTTTTCACACCATCGCCCCATTGCAAATGGGGACCCCCTATCTTCGTTGCCTTCAGCAGGTGTTAGTTTAGTTAGCTGTGGGTGCCAATGTAGGAATAAGTTGGCAGCATTTTCAAAATTCAAGCTTTGATGAGGGGACACCGAAATGGATTTGTATCATGAGAAAATAAAATTGGCAACATTTGAAGTCTCGACAATGGGATAATTTCAAAAAATCAGACTTAGTAAAATTCTGCTCATATTGGCAAGAAGCCAAGTGGAAACATGAAAATGGTGGTAATCAACATATGAAGAAATATAAAAAAAATTGTGGGAACGTTCAGCTTGGTTGTGAACAACTTGACAATTCAAGCCAACTTGAAATGTTGAAAATCAGATTCAAATCGATCTAAGTTATTTTGAGTTGAAAAAGAATTTTGCCTTATTTGGCCTTGATTTCCACTTCATGTTGTGGAGTTTTACCTTATGTGGTCTACATTTCCACCTCATGTTGTAAACACCAAAGTAACGAGAATCGCGGCGATTCACGCAATTCTGGCGATTCCGAAATCCGACTCAACCTCGGCGATTTTTTTTTAATCTGAATCGGAATCGTCCGATTCATCCACAAGAAATCGCATGAATTGCGATTCATGCCAAAATCGGCAATTTTTTGCTCCATGAATCGGCCGCGCCCAACATAAAGTTAGACTTAAAAAATAAAATAAAAACACAATAGTTTTTTATTATTTGTTTGGTTGTTTGCCTTAGTTATAACCCTAAAAGGGCTTATATTTCATTTGTATGAGTTAAAGTGAGGGAAAGTGAGAGAGAGGAAGAGAAAAGAGAAAACATAGGTTTCCAACCAGCAAGAAAGAAGAGCATCAAGGAGAGCATAAATCTATTTGGGGAGGCTTGAAGTTTGCATTGGGAGCATCAAGGAGCCAATAGCAACACTCCTCAACTCATTTGCAAGAGGTAAGTGTTGATTATTTTTTTCCATGTTAGTGTATTCTTCATTTTTTTGCAAAAATTTTTTAGTTTTAGCTTTAAAATTTAGAGCTTGAATGTTTTTTTGAATAATTTGCAAAGTGTGATCTTGCAAACCCTACGTGTTTACAACCAATTTGCAAACATAATTTTACAATTCTCACAAAAAAGAATGTAGGGTTTAACAGCCATTTAAGACATGTTTTTAATTTTTAATTTAATTTTTTTATTGCAGCAGCCTTAACTTTCATTTTCCAAATTTCCACAATGGGAAAAGACCCTTCTTGGAAGTATACCAAAGAATTTCTAGGAAGGACAAAATATCAAACAAAATGTTTTTTTTGCAAAGAAATAAATTCCGGTGGCATTTATAGATTCAAGTTCCACATTGCTAGTATACCTGGACATCATATCACAGTTTGCACTAAACAAACTCCTGAGGAACAACGTGAGGTATATATGCAAATAGAGAACTTTGAAGGAGAAAAGTTAGAGAAGAAAAAGAAACTTGAACAGTTGCAAGCTATTGGTTCCCCATGTGCATCCGCAACCGCATCTGTAGGTTGTGTTGGAGAGGGTTCTTCCAGGCCACCATTTCGTCCTAGTGC